>CM038677.1:398056955-398417951 GCA_021605205.1 Aegilops longissima
CTCCCCAAATATTGAGCGGGAAGGGAGCCAACAAAGGCCAATTTGGAAGGGGACAGCTAGTACAGTTTATCCTGACAAAAGCAGTCTTCGCCCGCAAAAGGCTCTGGTGGTGACGCCGCCTTGGGCTCCATGGTGACCTCCTTCTTGCCATCCCGCTGGTCTTGGTCTCGTTGCACTGATATGGAAACTTTGCTTAATGCCTCGGTACTCCTCGTCTGCACTTGCTTCCTTAGCAGCAAAGAGGAAACAAGGACACTGCGCATGCTAGCGCTCGCCTGGCACCCGCCTGGCCTTGATCGTCATGGCTCACGTCACGAGAACCTCACGAGGTTTACCTCGCCTTGATCTCTTCGTCCCTCGCAAGCCAGCCTGGTGAGGCCGCTCCTGAGGAGGTCTTGTGTCGTCCGCCTCGCGAGGCTTGGCCCCTCGCGAGGGTCTTGAGTGCGTGTTGGTGAAGATGGGCCGTACGGGCCCGCTCACGGAGCCACGCCGTGGGCCGCAGGCAGGCAAGTCTGGGGACCCCCGTTCCCAGAACGCCGACAGTAGCCCCCGAGTCCAAGGCATGCTCGGACTTGGCTTCGAGGCGAAGCCAAAGGGCAAGTGCGGAGCACCGCGGGCCCCAATAGCCTGCGGCCTTGGTCGACGCGTGGCAGTTGATTGGACGTGGGCGTCTCCGCTTCCCCATGCTGCCTCGACAATTGCCCGACTTGACAAGTCCCTGCGACATGCAAGGAAAAACCATCATTTCGCCCATCTCTTCCCATTCCGCTTGCTTCTTCCCCCTTGCTCTATTGCCAGCTGCGACACCAATGGCACCCATCCGGAGGTTTTCTGCCGTGGAGAAACGAAAGACTCCCCACGACGGGCCGGTGCCGCTCCCGCCGAAGAAGAGGCCGGTCCACCGCCGCGGCGCGGCGGCGATACAGGTGGTGACGAGGCCTTAGTGTGAGCGGCCTCCTCCTGGGTATCCATTACCCCTGTACGCCCAAGCCGGGGGCTCAGGAGGGAGAGGCAATGAGCGTCGGCGCGCGCGCCGCAGCCATGGTCGACGTGCCGCGCTGGCGCGCGTCGCCGCTCCTGGAGTCCACGCCACGGACTCCTCGTGTGAGCTCGTGCTGTGGGCAGCGATGCCCCCGAGCACTTGGATCTGCTTCCCTTCCTTTTTCTCTGCTGAGATGCCTCCGAGGGGGCCCCTTGAGCTTTGGCTGCAGCACGCCGACTGCGACACGCCGGCAACCGGAGCGGAGGTTGAGGTTGTCTCTTCAGGGAAGATCTTCATGACCCGAGGCTGGGGTGAGGTCGCCCGAGTGTGTTGTGCGGAGGGCGCCCTTGCGATCCACTTCGACTATGACGGCGCCTCCTAGCTGTTCTTCAAGGTCTTCGACACAGAAGGTCGCCGTCTGGAGTGCTGCTCCGGGAGAGGTCATCAGGCTGTCACTGCCGCAGGGGCAGGGCCCGCTGCCTGCGTCGCCGGTGGCTCCTCTGGAAGCCGCAGCAACACTTGGGAGTCCAGCGATTCTCCCGAGCTCTACGAGACTCTGGAGACGAGCGACGACATCTACGTGCCCCCAAGCTCTCGCCGAGCCTGGAACAGGGCTGCAGTGCCCGGCTGCCGCCGCCGCCGACCTGGATGAGGTTGGCTCCGACTTCTGGTGGCCCACTGTTGATGATGGCGTCATCCACAGGGCGCGTGTAGATAGGATTCCCGAAGTTCTTGTCTTTTGTTCCCTGCGAGGAATCAAGGAGTGCCCCGTGGGGGCGTGTAAAGGGTTTGTAATTTTTTTCAATATTTTCCTTATTATGAACTTGCGCGAGCGCGAGTCCTGCTTCAGCTCGGTCTCCCCTTTCCGACCTCGCGACAACTTGGTGCTCTACACTGACAGGTCCCGGTCCCCAGGAAGGCTGCAGCCGTCGCTAGTATGCCAGGTCGCGTGCCGTGGTCAAGGACAGGAGGTGAGCGGCCTGAGGTCCAGTAAGAGCCCCTGAGGCGCGATGCTCAGGAGGTCCCCTTTAGCGCTCAAGCAGCCGTCGAGAGGTAGGAAAGGGCGGTGACGTTGCTGCAGCAGGGCTGCGGCTAGTGTGGTTCCTAGTCCTTAGCGGTTTAGCCCTGGAGCTGGCGCGCCCATACCTCAAGCCTCGAGGCTCTCGGGCTTCAAGGTCACCATGCGGAGGGTGGACTTTACCGCGGTGGTCCAGTAAGTGCTCGAGCTTTGCCTTGTCCTTGCTTATACTGCTGCCTCCTAACGTTCGTCCTTGGTTGACCAGGCCGCTGCCTTCGGCGAAGAAGAGGAAGGAGGATGCAGCGGCCGCGCCCCCCTCCACGAAGAAAGGAGGCGACAACACTCACACCTCCCCGGCCCGGTCACCCTCGCGAGACCAGGAGGAGCGTCGTCACGAGGAGTCAACCCCGAGGTCCAGCTGGCTCCGGAAGTGCCGATGTCCGGCTCGTCTACCAGGTCCCAAAGGCTTAGGAGCCCTTGGTCTCCCAGGCCCTGGTGACGGCGTCGCCTGCTTCTCCTATCGCGCCATTGTTCCCAGATTCTTCTGCCTCCTCTGCTGTCTTGGAGCGTGCCTTTTCAGAGATGACCCAGCTGCGGGAAGATCTCCTGGGCGCGGATCCGCGCCTGGTGGTCGGGCGCCTGGAGCTGGCCTCCGGCTGGCTTCAGTCTTACGCGGCGGTCCGAGCGACGCTGAACCAGGCCGCGACGGCCTCCAAGAAGGAGAAGTGAGCCGCCGCACAAGTTGCGGCCGATCGCGAGGTGGCGCTGAAGGACACCGAGGCTGCCAACGACCGCTGTCGGGCGCTGGAGGACGAGCTGAAGGGTCTGCGTGATGAGCACGTAGAAGAAGCTCGTGGCCGCCGGGCGAAGGAGGAGGAGATGAGGGCCCAGGAGGACGCCATCGAGAACCGCGATGCCGAGCTGGGTGTAGCGACCCGACCCGAATGGATCAAGTCTTTGTGCTCAGGTGTCATCCTGGATCGATGTCGACACCACACAAGATGCCGAAGGATTTATAACAGAGTAACAATCACACACTTATTACATCGTTGCCCAAAAGAGGACTTATTACAATAAATATGGCTTAAGGCCATCTAATAACGATAACATCGGAAGACTTGGAAGATAAGTGAGTCCATCAACTCCAACGGCATCACTGAGTATAGAACCATGACCTAAGCACCTTACTCGTCGTCTGAAAAGTCTGCAACATGAAAAGTTGCAGCCCGAAAACGGGTTAGCACATGGAATATGCTGGCAATGTAACACATAGAGAATAATGAATGATAAGCCTGTACTACATGCATATGTGGCTGGTGGGGAGGGTTTTTGCTTGGGGTAGGGGACAAGAAATAGACTAGGATTAGGAAACAAAGAGGGAAAAGATCTAGAAACAAATATGGAATAAACGGAAGTAGGACAAAAGTCCTACTAGGATTTGGAAAAAGGAAGCGGCGGCTCCCTGGTGCGGCGCGCGTGGTGGTGTTGGCCTCCTGGCTGGCCGGCTGGCTTGGCGGCTTGGGCCTTTGGCCCAAGGCGCTGAGGTTTTTTAAGCGGTTTTATGCAGAGAAAATACAAAAAAAATCTAAACGAACTCCAAAATTAATAAAGTAAACTTTCCCCGACTCCTAAAAATGAGTCGAACAAAATGAAGTTTTACTCAGGCCAAAATGCAATTTTTTTGAAAACTCGCATTTTTCCCTAAGGCAAATAAACTCCGAGAAAAATCCAAAATTTGATTTATTTATTAAATCTTCATTTTTTTCCTAAATTTTGGGAAAGTCATATTATTCCCTCTCTTATTTTTGATATTGGAAAAATATTTGAAGATAAAATAAATAAATCCAATGATCCTCTTTTCATAGTTTTGAGAGAACTCAAATCTGAAAATTTGAAATCTCCAACTCTCTCCGAGGGTCCTTGAGTTGCGTGAAATTTCTAGGATCAACAAAATGCAAGAAAATATGATATGCATGATGATCTAATGTATAACATTCCAAATTGAAATTTTGGGATGTTACAAACCTACCCCTTAAGATGAATCTAGCCCTCGAGATTGGGTTGGCTAGAAAATAGGTGAGGTGGTCTTTGAGCAAATCTTCTTGTCTTTCCCGGTGGCTTCATCCTCAGTGTGGTGGCTCCACTGAACCTTGCAAAACTTGATAACCTTGCTGCGAGTAACTCTGCTGGCATATTCGAGAATCCTGACTTGTTTCTCCTCATATGTTAAATCATCCTTCAACTGAATTGCTTCAAGTGGTACTGTATCTCTTAACGGTACTTCCGCCATCTCGGCGTGACATTTCTTCAGCTGAGAAACATGGAACACGTCATGAACTCCTGACAGTCCTTCTGGTAATTCTAACTTATAAGCGACTTCTCCCATGCGTTGCAAAATCCTATATGGTCCAACGAAACGTGGTGCTAACTTTCCTTTAACTCCAAAACGCTTAACTCCGCGAAGTGGGGATACTCTAAGATAAACTCTGTCTCCAACTTCATATTCTATCGCCTTGCATTTTGAATCCGCATAGCTTTTCTGTCTTGACTGGGCTACCTTGAGCCTATCGCGAATCAACTTTACTTTTGTTCGCACTCCTTAATCAAATCTGGTCCAAACAATCGACGGTCTCCAACCCGTCCCATGATAACGGTGTCCTGCACCTCCTTCCGTATAAGGCTTGAAGGTGCCATCTTCAAGCTGGTTTGGTAATTGTTGTTATAAGAAAATTCAGCATACAGACAAGTTATCGTCCCAACTAGATCCATAATCTAGTGCACAAGCTCTCGAAGATATCCTCCAAAATCTGATTGACTCTCTCGGTCATCCATCATGTCTGTGGGTGAAAAGCTGTCTTGAATTCTAGCCTGGTTCCTAACGTTTCATGCAAGCGATTCCAAAACTTTGAGGTAAATTGGGTTCCTCTATCGTCACGATACTCCTCGGAACTCCGTGCAAACACACAATTCTGGTCATGTATATCTTTGCCAACTTAGCACTGCTATAGGTAGTCTTGATTGGAATGAAATGAGCTACCTTCGTCAAGCGGTCGACTATAACCCAAATCGAGTCATAGCCTGAACGAGTCTTTGGCAAACCTGTGATGAAATCCATGCCTAGTTTATCCCACTTCCATCCAGGTATCGGCAATGGTTGCAACAATCCTGCAGGCTTCTGATGTTCTGCCTTCACTCTCTGACATACATCACAAACTGCTACATACTCTGCGATATCCTTGTTCATTCCGGTCCACCAGAACGTTTCCTTCAAATCCAAATACATCTTGGTATTTCCTGGGTGAATCGAATAGGGTGAATCATGTGCCTCTTGCAGAATCAACTTCCTGATCTCCGGGTCATTTGGCACATACACACGGTCCTCAAACCATAGGGTATCGTGCTCATCCTCACGAAATCCCTTTGCTTTTCCTTCGCTCATTTTCTTCTTTATATCCGCAATCTCTTTGTCCTTTTTCTGAGCTTCCCTGATTTTATCCATCAAGGTAGACTGAATCTCCAATGCTGCTACGTAGCCTCTGGAACTATTTCCAAACATAGCTCTCGAAGGTCTTGGCTAACTCCTTGGGTATTCCTCCCATCATTAGTGTATTGACGTGGCTCTTACGGCTCAATGCGCCTGCTACAACGTTAGCCTTCCGGGTGATAATGCAATCTCATATCATAATCCTTAATAAGGTCCAACCATCTCCTCTGTCTCGAGATTTAATTCCTCTGCGTGAAGATGTACTTCAAACTCTTGTGATCCGTGTACACCTCACAATGATTTCCAATGAGAAAATGTCTCCATGTCTTCAATGCATGCACTACGGCTGCTAACTCCAAATCATGTGTGGCATAATTTAATTCATGAGGTTTCAGCTTGTCGTGAAGCATCTGAAACAACTCTTCCTTCCTGCATAAGCACTGCTCCAAGTCCTCGGCGTGAAGCGTGTAATACACCTCATAATCCTTGGTCTGATCTGGCAAAATTAACACTGGTGAGGTAACCAATCTTTTCTTCAACTCCTGAAAACTTGCCTCACAATCCTCAGTCCATATGAACTTGGTATCCTTTTTCAGCAATTCCGTCATAGGCTTTGCAATCCTTGAGAAATTCTCAATGAATCTCCAGTAGTATCCTGCGAGTCCAAGGAAACTCCGTATCTCTCCAACTGTCGTTGGTGCTTCCCATTTGGTTACGGTCTCAACCTTCGTGGGGTCAACTGCTATCCCTTCTCCGGATGTAACATGTCCAAGAAATCCAACTTCCTTTAGCCAAAACTCACATTTGCTGAATTTGGCATATAACTGATGTTCTCTTAGCTTCTCCAAAACCAATCGCAAATGTTCCTTATGTTCTTCTTCATTCTTTGAGAAAACCAAAATATCATCTATGAACACCACGACGAACTTATCCAAAAACTCCATAAACACTTTGTTCATCGTGTTCATGAAATAGGTGGCGTTAGTCAGTCCAAATGACATAACGGTATATTCATACAGTCCATATCTCGTGGTAAATGCTATCTTAGGTATGTCCTGCTCCCGAATCTTCAACTGATGGTACCCTGATCGCAAATCGATCTTGGAAAACACTTTAGCTCCTTGCAAACGATCAAACAGATCATTTATCATTGGTAGTGGGTACTCGTTCTTGATGGTTACTGCATTCAATCCACGATAATCAACAACCATCCTTATCGATTCGTCCTTCTTCTCCACTAACAGTACGGGTGATCCCCAAGGCGAAGAACTTGGGCGTATATAACCTTTATCCAACAGCTCCTTAATCTGCTTCTTGATTTCCGCCAAATCCTTTGCGGGCATCCTGTATGGTCGCTTCGATATCGGGCCTGTTCCTGGCAACAGCTCAATCAAAAATTCAATGTCTCTATCTGGTGGCATTCCTGGCAATTCCTCAGGAAATACATCAGGGTAATCCTTCACCACTGGCACCCCTTCCTGCACCACTCCTGATAAGGAATTTACTTGATTCCTATTTGGTCCATGCCGCGATACATACCTAATCCTTCTTCCTTCTGGTGTTGTGAGCAAAATCGTCTTACTTGCGCAATCGATGTTTCCCCCATACATCGATAGCCAATCCATACCAAGAATCACATCCAATCCTTGGGATTCCAAAATGATCAAATCCGTCGGGAACACATGCCTTCCTATACTTAATGGCACTTGAAAACATCCTTGTCTGGCCATATACTCCGCTCCTGGTGAGCTTACTAGCATAGGGGTTTTAAGAATCTGAGTAGACAGACTATACTTCTCTACAAATCCCCTTGATATGTATGAATGCGATGCACCAGTATCGAAAAGAACAAGTGCAGTAAATGACTTAACCAAAACTTACCGATTCTTGCATCGGGCTGATCTTCAACCTCCTCCACATCAATGTGGTTCACATCCTCTGTTGAAAGGGTTTGGCTTCTTTCCGAGCTTCCATTTCCTCCTTGGCCTTGGGACATTCATTTGCATAATGTCCGTTCTTGGAACACTTGTAACAGTGACATGACTCAAGTCTTTCTTGGTTGGGGTTGATGGTGTGGTCCGGTTCGGCCGTTGCTTCCTCCATTCCCATTACCATTCTTGTGGCCATTTTGGTGGTGCGAACTACTTCCTCCATGGGTATGCTGAAACCGAACTCCTGTTTAGGGGTATAACGGGCTTCTGCTTGGGCTCCGAGTTATACTTCCCTGCCCATACTTCCTCTTGCGGTTCTCAATTTCTGCTGCTTTCCTTCAATCATGAGGCACGGTCTACCAACTCCTGGTAGTTATTGAAACTTGCTACCATCAACTGCATGCTTAACTCATCATTCAGTCCTTCGAAACTTCTCCTGCTTAGCTGCATCTGTAGCGTCAAGCTGGGGCATAACGTGCTAACTTACTAAAATCATCCACATCTTGTGTGAGTCCTTCCTCCTTGGCGTAAGTTGCGGAACTCACGCTTCTTCATGGCCATAGCTCCTGCTTTGAGACATGGGCAGTCTTGAAAGCTTGCTGAAACTGATCCCATGTGACAGTGTCTACAGGGTAAGTGGCTGTAAAATTCTCCCACCATGCTGCTGCGGGTCCTTCAAGCTGGTGTGCAGCAAACTTCACCTTCTCACCATCTGTACATCCTGCAGTGGTCAACTCCCTCCCTATCTTACGGAGCCAATCATCTGCTACAATCGGCTCGGTGCTACTGGAATACACCGGCGGATTCAGCCTAAGGAAACGAGTCAAGTGATCCGCAGGTGGTGGTGGCGGTGGGTTGTTGTTGTTGCCTTGGTTACTGTACCAATGTTTGGATCAAAGTGTTACTGCTTTGGATCAACTGGGTGATCTCTGGCGGAAAACAAACCGAATTCGCGTCTCGGAGGCATCGATGGGTTTAGAAAAGATGAGAAATTAAGAATAGAGTGAGGTCTAAGGAGAAATCACTACCCAAATGCTCATGAGCAAATGCACACAAAATCACTTCATTCAATTCAAACAAAGGGCTTACAACGATCTAACTATCGCAAAAGTGCGTGTACTATAATGTTACATGGGGGTAATACTACTAATGAGTGGGGGTCATCTACTAATTTGAACCGGTGGAAGACTCCATGATGTCTGCTCCAGCTTCGTCTTCAAAGTCGGGTTCACTTGGATCCGAATCGGTGTCGTTGATGATGATGTAGTTGCTCGGACAGCCGACGTACTTGTCTTCATTCTTGAGCGCCAATTTCTTCTTGAGTTCTTCAATCTCATACTTAAGATCGTTATTGTGTCTTGCTACAGCTACGATCTCGTCCATGTAGTCCTTGCGTGTAGACTTCAGTTCTCCTTCAAGTTCGATGATCCTTCCCTTCGCATTCTTTAACTCTATCATATCATTGCACATCTGGTTCTCCTGGCGTCGAATGTGCTGGTTTAACTCCTGGATGAAAGCTGCAATGGATCTGTCCTTCTTGGTGCTGACTATCTCCCATTGTTCATTCCGGCGTCCGCAAATCTGGTAGATAGTGTCCTTGAGGTCTTCTTGATAAACTTCTCCAATGCGTCCCATGGTGATATGAGCTGCCATGCTCTTTCCCAGACTCCAGGTTGGTGCACTGAAAACACTATCTATAGGCTTGGTGATTGGCGCGAATGTCCTTCCCGGAACATGAGCTTGAATCTTCCAGCGCTCTTCTTCAGGTAGAGTGGCGTTGAAAGTCCCGGTGAAACTTGGTAGTCCAATGTTCAGGTACTTGGTGACTTCCTTCAAGTGAAATCCAAAAGGTGTGCCTTCATCGGGTTGGGCATACTTGATCTTTGCGTCCTTCATCCTAAAAGAGTAGAAAAGATGAGGAGTTAGAAAATGAGAAGAGAGTAGTGATCTATGGCTTTAACTTAGTGGTCGTGTCCTACAATCAGCGTGTGTTCGATACCATCTCTGTGAGCGACCCGACCGAATGGATCAAGTCTCGTGCTCGGTGTCATCCACGGATCGATGTCGACACCACACAAGACTTGAAGGATTTATAACAGAGTAGCAATCACACACTTATTACATCGTTGCCCAAAGAGGACTTATTACAATAAATATGGCTTAAGGCCATCTAATAACGATAACAGCGGAAGACTTGGAAGATAAGTGAGTCCATCAACTCCAACGGCATCATCGAGTATAGAACCACGACCTAAGCACCTTACTGTGTCGTTCGAAAAGTCTGCAACATGAAAAGTTGCAGCCAAAACGGGACACATGGAATATGCCGCAATGTAACACATAGAGAATAATGAATGATAAGCCTGTACTACATGCATATGTGGCTGGTGGAAAAGCTCTCTGATTCTGATTTTGCATAAAGCCAGTTTTCCCTCTACCGCAAAGGATCATGGTGGTTGTTAAACATTGAGAATGGTTGACAGCATCCTCAATCCCAATTAAAAGTACTCATTAAAACCCAACAATATTAATTAGAGTAACATGTTGAGATTCACATGATATTCAAGTACTAGATACTCAAGATGTCCATAACCGGGACACGGCTAATCATGATTAGTTTGTACACTCTGAGAGGTTTATGCACTTTTCCCCACAAGACTCGATCGCCTCCGCTTGGTTTCTCGCACTACATGGTGTTTAAGAAACGGATGACCGAGACATAGTCTTTCAGAAGCGCTAGAACCTTACGATGGGTGGACCGGTACACCTACATCCCCTACATCTGCTAGTCCACCACTATAAGAGTTCGCACGACTTAGTCAACTATGCCAGAGCCCATAATGGCTTGTGGCTGCACACGTAAGTTACTAGTATGAATTATCTTATGATCCCTTTGAGCCTAGGTGGCGGTCCAAAAAAAACAGGCAAGTCCTGATGGAAACCAGGTGCCTCAGTCCACCCAGATGTGTGTTTAAGTTGCCACCTTAAATAAACCATTAATTTAACAATCTCACATCTGTCATGGATATCACTCACCCAATCCACGTCTACTAGCATAGCATGGTATAATAAGAAAACGTAGAAGTAACTCCCAAAGGTTTCATAAGTAAAACAGGTAATAGGTACTACCTCAATCTACTTCCCATCCCACAATTTAATTAGATCCTAATCATGGAAGTGTTCGAGGATTGATCTAATGCATAAAAACTGGGTATGAGAAAGTATGATCAAAGTGTTACTTGCCTTGCTGACGATCCGCGAAACCTAGAGACTCGAAGTAACAAGCGGCGCACTCCGGGTGATCTATCACAGACAAACAACAAGCATACAATAAGTACTCATCTAATGCATAGGTAAATCTCGAATAAAAGATCTAACCAGAAAGTTCAACTTAAGAACCCTGGTTGCAAAAAAGAATCGAGTCAAATAAAGTAACGAAAGTCAAACGACGAAAGAAAACAACTCGGTTCTAGCAAGTTGAAACTAAGTCAAATTTTACAGTAGCAAAACTTTGTTTAAGTTGATTAGTCGGAACGGCGGTTTGAAACAAAACTCCAGCGCTTGAATCACCTGATTACGATAAGCGAGCGAGAAGATAAACTAGAAAGAAAATCGGATCTGAAATCGCTATCGAAAAATAGCGGAATAAATCCGATGAGAAAGAAAACGACGAACGGTTGAGCGAGCGGACGTTCATTAACGAAGCAAACCGGTGATCACGTTCGTTAGGGCCAGACGGTCCGTGACGCTTGCTAAACAAAACTGGAAAGAAAAACCGGCGAGAAAAACCGATCTAGGGTTTGGAAAGAAAACCAAACGAAAAACCGATCTAGAAAACCGGGCGGAAATCGAACGAAATCGGAACGATTCTGAAAAACCGAACCGAGGAAAGGAAAAGGTGGCGGCTGGGCTAGTACCTCGAGGCGAGGGCTCCGGCGGCGGCGGCGGTGTAGGGCGGCGGCGGCACTTGGCGGCGGCGACGGTGGTGAGGGGCGGCGGTGGTGAGGAGAGGAGAGGAGAGGTGTTGGTTTGATGTGTTAGAGGGGGGGTGCTTGGGTATTTATATTGGGGAGGGGAGGGTTTTTGCTTGGGGTAGGGGACAAGAAATAGACTAGGATTAGGAAACAAAGAGGGAAAAGATCTAGAAAAAAATACGGAATAAACGGAAGTAGGACAAAAGTCCTACTAGGATTTGGAAAAAGGAAGCGGCGGCTCCCTGGTGCGGCGCGCGTGGTGGTGTTGGCCTCCTGGCCGGCCGGCTGGCTTGGCGGCTTGGGCCTTTGGCCCAAGGCGCTGAGGGGTTTTTTTTTTAAACGGTTTCACGCGCAGAAAAATACAGAAAAAAAATCTAAACGAACTCCAAAATTAATAAAGTAAACTTTCCCCGACTCCTAAAAATGAGTCAAACAAAATGAACTTTTACTCGGGCAAAAAATGCAATTTTTTGAAAACACGCATTTTTCCCTAAGGCAAATAAACTCCGAGAAAAATCCAAAATTTGATTTATTTATTAAATCTTCATTTTTCCTAAATTTTGGGAAAGTCATATTATTCCCTCTCTTATTTTTGATATTGGAAAAATATTTGAAGATAAAATAAATAAATCCAATGATCCTCTTTTCATAGTTTTGAGAGAACTCAAATACGAAAATTTCGAAATCTCCAACTCTCTCCGAGGGTCCTTGAGTTGCGTGAAATTTCTAGGATCAACAAAATGCAAGAAAATATGATATGCATGATGATCTAATGTATAACATTCCAAATTGAAAATTTGTTACACTGGGGGAGTTGGCAAAGACGCAGGCCTATGAACGCGGCCGGCTGGAGGAGCTGGAGCGGAAGGTGGAGGCGAAGAAGGTCGATCTTGACGCCAAGGTGAAGGTCCTGGCTGAGGACCGCGCAGCCTTCATTCTTCTCGAGAAGAGGCCCCGCAAGGCTCTAAAGTCACTCTATGAAAAGGGCTTGGAGAGGCTGATACGTCTCCAACGTATCTATAATTTTTGATTGCTCCATGCTACTTTATCTACTGTTTTGGACTATATTGGGCTTTATTTTCCACTTTTATATTATTTTGGGACTAACCTATTAACCGGAGGCCCAGCCCGAATTGCTGTTTTTTGCCTATTTGATGTTTGAAGAAACGGAATATCAAACGGAGTCCAAACGGAATGAAACCTTCGGAACGTGATTTTCTCACGAGCGTGATCCAGAGACTTGGACCCTACTCCAAGGAACAAAGAGGCGGTCACGAGGGTGGGGCGCCCCCTAGGGCACGCCCCCGCCTCGTGGGCCCCTGTTGCTCCACCGACGCACTCCTTCCTCCTATATATACCTCGCACCCCCAAACGATCGAACAGGGCCAAAACCTAATACCACCGCCGAACTTCCTGTATCCACGAGATCCCATCTTGGAGCCTGTTCGAGCTCACGGGGGGGCATCCACCACGGAGGGCTTCTACATCGTCACCATAGCCCCTCCGATGAAGTGTGAGTAGTTTACTTCAGACCTTCGGGTCCATAGCTAGTAGCTAGATGGCTTCTTCTCTCTTTTGGATCTCAATACAATGTTCTCCCCCTCTCTCGTGGAGATCTATTCGATGTAATCTTCTTTTTGCGGTGTGTTTGTTGAGACCGATGAATTGTGGGTTTATGATCCAGTTTATCTATGAACAATATTTGAATCTTCTCTGAATTCTTATATGTATGATTGGTTATCTTTGCAAGTCTCTTCGAATTATCCGTTTGGTTTGGCCAACTAGATTGGTAGCTCTTGCAATGGGAGAAGTGCTTAGCTTTGGGTTCAATCTTGCGGTGTCCTTTCTCGATGGATGTAAGGGCGATAAGGCATGTATTGTATTGTTGCCATCGAGGATAACAAGATGGGGTTTTTATCATATTGCATGAATTTATCTCTCTGCATCATGTCATCTTGCTTAAGGCGTTACTCTGTTTTTAACTTAATACTCTAGATGCATCTTTGGATAGCGGTCGATGAGTGGAGTAATAGTAGTAGATGCAGAATCGTTTGATCTATTTGTCTCGGACGTGATGCCTATATACATGATCATACCTAGATATACTCATAACTATGCTCAATTCTGTCAATTGCTCAACAGTAATTTGTTCACCCACCGTAGAATACTTATGCTCTTGAGAGAAGCCACTAGTGAAACCTATGGCCCCCGGGTCTATTCTCATCATATCAATCTCCACCACTTTAATACTTGCTTTGTTTTTTACTTTGCCTTTTACTTTTCACTTTGCATCTCTAACCAAAAATACCAAAAATATTATTTATCATCTCTATTAGATCTCACTCTCGTAAGTGACCGTGAAGGGATTGACAACCCCTAATCGCGTTGGTTGTGAGGAGCTATTGTTTTGTGCAGGTACGAGGGACTCTCGCGGGTGGCCTCCTACTGGATTTCTGGCGCCGTTGCCAGGGAGGCTCACGCAAGAGCAAGTCAAGCACGATACCAGGTACCCATCACAATCCCTATCTCCTGCATTACATTATTTTCTATTTGCCTCTTGTTTTCCTCTCCCCCACTTCACCCTTGCCATTTTATTCGCCCTTTCTTTCCCAATCTCCTCCTCTTTTTCCCGTTTGCCTTTTCCTTGTCCGCTTGTTTGCTCGTGTGTTAGTTTGCTTGCTTGTCGTTATGTCTGAAATTGGGGAAATTATTGCTGATATGGGCGATAATAATATCATGGAAAATTCTTAAGCTCCTGCTGAAGAATCCCCTACCTATCATACTAAAAGATTTCGAATCGGTAGTGGTAATATTATTGGAAAATGAGTTATTCAATATTTCTTTACTTGTGTTGGTGCTTTACCCTCTATGGGTGGTTCTATTCTCCATAGAACTAGTATCCTTGCGGACGCTATTGCCATGCTTATCGTTGAACTTGAAAGGCAATTTATGCATATGCACCCTTCTATACAAAGAATTTTCCTAGAATTTTCTAATATTGAACACTCCTCTGTTAAGCGTGCCGCTACTATCTTTTTGGCTCATGAATGCAGATTTATAATAAAAGAAGCCCAAGAAATCTTTGCGCATTATAGGGTGGACGCTGGCCGTCCTCCCATAGAATCTATCCTTTTTTATCAAGAAGAAATAATGCGTTTTCAATCTATCGACTATGTTCCTTTCAATGAAAATCTTAGAAAAAAGGTGCCTACCAATATTTTAATTGATCGAATCTCTTAGCTTAATGATGATTTGGCTATTCGAAATAATGAGCTAGGACGCTCTCTTGAGTATAGGCTCACCAAATTCTGTCAAAAGAACGCTTATAATGATGAATTGGTTGTGCAATACGAAGGGCCGAAAGAGGAACCTATACCTCCTAAAATTGATCTTGGGGACTTTTGTCCTATTAAATTTAGCCCTTTTGATTACTTTTTCTTGCCTCAAAGAAAACTTGCTGCCGAACGTAGAGAATATGAAATGAGTTTCACCGATCTATCTTATTACTACGGCACTACCTAGATCTATCTTTGCTTTTATGCCTAGCTAGGGGCGTTAAACGATAACGCTTGTTGGGAGGCAACCCAATTTTATTTTTAGTTTTTTTTGCTTTTGCTTATGTCTAGGAATAAAAAATCCATCTAGTCTCTGTTTAGATGTCGTTTTATGTTTTAATTAGTGTTTGTGCCAAGCTAGACCTATTGGATCTTCTTGGATGATAGTTATTTGATCTTGCTGTAATTTCCAGAAACTTTGCGCTCAGTGACCGAATTATTAAAAATCACCAGAACGTGATAAAATACTGATTCTAATTTATGCTGATCAATAAACAAATTGTATAGGTCTTCTAATTTTGGTAGAATTTTTGGAGTTCCAGAAGTTTGCGTTAGTTACAGATTACTACAGACTGTTCTGTTTTTGACAGATTCAGTTTTTCGTGTGTTGTTTGCTTATTTTGATGAATCTATGGCTAGTAAAATAGTTTATAATCCATAGAGAAGTTGGAATACAGTAGGTTTAACACCAATATAAATAAATAATGAGTTCATTACAGTACCTTAAAGTAGTCTTTTGTTTTCTTTCTCTAACGGAGCTCACGAGATTTCTATTAAGTTTTGTGTTGTGAAGTTTTCAAGTTTTGGGTAAATTCTTTTGATGGATTATCGAACAAGGAGTGGCAAGAGCCTAAGCTTGGGGATGCCTATGGCATCCCAAAGATAATCCAAGGACACCAAAAAGTCAAAGCTTGGGTATGCCCCGGAAGGCATCCCCTCTTTCGTCTACTTCCGTCGGCAATTTACTTGGAGCTATATTTTTATTCACCACATGATATGTGTTTTGCTTGGAGCATCTTGTATTATTTGCGTCTTTGCTTGTTAGTTTACCACAATCATCCTTGCTGTACACACCTTTTGAGAGAGCCATACATTAATTGGAATTTGATAGAATACTCTATGTGCTTCACTTATATCTTTTGAGCTTGATAGTTTTGCTCATAGTGCTTCACTTATATCTTTTGAGCGTGATAATATTTGCTCTAGTGCTTCACTTAGATCTTTTAGAGCACGGTGGTGGATTTGTTTTAAAGAAACTATTGATCTCTCATGCTTCACTTAGATTATTTTGAGAGTCGTTAATAGCATGGTAATTTGCTTAATATTAATATACTTGGTATTCAAGATATGTGAAACTTTCTTTTGAGTGCGTTGAATACTAAGAAAAGTTTGATGCTTGATAATTTTTTTGAGATATGAAGATGGTGATATTAGAGTCATTCTAGTTGGGTGATTATGAATTTAAAGAATACTTGTGTTGAAGTTAGCGAGTCCCATAGCATGCACGTATGGTTAAAGTTGTGTAACAAATTTGAAACATGAAGTGTACCTGGCTTGTGCATCCTTATGAGTGGCGGTCGGGGATGAGCGATGGTCTTTTCCTACCAATCTATCCCCCTAGGAGCATGCGCGTAGTACTTGATTTTTGATGACTTCTAAATTTTTGCAATAAGTATATGAGTTCTTTTGACTAATGTTGAGTCCATGGATTATACGCACTTTTACCTTTCCGCCTTTGCTAGCCTCTTGATACCATGCATTGCCCTTTCTCACCTTGAGAGTTGGTGCAAACTTCACGGTGCATCCAAACCCCGTGATATGATCGCTCTATCACACATAAACCTCCCTATATCTTCCTCAAAACAGCCACCATACCTACCTATTATGGCATTTCCACAGCCATTCCGAGATATATTGCCATGCAACTTTCCACCGTTCCGTTCATCATCATCATGACATATTTTACTTTTGTCATATTGCCATTGCATGATCATGAAGTTGACATCGTATTTGTGGCAAAGCCACCATGCTTTATTTTTCATACATGTCACTCTTGATTCATTGCACCATCCCGGTACACCGCCGGAGGCATTCATATAGAGTCATATCTTGTTCTAGTTTCGAGTTGTAATCCTTATGTTGTAATCAATAGAAGTGTGATGATCATCATTATTAGAGCATTGCCCAATCAAAAAAAAGAGAGAAAGGCCAAAAATAAAAAAGAAAGGCCCAAAAAGAAAGAAAATAAATAAAAAGGGCAATGCTACTATCTCTTTTTCCACACTTGTGCTTCAAAGTAGCACCTTGTTCTTCATGTAGTGAGTCTCATATTTTGTGCTTCAAAGTAGCACCATGTTTTTTTATATATAGTGAGTCTCATAAGTTGTCTTTTTCATACTAGTGGGAATTTTTCATTATAGAACTTGGCTTGTATATTCCTACGATGGGCTTCCTCAAATGCCCTAGGTCTTCATGAGCAAGCAAGTTGGATGCACACCCACTAGTTTTCTTTTATTGAGCATTCATAGCTCTAGTGCATCCGTTGCATGGCAATCCCTACTCCTCATGTTGACATCAATTGATGGGAATCTCCATAGCCCGTTGATTATCCCCGTCAATGTGAGACTTTCTCCTTTTTTGTCTTCTCCACACAATCCCCATCATCATATTCTATTCCACCCGTAGTTCTATATCCATGGCTCACGCTCATGTATTGCATGAAGGTTGAAAAAGTTTGAGATTATTTAAGTATGAAACAATTGCTTGGCTTGTCATCGGGGGTATAGAAGTTGGGAACATCTTTGTGTGACGAAAATGAAGCATAGCCTAACTATATGATTTTGTAGGGATGAACTTTCTTTTGCCATGTTATTTTGAGAAGACATGATTACTTTGATTAGTATGCTTGAAGTATTATTATTTTTATGTCAATATGAACTTTTGTCTTGAATCTTTCGGATCTGAATATTCATACCACAATTAAGAAGATTTACATTGAAATTATGCCAAAGTATCACTCCACATCAGAAATTCTCTTTTTATCATTTACCTACTCGAGGACGAGCAGGAATTAAGCTTGGGGATGCCTCGATCGTCTCCAACGTATCTATAATTTTGATTGCTCCATGCTACTTTATCTACTGTTTTGGACTATATTGGGCTTTATTTTCCACTTTTATATTATTTTGGGACTAACCTATTAGCCGGAGGCCCAGCCCGAAATTGATGTTTTTGCCTATTTCAGTGTTTTGAAGAAACGGAATATCAAACGGAGTCCAAACGGAATGAAACCTTGGAACGTGATTTTCTCACGAGCGTGATCCGAGACTTGGACCCTACTCCAAGGAACAAAGAGGTGGTCACGAGGGTGGCCCCCCCCCTAGGGCGCGCCCCTGCCTCGTGGGCCCCCTGTTGCTCCACCGACGTACTCCTTCCTCCTATATATACCTACGTACCCCCAAACGATCAGAACAGGAGCCAAAACCCTAATTCCACCACCGCAACTTCCTGTATCCACGAGATCCCATCTTGGGGCCTGTTCCGGAGCTCCGCCGGAGGGGTATCCACCACGGAGGGCTTCTACATCATCACCATAGCCCCTCCGATGAAGTGTGAGTAGCTTACTTCAAACCTTCGGGTCCATAGCTAGTAGCTAGATGGCTTCTTCTCTCTTTTTCGATCTCAATACAATGTTCTCCCCCTCTCTCGTGGAGATCTATTCGATGTAATCTTCTTTTTGCGGTGTGTTTGTTGAGACCGATGAATTGTGGGTTTATGATCCAGTTTATCTATGAACAATATTTGAATCTTCTCTGAATTCTTTTATGTATGATTGGTTATCTTTGCAAGTCTCTTCAAATTATTCGTTTGGTTTCGCCAACTAGATTGGTAGTTCTTGCAATGGGAGAAGTGCTTAGCTTTGGGTTCAATCTTGCGGTGTCCTTTCCCAGTGACAAAAGGGGCAGCAAGGCATGTATTGTATTGTTGCCATCGAGGATAACAAGATGGTTTTTTTTATCATATTGCATGAATTTATCCCTCTACATCATGTCATCTTGCTTAAGGCATTACTCTGTTTTTAACTTAATACTCTAGATGCATCTTTGGATAGCGGTCGATGAGTGGAGTAATAGTAGTAGATGCGAATCGTTTGGTCTATTTGTCTCGGACGTGATGCCTATATACATGATCATACCTAGATATACTCATAACTATGCTCAATTCAGTCAATTGCTCAACTGTAATTTGTTCACCCACCGTAGAATACTTATGCTCTTGAGAGAAGCCACTAGTGAAACCTATGGCCCCCGGGTCTATTCTCATCATATCAATCTCCATCACTTTAATACTTGCTTTGTTTTTACTTTGCCTTTTACTTTTCACTTTGCATCTCTATACCAAAAATACCAAAAATATTATTTATCATCTCTATTAGATCTCACTCTCGTAAGTGACCGTGAAGGGATTGACAACCCCTAATCGCGTTGGTTGCTGAGGAGCTATTGTTTTGTGTAGGTACGAGGGACTCTCGCGCGTGGCCTACTAGATTGATACCTTGGTTCTCAAAAACTGAGGGAAATACTTACGCTACTTTACTGCATCACCCTTTCCTCTTCAAGGGAAACCAACGCAGTGCTCAAGAGGTAGCAGAGGCCGCTGACCACCGATGAGGATGGCCCCGCCCAACTGCTTCCCTACTTGGTGAAGGCGCTCGAGGAAGTCGTGGACGGCATCGGTCCCATGGCAGAGGCAGAGGCTCGTGTCCTTTCTTCAGCTACACTGACGCGTGTCTTCAGCCATCTGCACCTTCGTGACCCCAGCGCTCGTCTTGACGAGCTGCTGGAGCCTGTGGCTGATGAACACTGCACGGCTGCCGCCGCAGCCGTGAAAGGTCAGGTGGAGGCCCTGCTGAAGAAGTTTCGCGGCTTCGTTTTCGCGCCTTCGACCGGAGGCGCCGCCACTCCTGCAGCTCCGGCTGGTGACCAAGACAAAGGCGACATCATCAAGGGAGGAGTGCCTCTCGCAGGCGTCGATGGTGTTCAGGGATGACCTGTGGCTCCTTTCCTGTTTTATTCCTGCAACATGCACCATGCCTCGTGGAGGCGTTAAACTTGCGTTTGATATTGTGAGAACAATATGTCTTGTAATATTTGCTTTGAGATTTTGCGATTTTTCTTCCTATTTGCTTGCGTTCTGCGTCGTGAGCCCGGCCCGCACAGATACCTCGGCCGCCGTTGGGCGGCCGGAGACCAGGACGGACCCAAGGAGTGAGGGGCTACGTGACCAGTTAGGCTCCTGAGTCGCGATGCTCAGGAGTCCCCCTTGACACGCAAACAGCTTATAGGAAGGAGACACGGGGATAGGTTTGGTGTTCTACATCGGCAGAGCCCGGCCCCGTGCATACCTCAACCGCCGTTGGGCCAACCGGAGACCAGGACGGACCCAAGGAGTGAGGGGCTACGTGACCAGTTAGGCTCCTGAGTCGCGATGCTCAGGAGTCCCCCTTGACGTGCAAACAACCTTCATACCCGAGGCTCGACTCGGGAGGGGCGCGGGACGACCAGGTCCGGGGGACCTAGCTAGGTGGCGTATGCTTGGGCGTGACCCGAGCACAACCCCCGTGCCCAGCCCCCTCGCGTGACTCTCCCGAGGGAAGGCGTTGCGGTGAGGCCAGACACTGAGCTCTGGGGCTCCCTGAGGTTGGTACGACCGTGAGGCCGCCCTCAGTTGTTTATCACCAGCGCGGAGCGTAGTGCTTCCGCTTGTGCACGGGTATAGCCGCTCCTCGGCAGTGTCGACGGCCAGCGCGGAGCATGGTGCTTCCGCTGGTGCGTGTGAGGGGACTCCCTACTGCGGAGAGCCCCCGGGGCGTGTACAGCCCCGCCCTGACACGTGGCTTGCACGGCAGGGCTAGGCGAGGTGTATCTTGTCCCTCGTGGGCCAGCGCAGTACTCACGAGGCCCTACCTCAAGGCGGGTTGCGCCTGGTCTTGGTTTTTGTTCGCTGCGCTGGTCCTGCGAGGTGGTCAGACAACCTGCGCCGAACGAATCTCCTGAGGTTATCGCGTGAGAAGGCCAAGCACCAACGACCCCAGGAGGTGACGTGAACGGAGCCGGCCCGCCAGACAGAGCTCAGCCGCTGGATTTATCGGCGCTGCAGGGACGGGCCGGAGCACAGACGCCGTGCTTAACCTACTCACGTGAAGGATCCTGAAGAAAGACGGCCGGCGCGCGGCTCCCATGGTGGGTGACGATCGAGCAGGTAATAGTCATAGGTAGACTAAGCATGGAAAGCATAGTGGCTTAAGTAAACGCAGGAAGGATACATGCCACCGGGTCAGGCCCGAGCGGCTTGGGGATGATGCAGCCTGAGGGGCGCCCCTAGCAAGGTAAGCTACAGACATAAAAAGGGATACATGCCGTAGGGACGGGCCCACGCGGCCTGGGAATGATGCAGCCCTGAGGGCGCTCCCAGCTAAATAAACTTGGAAAATGTCACATGGTTCTGTTGATGAAGGGATGCTGGGGCAGCTGAAGGTACGCGGTGAAGGGGCTGTTCCTCACGAGCCGCCGGGGCCCTGAGCCTCGGGAGGCTCTGGCGGTCCAGGCGGTTCTTTGAGGACCATCTCCATCTCCGTCGGGACGGCGTGGTGCCTGGCCTCCTGAGTCGCTAGGGCGCGCCGCAGGTTGTGCTGATAGACAGACGCCACGCTCAGCAGGCCAAAAGGCATGCGAACGTAGCTGTGCGGTGGACCCTCGCAGCGTCCCACGTGCGAAGGCCAGAAGGGCTCCTGAGACGCGGCCCTGTTGAGCCATGAGACGTCAACGCAGACGCGCAGCCCAGCATCCTCGCCTGGATGGGAGGCTGCGCCAGGTGAACGGCGATTGCCGCGCATGGCCCTCGCGTCTTGCAGTTCCTGAGTGGTCCTGGTGATGAACTCCTGAGCAGTGGGCGCTCCTCGCCCTGTGTTCTCCTGAGGGAAACGTGTCGTGAAGCACGCCTCCAAGTGGTGCCAAGCGCCTCCCTCGTGATGTTGGCAAGGTCTGAGGCCCTCCAGAAGAGAGCCCCCGAGCCCAGCCCGAGGAGGGCGCCGGGCGCGCTTTCCTATCCGATGGAGGGAGGCGCCCCAGGTGCGGGCGCCGATCCAGACGTGGTGCCGCTTGCCTGAGACCCTGCGCGGAGGAGCTTCTTCTTCTTCTTCTTGAGGGTGGCCTCAGGAGGGCGCTCGCCCTTGCTGTCGGGGTCGTCGATTGCTGCGGCTTGGAAGGCACGCTTGAGGGAGCACACCGCATCTATTTCTTCGCATGGGACCGTGATGATTCCGCCACTTCCTGGCATTTTGAGGATACCCGAGGATTGCATTGTACGGCAGACGAATGTGGGCGACGTCGAAGTCGATGAGTTCGGTGCGGTAGTAGTTGCATTCTCCGAATGTGACAGGGAGGCGGACCTGCCCTATCAGTGTGGTGGCACCGTTGGTCACTCCTGAGAAAGGCTTGGTAGGCTGAAGCTGGTCGTAGGGCACTTGAAGGTTGTCGAACGTGTCGGCGGACAAGACGTTAAGCCCTGTGCCGCCATCGATGAGAGTCTTGGTGACTTGTGCATTGCTGATGACGGGTGAACAGAGCATGGGGAGAACGCCAGCAGTGGCCGCACACTTGAGCTGATTTGCCAAACCGAAGGTGATGGCGCACTTGGACCACCTGAGCGGGCGTGTGGCTTCAAGCTTGGGGAGGACTGCGTTCACCTCGCGAGCAAACTGCTTGAAGACGCGTTGTGAGGCCGGGGCTTGAGCTCTGCCCAGGATATAGGCGATGGCACGCGGCTCCTGGAAGCCCCCAGCCCCCTCCTCCTGATGGTGGTCGTCGTTCCTTCTTGGTGGTGGCGGCAGCGGAGGGAGCCCAGCATTGCCCTGAGGACGATCCTCGCGAGGCTGATCCCTCCAGGCTCCCTCACGAGGCTGATCCTGCCAGCGGTCCTCACGGGGCCGGTCGCGCCACTCCTGGCGCGGGCCACGGTCATCCCAGCGTCCGCCACCACGTCCTCCTCCTCGGTCGTAGCCCCGGTCGTTGCGCTCGGGGCGTCGACCGAAGCGTCCTTCTCGAATGGCTCTGAGTTCTTGGCAGTCGCTGGTGTTGTGGCTATGCAGGTTGTGGAAGGCGCAGAACGGTCGGCCGCCCTTGCATGACTCGGGTTGGTCTCTGCCGCGTTTGGTGTCTGATACGTCCATTTTGCATCATGCTTTCATATCGATATTTATTGCATTATGGGCTGTTATTACACGTTATGTCACAATACTTATGCCTATTCTCTCTTATTTTACAAGGTTTACATAAGGAGGAGAATGCCGCAATGGAATTCAGGCTGGAAAAGGAGCAAATATTAGAGACCTATTCTGCACAACTTCAAAAGTCCTGAAACTCCACGAAAGTTATTTTTGGAAATAATAAAAAATATTGAGTGGAAGAAGTACGCCAGAGGGGACCCACCTAGCCACGAGGGTGGGGGGGGGCGCCCTACCCTCCAGGGCGCGCCCCCCTGCCTCGTGGGGCCCCTGTTGGCTCTCCGGTGGCCATCTTATGCTATATGAAGTCTTTCGTCAAGGGAAAAATCATAAGCAACCTTTCAGGACGAGACTCCGCCGCCACGAGGCGGAACCTTGGCGGAACCAATCTAGGGCTCCGGAGCTGTTCTGCCGGGGACACTTCCCTCCGGGAGGGGGAAATCATCGCCATCGTCATCACCAACGCTCCTCTCATCGGGAGAGGGCAATCTCCATCAACATCTTCACCAGCACCATCTCCTCTCAAAACCCTAGTTCATCTCTTGTATCCAATTCTTGTCTCCAAGTCCGGGATTGGTACTAGTAGGTTGCTAGTAGTGTTGATTACTCCTTGTAGTTGATGCTAGTTGGTTTATTTGGTGGAAGATCATATGTTCAGATCCTTTATGCATATTAATACCCTCTGATTATGAACATGAATATGCTTTGTGAGTAGTTACGTTTGTTCCTGAGGACATGGGAGCAGTCTTGCTATTAGTAGTCATGTGAATTTGGTATTCGTTCGATATTTTGATGAGATGTATGTTGTCTAGCCTCTAGTGGTGTTATGTGAATGTCGACTACATAACACTTCACCATTATTTGGGCCTAGAGGAAGGCATTGGGAAGTAATAATTAGATGATCGGTTGCTAGAGTGACAGAAGCTTAAACCCTAGTTTATGCGTTGCTTCGTAAGGGGCTGATTTGGATCCATATGTTTCATGCTATAGTTAGGTTTACCTTAATACTTTTGTTGTAGTTGCGGATGCTTGCAATAGAGGTTAATCATAAGTGAGATGCTTGTTCAAGTAAGAACAGCACCCAAGCACCGGCCCACCCACATATCAAGTTATCAAAGTACCGAACGCGAATCATATGAACATGATGAAAACTAGCTTGACGATAATTCCCGTGTGTCCTCGGGAGGGCTTTTCTCTATATAAGAGCCAGGCTTGTCCTTTGCTACAAGAAGGATTGAGCCACCTTGCTGCACTTTATTTACTTTTGTTACTTGTTGCTCGTTACAAATTATCCTATCACAAAACTATCTGTTACCACTTATTTCAGTACCTGCAGAGAATACCTTGCTGAAAACCGCTTATCATTTCCTTCTGCTCCTCGTTGGGTTCGACACTCTTACTTATAGAAAGGACTACGATAGATCCCTTATACTTGTGGGTCATCAAGACTCTTTTCTGGCGCCGTTGCCGAGGAGTGAAGCACCTTTGGTAGGTGGAATTTGGTAAGGAAAAATTTATATAGTGTGCTGAAATTTTCTGTCACTTGTTACTATGGAAAGTAATCCTCTGAGGGGCTTGTTCGGGTATCTTCACCCCGACCAAGAGAAACAAGAGTTGCTCCTCAACCTACTGAACCTACTGAAAATGAAAATGTTCCTTTGAAGTTCCTTGAATGCGTTAGAAAAACTGCTAGCTAATCCTTTTGCAGGAGATGGAACAAAGCATCCTGATGAGCACCTAATTTATGTTGATGAAGTTTGTGTATTATTTAAGCTTGCTGGTATACCAAATGATGTTGTTAAGAAGAAGTTCTTGCCTTTATCTTTGGAGGGAGATGCACCGACATGGTATAGGCTATGTGATGATACGGGGTCATGGAACTACAAACGATTGAAATTGGAATTTCATCAGAAGTTTTATCCTATGCATCTTGTTCATCGTGATCGCAATTATATATATAATTTTTGGCCTCGCGAAGGAGAAAGCATCACTCAAGCTTGGGGAGGCTTAAATCAATTTTATATTCATGCCCCAATCATGAGCTCTCAAGAGAAATAATTCTTCAAAGTTTTTATGCTCGGCTTTCTGATAACAATCGCACCATGCTCGATACTTCTTGTGCTGGCTCTTTTATGATGAAGACTATTGAATTCAAATGGAAATATTGGATAGAATTAAACGCAACTCTGAAGATTGGGATCTCGACGAAGGTAAGGAGTCAGGTATGACACCTAAGTTTGATTGTGTTAAATCTTTTATGGATACCGATGTTTTCCGTAAATTTAGCACTAAATATGGACTTGACTCTGAGATAGTAGCTACTTTCTGTGAATATTTTGCTATGAAGGTAAGGAGAAGTGGTTTAATATCATCCTCCCATAGAAGTAAAAGTAGCTGCACCTATTAAAGTTGAAGAAAAGACTGTCACTTATAATGATCCTATTGTTCCTACTTCTTATGTTGAGAAACCACCTTTCCCAGTTAGAATAAAGGATCATGCTAAAGCTTCAACTGTGGTTCGTAAAAGCAATATTAGAACTTATACACCTCCTGAGCAAGTTAAAGTTGAACCTAATATTGCTATTGTTAAAGATCTCTTGGCTGATAATATTGATGGGCATGTTATTTATTTCTGCGGTGAAACAACTAGAATTGCCAAACCTTGTGCTAAAGATAAACATAGACCTGTGGTAGGCATGCCTATTATTTTTGTTAAAATAGGAGATCATTGTTATCATGGCTTATGTGATATGGGTGCTAGTGCTAGTGCTATACCTCATGACCTATACAAAGAAATTATGCATGAAATTGCACCTGCTGAGATAGAAGGTATTGATGTTACCATTAAACTTGCTAATAGAGATACAATATCACCCATTGGAATTGTTAGAGATGTTGAAGTATTGTGTGGGAAAACTAAATATCCTACTGATTTTCTTGTTCTTGGTTCCCCACAAGATAGCTTTTGTCCCATTATTTTTGGTAGACCCTTCTTGAACACTATCAATTCTAGAATAGACTGCAAAAGAGTGTTGTTACTATTGGCTTGGGTGATATGTCCCATGAGTTTAATTTCTCTAAATTTAGTAGACAACACCGTGAAGAAGAATTACCTAGTAAGGATGAAATTATTGGTCTTGCTTCTATTGCCGTACCTCCTAGTGATCCTTTAGAACAATATTTGCTAGACCATGAAAATGATATGTTTATGAATGAAAGAAGGGAAATAGATGAGGTATTCTTTAAACAGGAACCCATCCTGAAACACAATTTACCTGTTGAAATCCTAGGGGATCCTCCTCCACCCAAGGGTGACCCCGTGTTTGAGCTTAAACCGTTACCTGATACTCTTAAATATGCTTATCTTGATGAAAAGAAGATATATCTTGTTATTATTAGTGCTAACCTTTCAGAGCATGAAGAAGAGACATTATTGAAAACTCTAAAGAAGCACCGTGCTGCTATTGGATATACTCTTGATGATCTTAAGGGCATTATTAGCCCCACTTTATGTCAACATAAAATAAATTTGGAGGAAGATGCCAAACCAGTTCGTGATCATCAACAACGTCTGAATCCTAAAATGAAAGAAGTGGTAAGAAAGGAAATACTAAAGCTTCTTGAGGCAGGTATAATTTATCCCGTTGCTGATAGTCGGTGGGTAAGTCCTGTCCATTGTGTCCCTAAAAAGGGAGGTATTACCATCGTTCCTAATGATAAAGATGAATTGATTCCGCAAAGAATTATTACAGGTTATAGGATGGTAATTCATTTCCGGAAATTAAATAAGGCTACTAAAAAGTATCATTACCCCTTAAATTTTATTGATCAAATGCTAGAAAGATTATCCAAACATACACATTTTTGCTTTCTAGATGGTTATTCTGGTTTCTCTCAAATACCCGTGTCAGCCAATGATCAATCAAATACTACTTTTACTTGCCCTTTTGGTACTTTTGCTTATAGATGTATGCCTTTTGGTTTATGTAATTCACCTGCTACCTTTCAAAGATGCATGATGGCTATATTCTCTAACTTTTGTGAAAAGATTTGTGAGGTTTTCATGGACGACTTTTTCGTCTATGGATCCTCTTTTGATGATTGCTTGAGCAACCTTGATCGAATTTTGCAGAGATGTGAAGAAACTAATCTTGTCTTGAATTGGGAAAAGTGCCACTTTATGGTTAATGAAGGTATTTTCTTGGGGCATAAAGTCTCTGAAAGAGGTATTGAAGTTGATAAAGCCAAGGTTGATGCTATTGAAAAGATGCCATGTCCCAAGGACATCAAAGGTATAAGAAGTTTCCTTGGTCACGCCGGTTTTTATAGGAGGTTCATCAAGGACTTCTAAAAAATTTCTCGGCCTCTGACTAATTTATTACAAAAAGATATACCATTTGTCTATGATGATGATTGTGTAGAAGCATTTGAAATACTTAAGAAAGCATTGATCTTTGCACCTATTGTTCAGCCACCTGATTGGAATTTACCCTTTGAAATTATGTGTGATGCTAGTGATTATGCTGTAGGTGCTGTTCTAGGGCAAAGAGTTGATAAGAAATTAAATGTTATTCAATATGCCAGTAAAACTCTAGACAATTCTCAAATAAATTATGCTACTACTGAGAAATAATTTTTAGCAGTTGTATTTGCTTGTGATAAGTTCAGACCTTACATTGTTGATTCTAAAGTAACTATTCACACAGCTCATGCTGCTATTAAATATCTTATGGAAAAGAAAGATGCTAAACCTAGACTTATTAGATGGGTTCTCTTGCTACAAGAATTTGATTTGCATATTGTTGATAGAAAGGAAGCTGAGAACCCCGTTGCAGACAACTTGTCTAGGTTAGAAAATGTTCTTGATGACCCACTACCTATTGATGATAGCTTTCCTGATGAGCAATTAAATGTCATAAATACTTCTCGTACTACTCCATGGTATGCTGATTATGCTAATTATATCGTTGCTAAATTCATACCACCTAGTTTCACATACCAACAAAAGAAAACATTTTTCTATGATTTGAGGCATTACTTTTGGGATGACCCACATCTTTATAAAGAAGGAGTGGATGGTGTTATTAGACGTTGTGTACCTGAGCATGAGCAGGAACAGATCCTATGCAAGTGTCACTCTGAAGCTTATGGAGGACACCACGCTGGAGATAGAACTGCACATAAGGTATTGCAATCCGGTTTTTATTGGCCTACTCTCTTCAAGGATGCCCGTAAGTTTGTCTTACTTGTGATGAATGTCAAAGAATTGGTAATATTAGTAGACGTCAAGAAATGCCTATGAATTATTCACTTGTTATTGAACCTTTTGATGTTTGGGGCTTTGATTATATGGGACCTTTTCCTGCCTCTAATGGATATACACATATTTTAGTTGATGTTGATTACGTTACTAAGTGGGTAGAAGCTATTCCAACTAGTAGTGTTGATCATAACACCTCTATTAAGATGCTTAAGGAAGTCATTTTTCTGAGGTTTGGAGTCCCTAGATATTTAATGACTGATGGTGGTTCACATTTTATTCATGGTGCTTTCCGTAAAATGCTTGCTAAATATGATGTTAATCATAGAATTGCATCTCCTTATCACCCACAATCTAGTGGTCAAGTAGAATTGAGCAATAGAGAACTCAAATTAATTTTGCAAAAGACTGTCAATAGGTCTAGAAAGAATTGGTCCAAGAAATTTGATGATGCATTATGGGCCTATAGAACTACATATAAAAATCCAATGGGTATGTCTCCGTATAAAATGGTTTATGGAAAATCATGTCACTTACCTCTCGAACTAGAACATAAGGCTTATTGGGCTATTAAAGAGCTCAACTATGATTTCAAACTTGCTGGTGAGAAGAGGTTATTTGATATTAGCTCACTTGATGAATGGAGAACCCAAGCTTACGAAAATGCCAAGTTGTTTAAAGAAAAAGTTAAAAGATGGCAAGACAAAAGGATACAAAAGCGTGAGTTCAATGTAGGTGATTATGTATTGCTATACAACTCACGTTTAAGATTTTTTGCAGGAAAACTTCTCTCTAAATGGGAAGGTCCTTACGTTATCGAGGAGGTCTATCGTTCCGGTGCCATAAAAATCAACAACTTCAAAGGCACAAATCCGAAGGTGGTGAACGGTCAAAGAATCAAACATTATATCTCAGGTAATCCCATAAATGTTGAAACCAATGTTATTGAAACCGTAACCCCGGAGGAATACATAAGAGACACTTTTCGGAACGTTTCAGACTCCGAAAAGGAATAGGTATGAGTTACGGTAAGTAAACCGACTCCAAAACAGTCCTAAAGGCAATATTTCTCCGTTTTGGAATATTTAGAAAAATAGAAAAATAAGAAGCAGTCCGGGAAGGACACGAGGCCTCCACGAGGGTGGAGGGCGCGCCCTACCCTACTAGGCGCGCCCCCTACCTCGTGGGCACCTCGTGTGCTCTCCGGACTCCGTTTTCTTGCACGATACGTATTTTGGTCGGTAAAAATTCATTATATAATCTCCCGAAGGTTTTGACTCTTGTATCACGCAAATATTCTCTGTTCTTGTTTCGAGCTGTTGCTGCTGCAGATTAGAGCAAGATGTCTTCTCAAGAGTCAGTCGGGGAGAGCCGGGTGTCTCATCCGGCATCAGAACCAAGGACAAACAGCGATGCTGACCACTTTGGGCCAGCAACGGAGGAAGAGATGGAGGCTGATCTGATGAGGATAGATGTCATGGAGGATCAAGAAGTCACTTCTCGCTTCTGAGCTGGGTTCACGATGGGAGAACTACAGAGCTCAGCCATTCCATACTCGGTTATCCCTTCCAATATTAAATTTCTTTCTATTGAAAATATGAAGAAGAGTGTCACTTGTTCTCCCGCAGCTATGCAACACCCTTGGGTGCAAGGAGCTTTAGCCGTTACAGGAAAGCTTCGCAAGGAGATAATGGATCTCAAGCAGCAACTCAATAAGCTCGAGGAAGAGAACCGTATCCTAAGGGGCATTATCGCCAAGAATATCACATCACCATCCGCGAAGAAGGAGATATAATCACATGGGTGTGGGCACTCCCCTTGGCAACTGCCAAGCTTGGGGGAGGTGCCCCGGTATCGTATCACCATCACACTCCTATCTTTACCATTTTTCTTAGTTCGATCCTATTAGTAGTATCTTGATCTAGTAGAATAAAGTTTATGGCATGATCTAGTTTTGAGTTTTGCTTTATGATCCCTCTATGTAATCGAGTCCGTGAGCTATATATAATAAAGATTAGTGTTGAGTCAAGAGCTTGATTATCTTGCTATGATCTTGAGTGAATAAAAGAAAAGAATAAAAAGAAATAAGAGATCATATTGATCTTAGTGAGAGTAATGACTTCACATAGAAAGGGTATGATGATTAAAAATTGTTGGGAGTTGGCAAACATAGCTTGGTCATCGTTGCAATTAATAGGAAGTAATAAAGAAAGAGAGGTTTCACATATAAATATACTATCATAGACATCTTTTATGATTGGGAGCACTCATTAAAATATGACATGCTAAAGAGTTTATGTTGGACAAGGAAGACAACGTAATGGGTTATGTTTTCTTATATCTGAGATAAAGTATATTGTCATGGATCATCCAACATGTTGAGCTTGCCTTTCCCCCTCATGCTAGCCAAATTCTTAGCACCAAATAGAGATACTACTTGTGCTTCCAAAACCCTTAAACCAGTTTTTCCATGAGAGTCCACCATATCTGCCTATGGATTGAGTAAGATCCTTCAAATAAGTTGCCATTGGTGCAAGCAATAAAAACTGCTCTCTAAATATGTATGATTGATTGGTGTGGACGAAATAAGCTTTATACGATCTTGTGATGTGGAAGAAATAAAAGGGACGGACTGCATAATAAAGGTTCATATCACAAGTGGCAATATAAAGTGACGTTCTTTCGCATTAAGATTTTGTGCATCCAACCATAAAAGTGCATGGCAACCTCTGCTTCCCTCTGCGAAGGGCCTATCTGTTATTATTATCTTCTACCTTATGCAAGAGTCATGGTGATCTTCACCTTTCCTTTTTATATTCTATCCTTTGGCAAGCACAGGGTGTTGGAAAGATCCTGATAGATATATCTAATTGGATGTGGGGGAGCATGAGTTATTATTGTTGACATTGCCCTTGAGGTAAAATGTTGGGAGGCGAAACTATAAGCACCTATCTTTCTCTGTGTCTGATTAAAACTCTGTAACCACAAGTATTGCGTGAGTTTTAGCAATTATGAAAGACTAAATGATAGTTGAGTATGTCGACTTGCTATAAAGCTCTGACATAGACTCTTTTTGATGTTATGATAAATTGCAATTGCTTCAGTGACTGAGATTATAGTTTGTTAGTTCTCAATAAAGTTTCTGATTCATACTTTTGCATTGTGAATATATTATTACTTGAGCATAAGAAATCATATGACATTATCTATTTATGTTGCTGTTATGAGAATAATCATGATGCCCTCATGTCCGTATTTTTATTTTTATCGACACCTCTACCTCTAAACATGTGGACATATTTATCGTTATCGGCTTCCGCTTGCGGACAAGCAAGGTCTAAGCTTGGGGGAGTTGATACGTCCATTTTGCATCATGCTTTTATATCGATATTTATTGCATTATGGGCTGTTATTACACATTATGTCACAATACTTATGCCTATTCTCTCTTATTTTACAAGGTTTACATAAGGAGGGAGAATGCCGGCAGCTGGAATTCTAGGATGGAAAAGGAGCAAATATTAGAGACCTATTCTGCACAACTCCAAAAGTCCTGGAACTCCACGAAAGTCATTTTTGGAAATAATAAAAAATATTGAGCGGAAGAAGTACGCCAGAGGGGGACCCACCTGGCCACGAGGGTTGGGGGCGCGCCCCCTGCCTCATGGGCCCCCTGTTGGCTCTCCGGTGGCCATCTTCTGCTATATGAAGTCTTTCGTCAAGGGAAAAATCATAAGCGACCTTTCGGGACGAGACTCCGCCGCCACGAGGCGGAACCAATCTAGGGCTCCGGCAGAGCTGTTCTGCCGGGGACACTTCCCTCCGGGAGGGGGAAATCATCGCCGTCGTCATCACCAACGCTCCTCTCATCGGGAGAGGGCAATCTCCATCAACATCTTCACCAGCACCATCTCCTCTCAAAACCCTAGTTCATCTCTTGTATCCAGTTCTTGTCTCCAAGTCCGGGATTGGTACTAGTAGGTTGCGAGTACTGTTGATTACTCCTTGTAGTTGATGCTAGTTGGTTTATTTGGTGGAAGATCATATGTTCAGATCCTTTATGCATATTAATACCCCTATGGCTATGAACATGAATATGCTTTGTGAGTAGTTACGTTTGTTCCTGAGGACATGGGAGAGGTCTTGCTATTAGTAGTCATGTGAATTCGGTATTCGTTCGATATTTTGATGAGATGTATGTTGTCTAGCCTCTAGTGGTGTTATGTGAACGTCGACTACATAACACTTCACCATTATTTGGGCCTAGAGGAAGGCATTGGGAAGTAATAAGTAGATGATGGGTTGCTAGAGTGACAGAAGCTTAAACCCTAGTTTATGCGTTGCTTCGTAAGGGGCTGATTTGGATCCATATGTTTCATGCTAATACTTTTGTTGTAGTTGCGGATGCTTGAAATAGAGGTTAATCATAAGTGGGATGCTTGTTCAAGTAAGAATAGCACCCAAGCACCGGTCCACCCACATATCAAATTATGAAAGTACCGAACGTGAATCATATGAACGTGATGAAAACTAGCTTGACGATAATTCCCATGTGTCCTCGGGAGCGCTTTTCTCTATATAAGAGTTTATCCAGGCTTGTCCTTTGCTACAAGAAGGATTGAGCCACCTTGCTGCACTTTATTTACTTTTGTTACTTGTTGCTCGTTACAAATTATCCCATCACAAAACTATTTGTTACCACTTATTTCAGTACCTGCAAAGAATACCTTGTTGAAAACCGCTTATCATTTCCTTCTGCTCCTCGTTGGGTTCGACACTCTTACTTATCGAAAGGACTACGATAGATCCCTTATACTTGTGGGTCATCAATGTCCGGCTCCGCCGCGAGCACGGCTGCTCCCTTGCGCTTCACGTCCTTGGCCTTGGCCTTCTTCTCCTCCGGGTCCGCAGCTGGGAGCTCGAGGAGGGAGAGGCGCCCTTCCTCACCTCTTGCGCACTTGGTCGCCAGGTTAAACAGCTCCAGAGACGTGCACAGCTCCTCGTGGATGGCGAGCTCCTCCTTCATCTTGACATCGCGGACGCCATCAGAGAATGCGGAGATGATGGCCTCGTCTGTCACCTTGGGGATCTTGAGGCGAACGTTGTTGAAGCGCTGGATGTATTTCTGGAGGGTCTCTCCTGGTTGTTGCTTGACGCGGCGTAGGTCACCCGCGGCCGGTGGGCGGTCGCGAGTGCCCTGGAAGTTGGCGACGAAGCGGTCGCGCATCTCGTCCCAGGAGGAGATCGAGCCTGGAGGCAGGTTCAGGAGCCACGAACGAGCACCATCCTTGACAGCCATGGGGAACCAGTTCGCCATGACTTTCTCGTCGCTGTTGGTCGCCTCGATGCTTAGCTCGTAGAGCTGCAGAAATTCCGCGGGGTCGGGGGTGCCGTCGTAGCGTGGAGGCAGGTCTGGCTTGAACTTGCCCGGCCAGGTGACGCTACGCAGCTATGGGGTGAAGGCGCGATAACCGGCCGTGGTCACCGGGGCCCGTCTTGGGGGTGGAGTGTGGTCTTGGTGCCCGCGCACCGCCATGGCAAGCGGCGCGGGGCCCTGCCGTGGCAAGCGATCCTGACGCGGCGGTGCGGGAAGTGGTGCAGCGTTCTCTTGCGGGCGAGGGACTTCTTGGCAGCTTCCTTCTCCGCGTGCAGGCACCGGACGCGGTGGGTCGCGCCGCGGAGCCGCGTGCGTTGGCCCCTGGGCGCCGTCTTGGTGCAGAGCTGGCGGAGGGCGAGGCAGCGAGAGGGACGACGCAGGGGAGCCCCCTGCGGCGCTGACAAGCTGAGCGATGCGGTTGAGCCAGTCCTCGTAGAGGCCGTCGATGGGGCGGTAGCGCAGGAGATCGCGCGCCACGCACAGAGCGGCATGCGCGTCCACGGGAGCGCGACGAGCGTGGGATGACGAATCGACCGGGGTCAGCGATGGAGTGGCGGTGCAGCCGTCCTGCCGCACCGAGGGGTGCAGCGAGGATGCTTGCTGCTCGTTCTCCGCCAGGCCGGTGGCGGCGTTGGCGGCAGGCGACAGAGAAGGACGAGGTGGCCCACCGACGGGAGCCGTCTGGGCGACGCGGGCGGCGAGGGCAGCCCTGCGCTCAGCACGAGCTCGGCGAGCGTCCGCCATGGAGACGATGAAGCAACGGGGTGCGGAGCGACGGAAGGGAAGCTTCGGCGCACCCCTACCTGGCGCGCCAAATGTCGGATATCGGGTTCCGGCAAAACCCTCTAGGTTCGAACACTGGGGTGTGCGCAAAGATATCCCCCTACCGATCCACGTCCTACCTTCGCTAAGATCCCGAGGGCTAACTCGACGAACTCGCAACACAAAGCACACAAGATTTATACTGGTTCTGGCCACCCTTGTGGTATAATACCCTACTCCAGTGTGGTGGTTGTGGATTGCCTCTTGGGCTGATTATGAACCGTACAAGGGGAAGAACAGCCTCCTGAGGCGAGGTGTTCTTGTGTTTGGTGGGTGTGTGGATGAACTGAACGAGTTCGAGACGAGTTGCCTCCTAGTGTGGTGACTAATCCTATTTATAGAGGCCCTGGTCCTCTCCCCAAATATTGAGCGGGAAGGGAGCCAACAACGGCCAATTTGGAAGGGGACAGCTAGTACAGCTTATCCTAACAAAAGCAGTCTTCGCCTGCAAAAGGCTTTGGTGGTGACGCCGCCTTGGGCTCCAAGGTGACCTCCGTCTTGCCATCCCGCTGGTCTTGGTCTCGTTGCACCGATACGGAAACCTTTGCTTGACGCCTCGGTACTCCTCGCACGCGCTTGCTTCCTTAGCACCAAAGAGGAAACAAGGACACTGCGTGTGCTGGCGCCCGCCTGGCGTCCGCCTGGCCTTGATCGTCATGGCTCACGTCACGAGAACCTCGCGAGGTTTACCTTGCCTTGATCTCTCCGCCCCTTGCAAGCCAGCCTGATGAGGCCGCTCCCGAGGAGATCTTGTGTCGTCCGCCTCGCGAGGCTTGGCCCCTCGCGAGGGTCTTGAGTGCTTGTTGGTGAAGATGGGTCGTACGGGCCCGCTGATGGAGCCACACCGTGGGCTGCAGGCAGACAAGTCTGGGGACCCCCGTTCCCAGAACGCCAACAGCTGCCACGGAAGCTACAACCACTGGACGACCAGTCCGGACCGGACGTCCGCCACCTGAAGGCCAACCTGCCCAAGTCCCAGCGAACGCAAGCTACAGCGAGCGGACGTCTGACCAGGACCGGACGACCGGCCACACCTTCCAGCCAGCGGACGACCGGCCAGGGCCGGACATCCAGCGCCACTCCACCCGAGCCAAAATTAGCGGAAGTCCGAGGCCACCGGACGTTCGGCGTCACCTTCACAGAACGGAAATAGCGGAAGTCCGGCGACCACCGAACGTCTGGAAGCCCGCGAGCCACCAGACAACCGGTCCCCAGCGGACGTCGAGTACCTGTGTGCGTACAGAGATCGGGCCCGAGGACTATGTATCCATCTCCCACTTACCCTTCGTGAACCTAGACTATATATACTCCTCCAACTCCTCCTAGTTAAGGTTAGCGTTGTGTTAGCTCATATGTGAGATAGAGCTTCACTCATCCATCCAGATCTACTCCATCGTGAGGGACCGTCACTCTTCAAAGAAGATCCACTTGGATTCAAGACCCCTAACGGGAAGACCTCAAAACCTCCTCTTGAAGAAGAACCGGTTACCCTATGTATCGTCCTTTGTTGGATTCGGACCGTGTGATCTCTATGTGTACTCGGATCTAGCATATGTGTGACCTAATCTCGTTGGTTTGAGTGTTCTTCTTGTGTTTCCCTTCGTGATGTTCCCTTGTGCTCTTCGTGTTCATCGCGGGATCTGCTCCTTTCGTGAAAGATCATTGTATAGGGTTCTACCCTACATCAGCAAAGACGGCCCCCAGCCCAAAAGGGGGGTCGACGCCTACCGCAGGTGCTTGGGTGACTGCCCGCCGTCCTGGCGCCGGGACGGGGTGTATGGAGGTCGAAGGGGAGCTGGTAGCCCCTCCAAAGCCGGGCGCGGGCGTGGCCAACGATGCCGAGATGGGAGACGCTCAGGCGCCTTCCTCCGGAGGCGGGGGCTCGTCCCCTGCGGAGCCTACCATGAGCGAAGGTGTCGCGGTGGAGTAGGTCGAGGTGCCCGTTCTCCTGCCAAGCGCCTCTCGTGACGGGAAGGAGCACGACGCGGGGAGCGTCGAGGTGAGCCCCCAGGTCGCACCCACTCACGAGACCCCTGAGGCGGGTCTGGCGGGCTCACGTGGCGCGCCGCGACAGCCGAGTGCGGGAGAAATCTCGGCGAGCCCCTGCCCTTGGTGATCGGCGCCTAGGGCCCCTAGGCCGCGACGACGAATGGTAGTGAGGGGTCAAGTCTGGGCCAGGCCCTCACGCTCGTGAGCAGCCACACTCTGCTTAGGCGCGGAGCCCTATGTGACACAAGGCCGCTTTCGACCGGCTCGGGGCGGATTTCCAGGACGCTGAGGCGCGGCTTGCTAAGGAGCGTCTTAGGCTGCGTTAGCAGTATTGAGATGTGATTCAAACAAAAAACCCACGTGGTTCTTTTTTTTCCCCTGGCTCCCGCTAGGGTTCCCCTGCTTCCTCTGGCGGCGCTCCCGACAGAGTCCATCTTCCCATCGATCCAGGTCGCCCCTTGCGTGGAGATTGCAGATCGAAGGTGCTAGCGTGTACCGGCGATTCAATGGCGACAGAGAACCCAGCAGGAGGGGTTCCAGGTAGCAGCGGGGAGGGCCACGGCAGTGGATCCGCCCCAAATCTTGAGGACAGGTTTAGCGGGTTGAATCTCCATGGTGAAGAAGAAGAGGAACTAGACCTATCAGGTGAAGTGGAAGGGCTGATTCAGGAGACTCGCTGGATAGGGATCTTTAGGGTTCATACACAGAAGCCCTTCAGTCATGTTGCCTTGTTTAAGGCGATGCGCAATGCGTGGGCTTCTGCCCAAGGAGTGACGTTTAAGCCAGTGGAACCCAACCTGTTTCTTGCCCAATTCATGTGCCTAGGCGACTGGAACCGAGTGATGGGAGGCGGTCCCTGGGTTTTCCGCAACGCGGCTGTTGTGTGAAGAGTATGATGGTATATCCGATGTCAGAGATTACAAGCTGGATAGGATCCCAGTCTGGGCCAGAATTATGGGGATTCCTGAAGGTCTGATGAAGAACACGACTTTGGTAGAAAAGATTGCTCGAAAAGTTGGGATTCCACCCATAAAAGTTGTAGTGAATGAGGGGCGTCTGAATCCTGTGAGATACTTGCGTGCTCGTGTCTTTCTGATGCTGAATACTCTGCTGGTTCGGTTCGTCCCCTTGACTCTCAAAGAGAAGAAGAAGTATGCTGTTGAGTATGAGAAGCTCCCTGATTTTTGTGACTTGTGTGGTTTGATTGGGCACATCGTGACTGAATGTGGTGATGGGATCCACAGGCCCGAAGAGTGTGAGTGGGGTGAATGGCTCCTAGTAAACTTTGATAACTCAGGCGACCGTGGAGGAACTGGTAGGGGTTTTGTCCGGGGTGGAGCTGCTGCAGGAAGGGGAGGAGGCTTTGGAAGAGGTAGAGGTGCAGCAGGTGATCCGAGCCCGCAGGAAAACATGGACTTGGATTTAGGGGAGATCCCTGAACGCCCTGCTCGTGCAATTGTTCCTATTGCTAGGAAATGACTTATTGGACAAGACGGTACAATCAATGATGGGAGGGTGCTGGCCTCTGCGCCCCCTCTAGGTTTTGTATCTGATAAAGTGAGCTTATTAGAGAATATAGCCACGGAACCTATTGACAAGAATCTGATGAGCACCCCGCAGAAGATACATGATCAGAAAAGGCATAGATCAGAGCTTAGTGAAACAAACAATGAGCCATCGGCGACCTCCCGTGAGGAGGATCGCCGGACGCAATGAAAATCATATGCTGGAACTGCCGCGGTTTGGCCAGCACCGCGGCGGAGAGGCGCTTCTGGACATCCAGAAGCAATGGGGGCCGGATGTGTTTTTCTTGTCCGAAACACATTTGAACACAGCAAGGGCAAATAAACTGTTGAAGAAACTGAGGATGGACCATCTTGAGGTGGTTGAAAGTGTTGTCGCTAGTGGCGGCCTAATCTTGTTTTGGCGGAACCCAAATGCGATTGAAGTGGTGGCAAAAACCAATAACTTTATTGATGTAATGGTGGGCTCGCTGCCAGAAGAGTGATGGCGTTTTACCGGGTTCTACGGAGAACCTAGATGGGAGGACAAGCATCTGTCGTGGACGTACCTGTGCAGCCTGCATACTCACTATAATGCATCTTGGGTTGTCGCGGGAGACTTCAACGAAATTCTTTATTCGCATGAGAAGGAAGGAGGAGCCCCACGGCCGACACGCATGATGCAGGACTTCCGTGATGCATTGGTTGACTGCGAGTTGGAGGATATGGGAGCGGTGGGTGATCAGTTTACATGGCGCCAGAGACGGCTGCGTCAACGACTTGACAGAGTGGTCTGCAATGGGAGCTTGCATGGTCTGTTCCCGAATGCATTTGTGACCAACGCACCACATATTAAGTCCGACCATAGGCCTCTTGTGTTGAACCTAGAAGGAGAGGTGGATGTGGACAGTCAACAGCGTAATACCTCAAAGCAGTTTGAGGCAAGTTGGCTCAAAGAAGATGATGTCACGAATAAGGTAACTGAGGCGTGGGAAAAATCTGCAGGCCTGCGATCATTAGCAGACCGTACCGCATCAGTGCATGCAGACTTACACATTTGGGATAGGGAGGTTCTTAAATCCCCCCAGCGTCGGCTTAAGAAGCTAAAGGAGGAGCTGGATTCTTTGCGGTTAGGGCCACTCACTGATGAGTCGGCAGATCGGCAAAGGGAGTTGCTTATTGAAATTGAAGAAACAATGGAGAAGGAGGAAATATATTGGATACAGCGCAGTAGGGCGAACTGGTTGAAAAATGGTGACCGTAACACCAACTTCTTCAATAACTTTGCGACGGCGAGAAAGAAAAGAAACTTTATTCGTCGATTGATGGATGTAAATGGTGCATGGCAAGAAGATAACGAAGCAATGAGAGGTTTAATTGATGCATATTTTCGGAGCTTGTTCACATCTGAAGTGATAGAACCGAAAGTTGAAGTCTTGAATAAAGTCAAAACGAAAGTTACTACGTACATGAATGAGGCCTTGCTGGCACCATATACTGCTGAGGAAGTGAAGCGCGCATTGTTTAGCATTGGAGATATTAAAGCTCCAGGCCCAGACGGGTTGCATGCTATTTTTTATAAAAAAATTGGCATCTTGTTGGGGATGATCTTGTGAGGGAGGTGCTCCAAGCGGTTAATAGTGGGGTGATCCCCGAGGGATGGAACACCACCACTATCGTTCTAATCCCAAAAGTGGACACGCCTGAAACTGTTTCCCAATTCAGGCCCATAAGTCTATGTAATGTTGTCTACAAGGTCATTGCAAAGATGTTGGCAGCGCGCTTGAAAGTATTTCTTCCAGAGATAATTAGTGAAAACCAAAGTGCGTTTGTTCCTGGCCGCATCATAACTGATAATTTCATTGTTGCATATGAGTGTCTTCACAACATGAAGAAGAAGAAAGGGAAGGTTGGTTCATGTGCAGTCAAACTTGACATGCACAAAGCATATGACCGTGTTGAGTGGGTTTTTCTGAAGGCTATCTTGATCAAGCTTGGATTCGATGTGAGATGGGTTCAACTTATTATGGCTTGTGTGTCTTCTGTTGAATATAAGGTGAGATTCAACTCAAATGAAACCAACCCGTTCAGCCCAAGTAGAGGCCTTAGGCAAGGGGATCCTCTATCCCCTTACCTGTTTTCGTTATGTGCTGAAGGCCTCTCTGCTCTAATCGCACATGAGGAGGAAGTGGGCAATCTCAATGGGGTCAAGGTTTGTCGTGATTCACCTACGATATCTCACTTATTATTTGCTGATGATTCACTTATCTTGATGAGGGCGGATGCAGCCGATGCCGCGTCACTGAAGAGTATTCTGGATGATTATTGTTCTGCTTCAGGACAGATGGTTAGTGCTGCTAAATCATCTATTTTTTTCAGCCCCAATACTGATGTTGATGCTAAGGTGGAGGTGTGCCAAATTTTGGATATTATGACGGAGTCCCTCTCTGACAAATATTTGGGGCTGCCATCAATTATCGGGGTTGATAGGGTGGATTGTTTTAAACATCTCATAGAGAGAATTCAGCAAATTGTTAACGGGTGGAAGGAAAGGACACTATCCTATGGCGGCAAAGAGGCTTTGATAAAGGCGGTGGCTCAAGCTATCCCAACATATGCGATGAGCGTCTTCAAATTCCCCAAAAAAATTTGTAAGGGAATCACTGACGCAATTTCGCACTATTGGTGGGGTGACGGAGAAGATCAACACAAAATGCATTGGTTCGCATGGTGGAAGATGTGTGTCCCAAAGAATAGAGGTGGCATGGGCTTTCGAGACATTCATTGCTTTAATCTTGCGATGCTCGCGAAACAATGCTGGCGACTTATTGATCAGTTTGATTCTTTGTGTGCAAGAGTACTAAGATCAAAGTACTACCCAAGTGGTGACATTCTAAATTGTGAATTGAAGAAGGGATCTTCTTATGCTTGGCAAAGTATATGGGCGGGTATCCAGACCTTTAAGAAGGGATGCATTTGGAGAGTGGGAAGTGGTCACAAAATTAATATCTGGGAGGACAGTTGGATTCCTTCTAGCTGTTCAAGAAAGATCATAACTTTTCGAGGTAATTGTGTCTGACTAGAGTCCATGAGTTAATTGACCCGGTGTCAGGTGCATGGGATGAAGCACTTGTGCGTGAAATTTTCTGGCCCGTTGATGTCGATCGCATACTCCAGATCCCCATTTACCAGGCACTGAAGACTTCGTGGCGTGGCACCTCACCAAGTCAGGAATTTTCAGTGTAAAATCAGCTTATTACCGACAGTGGGAAGATAATTACATTGACTCCAATTCCGGTCCAATGTACGGAGGAGGATCAGCTCAGCATCCGGTTTGGGCAAAGCTGTGGAGTTTGAAAGTCCCAAGCAAAGTTAAAATCTTTTTATGGAGATGCCTTCACAAAGCTGTACCTTGTATGGGTGTTTTGGCTAACCGACATATTGCAACATCCGGCCAATGCCCGATCTGCAAGTTACACGCGGAAGATGTATCACATATGTTGTTCAGTTGTGGTAGAGCGAAGGAGATTTGGATGCAACTCGGGTTACTGGAAAGAATAAACGCCTCATGCACTGATGGAAAATCTGGCGCTGAAGTTCTGGATGCCTTGTTATGCGACAAAGCTAACCAGGAACAATATATTGATGTGGTCCAAATTCCAGAGATGGTTGCCATGACAGGCTGGTACTTGTGGTGGCAACGACGTCTGATTGTTAGGAATGAGGAAGTTCAGTCCCCATCCCGAACTAGCAGTGCCATACAAGCAGTGGCCCTGAACTTTGTACGGGCTGCCGAAAAGCCAAGTGTGACGCCAAGATTAAACAGATGGAAAAGACCATTGTCCGTCGATTGCACTTAATGTTGATGCCTCATTTTCGAAGATGACCACTCAGGAGCGTGTGGGGCAATTGTCCGTGACAACCATGGTATGTTTGTATGCACATCCATTGCAAGACTTGAACATGTCCCTGACATAGTTTCAGCGGAAGCTGCGGCCCTCATGGAAGGTCTAAAGCTCTCACTAAATATAGGCTGCAACTCTATTTTCATCCAAATGGACAATTTGGTGGTGGTGGACGCATTAAACCAGAACACTGGACACTCAATGGTCGCAGCACCAATTTTAGATGAATGTCGAAGTTTACTCCAGGAATTTGGGAAGGTCCTTATTGAACATTGTAATAGGGAGTCGAATATGGTAGCTCATGTGCTAGCGCAACGGGGGCGTGTTGATCCACCATTTGTTTGGTCGGACGCACCGCCCGACTTTATATCTACCTTTTTAGTTGATGATGTAACTTTTATTTGAGAAAATAAAGCTAGCCATGAAGGCCTTCCCGTAAAAAAAAAGGAGTGTCTTAGGCTTGCTGAAGGGTGGCGCCGGTGCAGCGTTGCCGACAAGCGCCGTGAGGAGGCGGAGGCCCGGCTGAAGGAGCTCCTGGATCAACACGCTGTGCAGGCGCAACTGCTTTGTACGCGGCAAGGGGCCCTCGTCACCCGTGAGGCCTCGTTTGTTTGGCGTGGGTTGAAGGGGATTTCAGAGGATTAACCTCGCGAGGCCCAGAATCCTCCGAAATCCCCGTTGGCCCATTTGGTACACGGGGTTTCGACAACCCAACACCCTCGATTCCCCTTCGATCCACTCGTTTCCACGCGGTTCAGAAGGCTCGAGGGCTGGGCTCGAGGATTTGGAGACGCCACCGCTCGACTCGTGAAGACGCCGCCGCCCGACTCCTCTCCAAGATGCCGCCGTCCAGCGCCTCCCCAAGACGCCGCCGCCCAACGCCTCGACGCCGGCGTACCTCCTCCGGCGATCGGACTTCTCTCCGGTGGTATGTCCTCGCCTCCTCCTTTCCTCGCTGCCTAGGGTTTGCCATCGAACATGGCTGCCGCTTTTCCTCCCAAGGTGCCGGCCGTCACCAAGTTGTGGGCGACGATGTAGGGCTCGGTGTCAGAGTTGCCGGACTTGTAGTAGAGGTGGAGCAGCACGAGCAGCGCCCACATCCTCTCGCTCAACTCACCATCTCGCATCTGCTTCCGTGGATCGACCGAGGATCTGTACATGTTGAACTACCAAATGCACTGTGGTGCAATGGTTACGGATAGTAATTTGACCACTTGCATGCTTCCTTAGTTCCTTTGTTTTCTGGAGCTCGTGTGTACCTGAATTTTGAGTCGTTCTTGTTCATACTTGAATGAGCATTGTGGTTTAGATACGTATCAGGTGTCTGGTACAATGCTTGCAGAGTTGCAGTCCAAAGAGTTTGAGGACTACCAAGCGTGATGCTTTGTTCTCAATTACAAGACAAGACATGAATTTGAAAAAAGGAATTTACTTAGCTCTAACAGCAAGCTGCACTTGTTTTCCAGGATGGATAGATTACTTCAAAAGGAATTTATCGCCGTGTGCAGCAGAGCTTGGCAAAGGTAGTGTACTTTATTTACTTAGCTCACTAACACAGTATATGCAAACGAAATTACTGCACATTCTTTTTAAGATAAGACAGTGTAGTAGTAGTGTTCAGAGTTTCAGAAGGGATGCAATTTGGTTTGTGACTGCACATTTTTTTAAAGAAATTACTGCACTGTTTTTAAAAGAAATTATGGAACATTTTTTTAAGAAATTACTTGAGACTACTCTTGTGTTTGTCTTGCCTTGTGACTGTTTCAAACTGCAAATAAATTCTTTGCTCATCGGACTTTGTTGTGAGTTTTTCTCTTCCACGAAAAATCTGTTTGGTCCCAAAGTTTCTATATTCTGTTGGTCTTGATGTAGCTCTAACAAGGCCATGAAATAATTCATACTATTTCTTCATTGTACTTTTCCCTTTGCAAACAGTCTACAGCCTCTGTTGGTCTTGATGTAGCTCTAACAAGGCCATGATATAATTCCTTGAAATGTTGTTGTGCTCTTAATATCATTTACTTGAAATATACCTGATCATTTACTAACGGGCTCCTCTGTTTGTGGGTCTTGGAATTGAAATTGAATGAGAAATATCTGCATTGAATTGAAATGAGATATAATTTTGTCAACAGTAGCAACATTACCTTGTTTTCTTCAATATCATCAGTTTTTTTCTGGTGTCATTAAACCAGGTTGAGAAGCAGAGGAAGAATGGGACGTTTGCAGGGTCCTTCGAAATTGTCTGTTTGAGAGTCTCGTCAGTTGCTTTTGTGTCGGCGCTATTGTTGTCAGCATGCTTAAATGTACGCATGTCTTGTGTATTCTCAGCATGCTTAAATGTATGCATGTCTTTCCTCGGATTTGTGAATGCCGAAAATGTACGAGATATTTTTTATTCCAAGTCATGCTGATGTGAGAGATTATGTTGCTGTTATGTGACATTGCAATTATGTGATGATATATCGGTTCCAAGTCAAGCAAATTATGTTGTTCATATGAAGAACTGTTGCAAGAGTAGATTTTTAACAGTTTTACACCATTTTAATTCAATATGGAAATCCCTCCCTGTCAAACAGTGTTCGTTATGGAGGGAGATTTGAGGGATGTGTGGCTGGAGGGGGATTTGAGATTTCAAAGGGATTGGGTGGAAGAGGGGGATTCACCAAATCCCGTGGAATTCTCTCCTCCCCAAACCTCCACAATCCCTTCCTGTCAAACAAGCCTGAGGGGGAGCTCGCGGCCCCTGAGGAGGACCTTGCAAGGGCGTCCGCCGAGCAGGCCACCGACACCGAGCATGAGTGCCTGGAGTCGCTGGGGCGCCAGGCAGCCGACGCCCAGGAGGCCCACGCCAAGCACGTCGACTAGGCCAACACTCAGCTGGAGGCCAAGAGAAGAAGGTCCAAGCGGACGCTGACGCGAAGATAGAAGCGAACCGCTCGGCGCTCGCCGAAGAGCACGGCAGGGAGCTGAAGCGGCATGAGGACGCCTTCGAGACAGAGTGCGCATGGCTCCAGCAAGAAATTGTCGGCCTTAAAGTGGCACTTGGCAAGTCGGCGACCCGCTGGGAGACCGCGAGGCAGGCCCAAGCAGTCGCCAATGGCGAGTTGGCTTCCCTTCGGCTTCGGAAAGAGGGCACCACCAGTGCCGCAAGGCAGGTCGGGAGCAGGGGCAGCAGCTCAAGAACGCAGAGCAACCGTGCCAGGCGGATCCAGGGCGGCTTGCCGGCCAGCTCACCTGAGCTCCCTGACGACCACACGATGGAGACAAGCTCCGACGACATCGAGCTGGAGCTGCGCCTGTGCACGCCGGCTTCTTCATGGAGCAAGCGTAGGCACCCTACAACGCCGCCATGGTGGAGGTGCAGCCTGCATCGGCGCGTATGTCGGCGTTCCAGCAGGCACAGGAGGAACAACAGTACAACTTGTTTCTCCTGAAGCAGCACCGGCTGGCACAGGGCCAGATCAACGGCGAGCGCGCGGGCGAGGAGGCTGTGGTGGCCATAGCCGCAGCGAGCCTCAACTTCATCGTGGAGCGAAGTGGCCGCCGCGGAGGCGCAGCCGCACGCTTCGCGTAGGAGAACAACCCCAGCTGCGCCTCCTACACGCCGCCGCCGAACTATCAGGCGGCCTGGTGGGACGACGACAACGCAGGCGCCACCATTTCCATCGTGGATCTCACATCCATCGGCAACAGATGTGGCGTGGACTACGAGAATGAGTAGCCCACGGGAGGCGGTAGGGCGTTGTGTCCCATGTGGGCCAGTCCATCTCCCGTGTTCACTCTTCCTCGCCGGAGACCGCAGCTTCACTTCATCGGTCTTATTGCCGATGCTCATGAAGACGGCGGATGGAGGTGGCGTCCCAAGAAGGGAACAATAAGGGCTTGGATGTCAACTGGCCTATTTGCATGAATATCATCTGGTTGATATGAAATCCACCATGTTTGCACAAATTTCGTCCTATTTATATAAAGGTGTTTTGTTTGTAAAACAAAGTGATGTTCAGGATTAAGAATTAAAAGAGTTCAGAATCTAATGCTAGCAGATAGTATAGTCTGTGTAGATAGATAGCACAAGTTGGGTCCAAATCCAAATGGCTCCAGAACCAGAGAACGAGTAGACCTGACCGCATCCAAGCATGGGTTTTCCGGAGTAAAAATGTTGGGTATTTCATCTGAAGCTACTGAAGAAAATAACACTACATCTGAAGCAACCTAAGAAAAAAATTCAAGCGACAGACCTAGGAATATGCCAAAATAGCAACAATTACAACATGATCATGGCATTTGGTAAGGTTAATACATTGGAAGTAGCACATCAAAACACCAACAAACCCATAATGACCATGATACCAATTAGGTCGCCCGCGTCTTTGAACCTTGGATCAACCACATTATGATCTTCTTTTAGAGATTGGCAGAAGAGACTATGCGTTTGTAAGCCAAATATAACTAAAACTACTGACAGATAAAAAAACTGAAGTTAACCAAGCATGACGTAATTACACCCATTAACGAAAATAGTATACCAGTTAATCCAATCAAACACAATGGCAATAAATTTATTCCACTCCTTACTCCTGAGATGGTCCTTTTCTTTCGCCACCTGTATTATTATTCCTATAGCAACTCTGAGGTCAAACTAGTAATAGAAAGCTAAAAATAATCAGAAATAAAATAACTCTGAGTATCACATTACATAGCGGCAGTATTTAAATAATCGCTGTTTTGTTCATTCACAATAATGGAACGAAAGATATATACTTATGTCAATGACAGCAATCAAAGTGGAACTTATTTCAAACTCCCCATACAACTCAGAGACGATGTACAAGACAGTCGCTGCAAGTATCTTGCCATGATGATTATGACTTAAATAAACCAGAGATACAATGTCAATCCATCAAGCGACACATGTACCATATAAAGGCATCAGATAAAAATTCAGCAAACTATATCACGTCCAACAATTATTCGAAAAACCCTCACATAAGACAATGTAAATAACTGCTGTTTTGTTCATGCAACTGATTATTTTGGGGAGTTTGGCCGTACAGCATTCCAAGTTTCTTACTATTGCTTTGGCCAAGTGACTAGTTAAAAGATCCGCCATCTTTTGACACAAAGAAAAGGTTGATTTAAGTCTAAAATCCTAAATTTTAATGGTAAATGAAGGCAAACCATATTGATGTCAATGACAGTAACCAGCTGAAACCTATTTCAAACTTACTCAGCATGGCAGATCCAATGCAATCGAAGGCCACTTTGTTAGACATCGCAGTCACCAGGACATGACCAAGGTTATAATGCCAATGCATCAAGCAACAAACGTGGTGAATATGTAACCCATATGTAACAGAAAAGCATCAAGAAATTCTAAAGCAAACTGTGTATCTTGTCGTCATCGTGCTCACCAGGAGTAGTTCTAGAGATACAATGTCAATGCATCAAGCACAAACATGATGAGTATGTAACCTAGTATATCATATAAAAGCATCCATAAATTCTTCAGTAAATTCGGTATCATGTCCAACAGTTATTGGAAGAACAACCTTATTTCCCCACAAGGGGACAAAAACTAGCCTCATGCGCCTCAATCAGATCATAACTCAAACTGAATAAAAAGTTATCACGAGCTGAAAAATCTAAACCCCCCCAGTTATTAGTTACCCAAAGACAATGACTCTGCCTTGTCGACGATTGCTTCTTCCTTCTTCACCCCCTCGGCGGGCGTGGAGGAAGTAGCCTCCTCAACCACCACCCAATCAGTGTCCGGGGAGGGAGCGGGTTCCTCTCCGTTGTTCTTGTTTGTATCGGCGGTGGCAGCAGCGACGGCGGCTTCGGCTTGGTCGGAGACGGTCTGCTCAGCCTGCAGCACGGGGGCGTAGTAGTCGGCGTGGGCGTCCATGCACTTCTTGAGGTCGGTGGTGACTTGGAAGCAGCGCTCGACCATGTCGGAGCCCTCCTTCTCCGCCGCCTGCACGCACTCCTCCCACGACACGAACGCCTCCTTGCAACCTCCGGCTTTCATGTACAGGCAGAACCCGCACTCCCCTTCTTCCTCCGCATCGCCCGGCTCTGTCTCGACCACCGCTTCTACCGCCGCAGCCTCTGGTGGCGCCTCCTCTCGGCTGCCTCCGGCGCTGGACGACTCCTCAACGACGATGCGGGGCTCCACGGCGGGATCGACTTCGGACGCTACCGACGCCATTGCAAAATTTCTCGCACGAAATTTGGTGGATTTGGTTGGGAAAAGAAGTGTTTTGGGAGTCTCGGGGCGGCGGGCTCTGCTTTTTGTGGAGGAAGAAGCAGAGTTCGTCACGGTGACGGTGCCGCCGCCGCCGCCGCCACTTGGTGAGAAGAGTTGTCCTCGGACACGGAGAGGGGGTCTTTAGTGGGCCGGAGTCTTTGTGCTCTCGCGTTTCTCAAGAGGCCCGCAGCCCCGCCAATAGGTATCGGCCCGTTTAAGCCCGGCCTGATAGGTAGGACTACGAGTAGGGGATAAGCCCTTCTTAAAAAAAAAGGAGTAGGGGATAAGGAAATTACCCACAAGAGCGACCGAACACTGACACGCCACAGCACCAAGCTCCTCGCTCCTCCACGGCCATGGCCACCGCCGTCGCCGCCTTCCGCTCTTTCCTTCACCCCACCGCCATTGCCGCCGCCATCCCACTCCCTCCTTCTCACTTCAACCTCAACAACTTCCAGCGGCACTGCGTCGGGCTCCGCCTAGTCTCCTCCCACCGTCGCCACCCCATTCTCCTGCCCGCCTCTGCCTCCGCTGCTTCCGGCCAAGACTTCTCTTCTGACGGAGAATATTACTCTGACGAGGGTCCAAAGGAGTACGTGGAGGAAGAGGGAGAGGTAGAGGAGGCAGAACCCGAGGTCCAGGCAGTTCGCGGTTACTATCCCCCGAGAAACCGGCCGGCACTTGGACAAGAGCCCGGGCGAATCTACGTCGGCAACCTGCCCTACACCTTCACCGCCGCTGAGCTCACTGCAGCATTCTCCGAGGCCGGCAGCGTCGACGATGTCCAGGTACTCGCAAGCTAAATGCAATCCAAGTCCTATCTTCAGTTTGTGCCTATCTCTGGTCTTCCGGGGACATATTCCTGATGATTGCGCTCCTGCAGATAATCTATGACAAAATCACCGACCGGAGTCGTGGCTTTGCCTTTGTCACCATGGCCACCGCCGAGGAGGCTGCCAAGGCCGTCCAGATGTTCAACGGAGCTGTGAGTTCCGCACTAGTTGGATCATCAATTCTTCTCCATTCCACACAAAAGTGCGTTCCTGTTCTTGGTCCTGAATGCATATGTGTCAATGCAGCTGCTGGGAGGCAGGACAGTCAGGGTGAATTTCCCAGAAGTGCCGCGAGGAGGAGAGAGGGCAGTGGCATCGGCAGCGGTTGCAAGGACTAGCTTGCGTGTTGTTGACGATGGGACATACAAGGTTTACGCCGGCAACCTGGGGTGGGGTCTGCGGGCTGATGCACTCAAGACGGCATTCGAGAGGCAGCCTGGCTTGGTTGGTGCCAGGGTAATCTTCGAGCGTGACACGGGTCGTTCCAGGGGGTTTGGCTTTGTCTCCTTTCAGACAATAGAAGATGCAAAGGCTGCCTTGCAGGCCATGGACGGAGTGGTATGTCTTTCTTGCAACCTTAGAACAAATAATTCCCACCACATCACTTCATTGGATTACCATGGTAATAATAATAGCATAAGTAGAACGAAGCCATGCATGATAAGAACGGACGAGTACTTGAAAACTGAACTATGAAATGTAGGAACAAGGTTACCAGGTGTTTCTTGTTATAGTTGTAAGTATTTCGTAGAGAAAAATGAGTCAATACTGATAACATGAACCAAAGTATAACTTATCTGTGTACTCTATGCATGGATAGATCAATAATCATGTATATAATCATAAGTTGTGCACAATGGCCAATGGGTACCCTAAGATCTCACCGACATGTTTAATTTGACATGGATTCATTGGTGAAAACAGTGGTTGGTTGACATGTTTACTGAATGCAGGAACTGGATGGGAGGCCACTCCGACTTAGTCTGGCGGCACAGAACCCTCCAGCTGGATCAACTCCTAGCACAGTGCAGTCCCAGCAAGAACAAACTGCCTCAGGTGGTTCTGAGCCAGAGGTCGACAAAAAGAGTACTACTTCAGGACAATTTGAAGGCGAGATGGAAAAGAGCAACTTACAGAAAACTGCCAGCTATTAGTAACTACTAATAGACAGGTAGAGATGATTGAGTTGTAAGCTTGGTGCACCGGTTCAAAAATTCTGCCGTTCCATTTCAAGATGTACTGGTCTGAGCAAAAATTTTGACGCAGAAGTGGGATTTCAGCCACGGACACTAGATTATTAGACTTGTAATATATGTTGCAGAAATATCTGGATCCACCCCGCAAAAAAAATAAAATCTGGATCCAAAGTGCTTCGTGGAAACATGTTCAATTCAGTAGAGATGTTTTGTATATTGTATAATATAGAGTACTGGATTGACTAATTGGTTGTGCCCTTTCATGAAATAAATTGGAATGGTACCCAGGGTGTTCGCTACTATCAGTTTTGCTTTTAGGATCTTAGCTCCTGTCTCTCTGGACTTGTTTGCACACAAAAGGCGATTTGAGTGATTGCAGGCTATTCATTTTGGCATATATATGTACAGTGGAAATAATCCTATCTGTATTTTAATCTCCAAGGCACGAACATACGATGCCATTTCCGAATTGAAGCTTATCAAATTAGAAGAATTTTAGGACACCATAAATAATTCATAGACAACACAAAACCGAAGAGCAAGCAAAACTGAAATATTTCAAAACAATTCACTCTGCATTATCAGCTATTATGTTCTGCAGTAACACCACCACTCTCAAGCTGTGCATCTGCAGAAGCATCTATGTCATGAGGGAAGAAGAGCCTGCAGGGTAGAAAGATCTCTTAATGATAGCATCTAAAAACTGGAGATAACGTTAGTAGCAAAGCTCTGTCTAACATAAGAAAACCTAGCCATATAAGAGTGTCTAGAGGGATTCCTAGTTAGTGACGGCTCACCTGCATGTGTTGTGGTACAGAGTTTTACTTAAGCCTTCTATATCAGCAATACCTTTGCATCCAGCCACTACCTCAAGGACTTGCCTGTAATGGAGAAATCGCTATTTTTGTCAAAAAAAAATCTGGAGGTAAGAGTCACATGCAAAAATTTAGCACAGCAAAAGAATACGAGAAGTCAATTTCCGGTCCACGAACAGTTGATTACAGATCGTGACAATGAAATGTAATAAAATGCTTCAAACATCCTAGTAAAAGAGCAGAGCAGAGCAACAAGAATAGTCTGGTTCCAAATCAAGGCACAAGGCTAAACAAACAATTTGCTGCATGGCAGAAAACTCTAATTGCAAGTGGTCAGAACTTGATTTGATAAAGACAACATTTCAATCACACATCTAATTTACTACTCCCTCTGTAACGTAACAACAACAAAAAAAAAAAAAAAAAAAAAACAACAACAACAACAAAAAAAACAACAACAAAGCTAGTCCCAAACAAGTTGAGGTAGGTTAGAGGTGAAACCCATAAGATCTCGCGACCAATTCATGGCTCTGGCACATGGATAGCAAGCTTCCACGCACCCCTGTTCATAGCTAGTTCTTTGGTGATACTCTAATCCTTCAGGTCTCTCTTAACGGACTCCTCCCATGTCAAATTCGGTCTACCCCGACCTCTCTTGACATTCTCCGCACGCTTTAGCCGTCCGCTATGCACTGGAGCTTCTGGAGACCTGCGATGAATATGCCCAAACCATCTCAAATGATGTTGGACAAGCTTCTCTTCAATTGGTGCTACCCCAACTCTATCTCGTATATCATCATTCCGGACTCGATCCTTCCTCAACATATGCATCTCCGCCACACCTAACTGTTGAACATGTCGCCTTTTAGTTGGCCAACACTCGGCGCCATACAACATTGCGGGCCGAACAGCCGTCCTGTAGATCTTGCCTTTTAGCTTTTGTGGCACTCTCTTTTCACAGAGAATGCCAGAAGCTTGGCGCCACTTCATCCATCTGGCTTTGATTCGATAGTTCACATCTGCATCAATACCCCCATCCTCCTGCAGCATTGACCCCAAATATCGAAAGGTGTCCTTCTAAGGTACCACCTGCCCATCAAGGCTAACCTCCTCCTCCTCACACCTAGTAGTACTGAAACCGCACATCATGTACTCGGTTTTAGTTCTACTAAGTCTAAACCCTTTCGATTCCAAGGTTTGTCTCCATAACTCTAACTTACTATTTACCCCCGTCCGACTATCGTCAACTAGCACCACATCATCCGCAAATAGCATACACCATGGGATATCTCCTTGTATATCCCTTGTGACCTCATCCATCACCAAGGCAAAAAGATAAGGGCTCAAAGCTGACCCCTGATGCAGTCCTATCTTAATCGGGAAGTCATGTGTCGACATCACTTGTTCGAACACCTGTCACAACATTATCGTATATGTCCTTGATGAGGGTAATGTACTGTGCTGGGACTTCGTGTTTCTCCAAGGCCCACCACATGACATTCCGTGGTATCTTATCATAGGCCTTCTCCAAGTCGATGAACACCATATGCAAGCCCTTCTTTTGCTCCCTGTATCTCTCCATAAGTTGTCGTATCAAGAAAATGGCTTCCATGGTCGACCTCCCAGGCATGAAATCGAACTGATTTTTGGTTACGCTTGTCATTCTTCTTAAGCGGTGCTCAATGACTCTCCCCCATAGCTTCATTGTATGGCTCATCAGCTTAATTCCACGGTAATTAGTACAACTCTGAACATCCCCCTTGTTCTTGAAGATTGGTACTAATATACTCTGTCTCCATTCTTCTAGCATCTTGTTTACCCGAAAAATGAGGTTGAAAAGCTTGGTTAGTCATACTATCGCTATGTCCCCGAGGCCCTACCACACCTCAATGGGGATACAATCAGGGCCCATCGCCTTGCCTCCTTTCATCCTTTTTAAAGCCTCCTTGACCTCAGACTCCTGGATTCGCCGCACAAAACGCATGCTGGTCTCATCAAAGGAGTCGTACAGTTCAATGGTAGAACTCTCATTCTCCCCATTGAACAACTTGTCAAGTACTCCGCCATCTATGCTTAATCTCCCGCCCTTCACCAAGAGTTGGTCCGCTCCATCCTTGATGCATTTGACTTGGCCAATATCCTCGCCTTCCTCTCTCGTATCTTGGCCATCTTATAGATGTCCCTTTCGCCTTCCTTCGTGCCTAACCGCTGGTAGAGGTCCTCATATGCCCGACCCTTGCTTCATCGACAGCTCGCTTATGGCCTTCTTCGCCATGTTGTACTTCTCTATGTTGTCTACACTCCTATCCAGGTATAGGTGTCTGAAGCAATCTTTCTTCTCTTTAATCGCCTTATGGAGATCATCATTCCACCACCAGGTATCCGTATCTTCGCTTCTCCTTCCCCTGGACAGTCCAAACTCCTCCGAGGCCACCTTACGAATGCAAGTCGCCATCTTCATCCACACATTGTCCGCATCCCCTCCTTCCTCCCAAGGGCGCTCCTTAATGACCCTCTCCTTGAACGTCTGAGCTACCTCCCCCTTGAGTTTCCACCACTTCGTTCTAGCGACTTTGGCACGCTTATCCCGTTGGACACGAATCCGAAAGCGGAAGTCAGCAACCACCAGCTTATGCTGAGGTACAACACTCTCTCCAGGTATCACCTTACAGTCTAGGCACGCACGCCTATCTTCTCCTCTCGAGAGGATGAAATCAATCTGGCTAGAGTGTTGGCCACTACTAAAAGTCACCAGATGTGATTCTCTCTTTCTAAAGAGGGTGTTAGCTACAATCATGTCGTAATATAAGACATTTTTTGACACTGTCATGGACTCCAAAAATGTCTTATAAAAAGTTACAGAGGGAGTAGTTTATTGTTTCGAACAGAAATAGCATAAGGACTGGTCTACTTCAGAGAACCAATGCGGTATTGGGTGAACCAAAGGCAAAATAATCATTCCAGGTGCAAGTAAACTTGACATACAAAGTTGAAGCTTGGAGATCAGTCCAAACATTTGCTTCAGCAAGAATTTTGTTGCAGATTATGCACAACTGCTTCCACATACCTTACTAAACAAGGCTCATTGCGACCCTTAACTGTTAAACCAGGTTCATACTTCTCTTTCTTCTTGGATGGCCAGATCGATTTTACAAACTGTATTCCAGCATGAGTATTTTTTATGTCACAATAAGGAGAATCTGTCTCTATCATCATCCTCTCTGCAGGAATACCTCCTACAATCTCAAGATTTTCTTTAGTCTTCAAAGAGCAGCCATTAATACCTGCAGTGGTCCATGAAGAGTTATGATTTACAAACTACAAGGCATCATAGAGTTATTACAATAAAAGACAGAATATCGAATGCTAATTTAACTTCAAGTGACATTGCCCAGATGGAGGCTTTCCATCAGAAAAGCCATTAAGCCAATCTAAATAGCTTTTGCCACTAATGAAAGAATGTTTGTGGTTCTGAAGTTTTACAGTTATTATGTTCCTTCGCATGCAGGTTTGTGAGACCAAGGGAGGGAAATGACCTATAAACATATTCTCGATAGAAAGAAGCTTGTCACGTTCTTCTGCAGTACCAGTGAAGGAATGTGTAACCCCACCTGGAAACCTAACAAACAGAAATGTGGTTCACAGAAATAAATATAGGAAATAACCATGTATAATTGAATTCATGAAGGGATACAACTAAAACATAATAATCCATCGACTGTTTTCTTCTGATCTCAGAACAAAGATGTATGAAACAGTGCTCTTTTACCATGATCATCAATTGTGTTTTGTCTTTGTGATCTACAGAATAAACATTACCTGTACAGATTTTGTGATACAATTTCAGAGAAGTCTTCACCAGCAGCACGCATGTGAAGAAACATTGGTAGTTTTACTGCTTCAGCCAATTCGAATTGTTTCTCAAAGTACCTAAAATGAAAAATCATTCAGAAAATGCTGAGTAATTGTCGTTTTATCTTTGTGATTGTGCAGGACCGTACTTTTTCTGTGTATCTGAAGGACAGAACTGAAGTCTGTCATAATCCAAACCGCACTCGCCAACTGCCACAACCTGCAGAAACTGAATCCACTTAGAGGCTGCAAGTATAGTGTCCAAAGAGCAGGAAAGGGCATGGTAACTACTGAATTTCTTTTTCTTTTGCAAAGAATACCAACTAGTTTCTTATTGCAGAAAAGATTATATCTTCATGGAATTAAATCGATTTCCTTTGCAACGAAAGATTATCAGATTGTCGGTTTCTTAACTATATTGGTATATCATCATACAATGGATGCCACACAAGGACATCAGCACATAATAAGGATACTTAATGATGCTCCATATTTCAGTAAGCAATGAATGAGTTGGGGTCCTTTCCTAATCGACAAGATTCTCAGGGTCCTATTGTTTGTAAGCAAAGATTACGAGAAAGTCCATCACTAGAGCATATGCCTATCCTTTTGTTGTGCAGTTCAAGCACTGTGTAAATTCTCAAACAAGCAACCATATGATCCATATACACACCTTGCCCTTCTCGATGCCCTCCTTTGCCAAAGCCAAGAGAGCCTGAAAATGCCCTTCCGGGTCTCCACTCTCCTCAAACTCCTAAACCATCCAAAAAGTAGTAAATGTAGGCAACCAAAGCACAAACGCACACATCCATCCCAAAATCAGTCACGATCAAAGCAAGAAATATATTCCAATATTACCCCACATCTCGTTGGGTGGACTCCCACGGTGCAGAACAGCCTCCCTGCATTGCATACACACGCACAAATAAGAAATTCCTCAGGTGCATTCCATCAAACACTGTGCCTGCACCAGTCAGCCAATATACACCATCATAGCAGCCGGGCATACCATCAGTCTCGGCGATCTCAAACGCTTCCCTGGACTCCTTCAGAGACCCTCCTGTGACCTGATGTAGGACCAAATGATGAGTCGTGCTTATAGCATACGAAATTCAGACAAATCAACCGGAGCAGAACAAACAGGAGGCACAGCAGAGCAGAACAGACAGGTGGTCATACAATGATGCGGTGGACGCCGGCAGCCCAGGCTCGCGCGAGGACGCTGGGGAGGTCGGCAGAGTGGCACTGCTTGCCGTGGTAGATGCCCTTAAACATGCCATCTTCGCAGCAGCAGCAGCAGCAGCATGACACAAAAGGTGAATCAGTAACTCACCAAGAACAAAAATGATGTCAGCTTTAAAGGTGTTACGGGTGGAGAGAGCAGGTCCTACCAGTGAAGTTCACTGCGATGTCTGGTGGCCGAGCCGGGGACGGGGTAGAAGATCAGAGGAGAGGGTGAGCAGTCAGTTTGGGTAAGAGCAGCAAATCGCTGAATCAGAGAAAAGACGTACGGGAGAGCAAAGAGTGGTTTTAGTGTGTTCTTTTAAGGGTAAAGGTGAGAGGAGCAGAGCACTTGCCGATGAGCTTGACGGTGTTGGACGCCATGGCCGCCGGTCGCGAGGAGGAAGAGGTCAGGCGGTGTCGGCCATGGATGGAGCAATGAAGTCTCTCTTTATTGATGGAGGAGAGAAGTGATTGGGCCGTTATGGGTCTTGTACTCAGCATAACTTCCAAACAGTTGCAAAGCCCAATAAGTGAAGCCGAACCGACGACGTCCCATAAGTCCGATGGTCCGACCCAAACCGAGACATCGCCACGAAGCAAGCGAACGCAAACTCGTGCGAGGATGGCGCACGCTCTTGCCCGGGCGCTCCGCTCGCTGCTCGCCAGATGCTCGACCAAATGTCCCTGCGCCGCCGTGGCTGCCGCTTCCTCGTCCTGCCTCCGCAGCGCCGTTCCGCGCGCTTCCTACGCCGCCTGCCCCAGGAGCATCCTTCCTGCTTCATGCGGGGGGGACGTACCTGCGGCGCAGACGCGCTTCGTGGCGAGTACAGCGGGCCCTGGCCCAGGCGACGAGGGCTCGGGGGAGGAAGAGGAGGAGGAGTCTATGGCGGAGTGGGAAGAGGATGAAGACGAAGGGACCGATGCTGAGGTATTTCGACTCCGCCTGGAGCACGCTCGCCCAAATGCTGTCCGGCCTGCTCTTGACTCCTTGCTACGTTTCAGATCGGTGATGGCGGCAACGGCGGCGGCGTCGCCCTGCGGGACGTCAAGTGGGGCGCGCGCGCTCTTGCGGCGGCCGAGGAGGTTCTTGGCGAGCACTTTGGCGATGACATTGCCATGTTCGCCTTCAAGGTGTCGCCCAAGGGATACGTCTACGTGCGGCTAGACAAGCTCACCAACAGGTTCGTGAGTTTACGACTGTCTGTCTAGTTGGTGGCAGGCATCGCTTGCTGGCTTTCATTTTCTCACTGTAATGGTGCACTTGCACAATGAAAGAATTAGACTGTCGGTGTAAAATCACATCAGTGAATGAATTGTCTGCTGAAATGGTCATCCAATGCAGTTGCCTCAAGGCTGAATTAATGTCAAATCCAGTCACATCTCACAGCTAGCTCTTTAGAGTTCAGTCACAAGTCATGTTCAGCTTCTCTTTGGTCGAAATGCGAGTTATTTTACTTTTCCGATATTGATATGATTGAGTGTGGCTTTTCTAAGCAGAGAGCTGTACCTACAAACATTCGTAGTTTTGATATTCATACTAAACTGAAAACCTGAAAAGACTTTCTCCATATTGAATTAGTTAGGATATGGGTACCCTTAAAGTGAAAATCCAGTGGTTGTATGCTGTGCTATCAATGAGAAACAAAAGAAAATGGTACTGGCAAGCATATATCATATTTGGTGTCCTTTGGCAGAAATTTAGAAGTGATAACGTTCTGGCAATTGTGCATTTCACATAATCTTCAGTAACCCCTTTAATTTTGTGCATTATCATTCCACCATGATGTACCATGACAATATAGGTAGCTCCTCTCTTTTTTCGCTCAGAGTTCAGCCTCCGATTTTTCACCTGCAGCATGATATTTGTAAACTTAGCCATTTCAAGTTATTTTTAGGATATCAAGTACTACTACCTACTTTTCTGCCTCGTGTCTGTTAGACTAGTTAATGCCCAAAAAAAATCCTATGTCCAAATCCCTATGGCTATCAGCTACTGGTTATTGTGCATGGTTGCAGCCTGTCTTCATTTCAGCGTTGTGCCTTCTTGTGTTAGTGATCTTGAATGTTGAGTAGATTGATACCACCAAAATGTTTTCTTCATCTAACCTGATCTAAATATGCTGTTTATATTAAAATTGATATGGGCAAACTGGCAATCTTATCTCTCTCCGGTGTGAGAAATTTCTACAGGTATGGGTGCCCTGGTATAGAGGAAATAGAGAATTTCAATAGGCTCTATAAGCAGAAATTGGATGAGATAATCGAAAGAGGCGAAATACCCCTGGACCTGGCTCTTGAGGCAAGCCAGCCTGCCAAAATTCCTTACACAATGGTTGCTCCTGAATTTCGCAAGCACTTACAAAGAATTAATCTTGTGTTTCAGATCTCATCACCAGGAGCAGAGCGACTTCTGAAGGTGCCGGGTGATCTGGATCGCTTCAAAGATATGGCAATGAGGGTACAATACCTTGCTGAAGGTGATGGCCTTGTTTCGGATCAGATGGATGGTATCTTCATGCTTGAGTCAGTAGACATTCAGGCAGAACACTGTGTTTGGAAGCTCGCGGACGTCAACGAGAACCGAGCTGGGAAAGGGAGGCCGTTGAACAGGAAACAGAAAGATTGGAGGCTGCAAACCTCATTTGATGCAGTGATGAAGGCAACCCTATACTTGGACTGAAAACATTAGAAAGGTCAACAACTTGATAATAGTAGTCTGGTTAGAGCTCTAAGTGATGTGATGAACATCATGTAACACTGGCAAAAGCTTGTTCATTTTGGGAACTGCATCCCGGGATTCTGGAGCAGGTTGTATCGTACGACACAGATATCTGATAACTGCCAGAACACATAATAGTGTGACGTTATGTTCCAGGGCCTCTTTGATTCGCAGGATTCTCAAAATGTGATTGGAATGTTCCAAAGGATTTTAATCCTCGAAAAATTCCAAAGGAGCCCTTAGTGTTTGATGTAAACTTCACAGTAACATTCTTCTCATGATCATGCAGTAGTGAGGTTGTGGACTGGCAGTTCACGTCTGCATTCAAAGATGTTCTCGTGCAAAACGTTCGTTTGTACATTTGGGACCCCCTCCATATATAAATATAAGAGCATTTAGATTCCGGAAAAAATATTTAAGAGCATTTAGATCACTACAGCATCAGATAAAACAGGATCTATCCATCTCCACAACACTCGACAGCAAGTGTTGAAGGTTTTATTTATCCGAACATTATTTGCTAGTATATCCCCTCGGACAGCTTTTTATTCGGTTTCCAAGTTTGGAACATCAGATCGAAACAAACCGCGCATGCCATTACACTGCGCGCCTGCTCTTCTTCTTGAGAAATCTTGCCGGGCTGAAGGGCGCAAGATCAACAATCTTGGCCTGTCCATCAAGGATGAGCTCGGCGAGTGCTGCACCGGTAGCAGGAGCATTGAGGATGCCCCAGCAGCTGTGCCCGGTTGCGACGTAGCATCCCTTCACCCCAGGCATCTCCCCGATGACCGGCAGCCCGTCATTGGTGCACGGGAGGTAGCAGGCCTGTTCCGCGAGTACCTCTGCGCCCTCCTCTGTCTTCAGTTGGCTGGACACCCTCCCAGCGATCTTATGAAGCATTGCAATGGACCCTGGCTCCCCGGCAATCGTTGCGGGATCATCTGGAACTTCCTCGTCCTTGCTCATTCCACAAATGTACACCTCCCCTGTTCAAGGACAAACAGCAACAACTATACATGTGTAAACATGGGTGCCGTTCAGTTTGATGCGCGCATACTTAAGCTTGAGCTGCGTACCCGTGGGGCGCGGGTAGACCTCCGGGTCGAGCATCTTGGCGCCGGGCTCCGGCTGGTAGCTCAGGAACAGGCAGTGCGGCGTGATCTTGTTGGGGTTGCGCGGTCGGAGCACGATGCTGTGCGCCTTGAGCCCGGACACGTCGAACACCTCTTTGACCATCTCGAAACGCCCAGACCAAGGGCCCAGCGCGAGCACCACGGCATCCGCGTCCACCACGCCGCGCCCTTTCACAGCAACGCCGACCACACGCCCTTCGCTGACCACCACGCGCTCCACCTCGCCGATGACCACCTCGGCGCCGGACGCGGCGAGGACGGCCTTGGTGAAGAGGCCCGGATGGACCTGCGCGGTGGTGTCCGGAGTTCCGAGCTGGCGCGGCGGCGCGGCGGAGGCGGAGGGGTCGACCCAGGAAGGGAGGAGCGGGTGGGGTGAGAGGGGCTCGGCGGGCTGAGAGGGGAGGCAGATGGAGAGGGTGTGGACGGGGCGGAAGCCGTACGAGTTGGCGCCGTCGAGGGCAGCGGCGAGGCGGCGGTGGAGGCCGAAGGATGCGCGCGCCAGCGCCGAGAGTGCGGGGGTGGAGTCGCTCCAGTCGAGGGCGAGGAAGCCGCCCGCCTTGCCTGAGGCAGCGCAAGCGGGGGAGGATTTCTCGACGAGGGTCGGCACGGTGGGGGAGGCGGGGTGGGTGGAGAGGAAATAGGTCGTGCAAGCGCCGACAACGCCACCGCCGCAGACGACCACGCGGCGGGGCGGCGGGGCTGGCGCGCTGGCCATGATGTCGTCGCTCTCCGGATTTGGAGCTGCGGGTGTGTTGAACGGGAGGTGGAATAAAGTCGCGAAAACTCAATCCCCTTTGCAAACCCACATCAGGATCATTTCTATACTACTACGGACTGATTTTAACTGCTACGGACTGATTTCACGGAGGGATGTGTCCTCGTCTCAGCCATAAATTCTTTCACCCTTGATTTTCACTGACCCCACCTCCTGATTTTAACCTGGCCATGTCAGCCTCTAACCCTCTTTGACATGGCCCGTAGATGTAGCAAAGCTCCTACTTTCACTATGTGCTCCAAAGCGTGGCGCGCGTTAAAATAGCCTTTTTTTACCCGCAGCATGGCACTGGCTCCAACGGCCGCTACAAGATGGCACGCACGAGCAGCTTCAACAGGCGTGGTAAAAAAAAATTCGAAAGTACGCCAATGGTGTACCTTAGCTTTATAGAAGTCAGAAATATATGTACAAGAGATTACAAGGGCTCGGCACCACACATCGATGCTCGACTCCCACTCCACTCGCACTCTCTTAGCCGACTACTCACAAAAGGTAGACACTAAATGTTTGTGATATCCATATTTTTCACACGACTATAGCGGTATAATCGTTTAGGATGTCTCTCGGATCAGAAATGTAACATTGAGACGTAAAGTGTGGGACTGGCCCGACTTCTCATACGTTTATTCTATGGCGATCATCAGTAGCCGCTCGCCTATCCCCGACGGTTTCTGGGTCGTGTGGGAAGGACCCCCCTATCGCCCACACTCACTAGGCGACGGTTTAAAACTCCATCGTGAAAAACGGTTAAAAAACCATTTGTATAGCACATTACGGTACCAGTGAATCTATAAATATAGAGAGAGTGTGACACTTCTCGAGGGAGATGGTGAGAGACCGTGTTTGCGAAAAAGGGAGAAACATTTAGTGAGTGTGGGTGAGATGGAGAAAAGATAATGATAGCTACATGAAGGAGCACGCGAGAGAGACCTAGAGAGAGATGGCGTGAAAGGAGATTCAAATATCTAGTTGCGTGTATAAAAGATGTCAACATAAAAGGGATTCCAATATTTGAATTCGAGATGATGATACATGTAATTCATACTCGAACCAAAAATGATCTATCAAACATGCATACTAATTTGAATTTGCGCGCGTGTATGTTATTTAATATATTGATATTATTGATCCATACATTCGAGTTGAACATAATTTGGTTTAAAAATTTGAATTAAAAGTTGAACATAATTTGATTTGAAAATTTTGAATTCAACTTATGATTGTGAGATCACTTCATTTGTAAATCATATTTTATATATAAAGGAGCACATTCTTTATTGTGCTTTTGAAAGTATATATATAAATGATGTATGTAGATTTGTATTCGAATGCAAAATGGATCCCGCCCAAAACAAAGAATACAAAATGGATTCGAATTGAGTTGGCACGGTAAACGTGTAATGTTTTCTGCAAAAAATTGAAGGAAGCGACGAAACTCGTAGTAACCGCCCGAAACCAAAATCTGCGAGATGGAAATTACTGCCTATCGCTAACATGCAAAGCCTATCAGCTAGATTTCTATAAGTTTCGATAGGGGTAGGCTTGTAATTTCACTCAAACGTGACATAACTGCCTCCGCCTCTCACCTCCCTGGATTCATACACAGTTGGCGCCAAAACACAATTTTTCCTCGGTCGAAATTGCCTCTCACCCCGATTCATACACGGTGGGCGCCAAAAAAACTCTCCTCGACTAAAATATCCGTCGGCAGATATTTGGTGTATGCGAGATTACCGTCCTATCCCCCACCGACCAATATTGCTGTGATGTAGGAAATTTTAGACGGGGGCTAAGTTTGTTAATTTTCTCGCATTTGAGACATGCGCGTCCTGAAGACATTGTCTCCCTACCTCTCTCCCTCCATTTTCCCATTCATACTCCGTGGGCGCCAAAACACCCTATCGACCCCAGTCTCCTCTGTCCGCCACCCCATCCACCACCGTACTCCTCCACCATGCCGGAGTTGATACCCCGACGTCGTCGTCCACTACAAGAGGTCGACCTCTCTCATCCACGACTTCGGACCAGTATCCTTGCATCACGTCTTCTCGCTTCATCCGCACCATCGTCCACCTTGCCGATGCCGCTCGTACGATCGTCTCATCCACCGCGCCGGATATTTCCCTCACTGCCACCGCCTGCCCTCCTAGATCTGCTTCCATGCCGCTGATAGCACTCGCTACCGCAACACCCTCAACGTCTCAGCAGATGCTTACATGGCGCCACACCATAGGCGGTACTCTTTCGTATCTGCTCAAGTTATTTACCTCAGCAAGAAAATAGATCGCCACTGCTTTAATATGATTTCTTGTCCATCACTTATAATCTTACTTGCTAGTTGAAATCAAACATTGGTCGCGAATTTGCCTTTGTCCGGTTTGCACCTTCAGATCCGCCATGGCACGGTCACCACTATACTAGCAATGTCTATGGTTTTCCCCTTTTATATTCCACATTAGCTTAAATGATAGTCGACTGAATTTCTATTTGGGGTCAGTCCTTTTTTGAGAGTTTGCCAGAGTTCGCCGAAGGGAAGGAAGGGGCTCACTGGAGGGCTGCCCCATTATCTATCTTAGGGTTCCGGGTGGGGACTGTGGTTGTGGGGGCGGCTGTCGGGCTATGGTGGGGCCTCGCCGGAGGCAAAACTCGACCCAGGTGGGGGGTGGGGGTGGGGTTGGCTAGAGGGATGGCTGATGGCAGTGGAAGACCGGAGGTGGTGGGCGGTTCAAGGAGGCGGGGGCGGTGGTTCAAATTGACACCCGTCTTGGTGGTGTGTAGGGGAAGAATAAGAGGCGAGGAAGAAGAAGGGTTAGGAGACGTAGGATTTTCAGCCAACCGACTGAAATGGTCGACTGACCCAAATGATGAAAGTCAGGCGACTTGCATGTAGACATCCCCTACATCATCGTAGGTGCTTCGAGACGTGCAAGCAGTGCTTCTCAACCCATCATGCTAAACAACATGCCACTCATAATTCCAAACTTAGTTGCTCAACTATGAATCTAATATGGTGCTGACATGCACTAAAATAGAGAATGTTTAATTTGTCAGCTAATGTTCCTACTTTACTTTCGAAAAGCACGTGCGCCACATATCGAGGGACAGCATGGAGTTGCATTCTTTATGCGCTTTGGCTCATCATGTGTGGGCAACGAATATTTTATTATCCAAAATCTGTTTGCTCTTATTTAGCATGCTCCTCTTATGTTCTTCTTTAATAAGTACTCTCCCCATTCCTAAATATAAGTATTTGTAGAGATTCCTCCGTGGACTACATACGGAGCAAAATGAGTGAATCTACACTCTAAAATGTATCTATATACATCCGTATGTGATCCTAGTGGAATATCTACAAAGACTTATATTTAGGAACATAGGGAGTATAATAGTAGTACAGTATGTTCCTTGTAGTGAAGAGGAGCAGGGACATTTGCAGTGTACAGGTCTATTCGGTCGCTTGTCATGGACACTTTCAACTCTTCACATGTGAGTCCTTTTCTCTCGAATTCTGCTCAACACTTAGATGACCAATGACATCCTCAACAGAGAATTCATGTCTCAAGTGCTTGAGAGAAGTAGCAAAGTTCCTCCATCCAGAAGGGAGTTTTGCCATAATGCAACCCGCTACAAACTTGTCGGGTAACTCACACTTCAGGAGCTCCAACTCCTTAGCTATGCATTGTATCTCATGGGCCTGGTCCAATACAGAACGGTTATCAACTATTTTGTAATCATGGAACTGCTCCATAGCATACAACTCGCTTCCAGCATCGGTTGTGCCAAACTTAGCCTCAAGCGCATCCCACAAATTCTTGGCAAAACGCATATGGAGATACGCGTCAACTAGCTTGTCTCCGATCACAGTAAGAATGGCTCCCACAAAGATGGTGGTTGCCTCCCTAAACGCATTATCCTGTACAGGAGCAATCATTACCGTGGGAGACACACCACCAACCTAGAACACGTTCATTGCCGTGAGTCACTAGGTAGTCCTCGTCTGCCAACGCTTAAAATGCGTCCCGGTAAACTTTTCCGGTTTCAGTGTAGCAGCGAAGCCATGAGGCGAAAAGTGCCTAAAATAAGGTTTTTGGATTGTTGATTAGCACTTTTCCGACTAATCTAATCCACAAGTAAATAGTAGGCATGGCAAATACAGTATGCTACTCATACCGATACCTAAGCATGTGAGCACGTACAATACATAGAACCGTAACATCTATGAAAATCATACATACGACCATCACATGAATGAGAAAATAGGGGATGAACGAGTCATACCCTCCGGTTGTCCATGCCAATGCGGTGGTGGTAGCGGCAACCTCAGCATCGGCCGAGGCATTCTTCTTGGCGGCTCCGTTGTCAGCCATGGGGTCGATGTAGGGGAGGTAGTGGAAGCAGAGGAGGACGGAGACGGGGACAGATAGGGAGCAGTCGCGTCGAGACGCTCCCCAAAAATCTTATTGCCATTCTCCCAGGCAGGATCTCAAACGAAAGGATTCCGGAGGCACCTGCTCTCCCGACTAACCGTGCACGCAGTCATCGGGATGGGATCGCCAGAAGCAGCACAGTGAGAGGAACAGTAGATGACGACTAGGGTTGTGCGAGCGGGAGTGAGTGAACTAAGTTAGGGTTTACACCACTTGCCAGCGCCTTCTTACATAGGCCGTCGAGAAGATGGTCCTGGGCTCAGGCCCACGACCGGTCCGCGAACAGCCCATGGTCCAACGCCTCGGATAGTGGCACTTCAATCCGAGATTAATTAACCATTCCTGATCGGCAAAAATAAACTTCGGCTCGGCTCATACCCGCAACCTGCGATTCGCGCGTGCATCGTGATAAGGTGAGGCGGACGGAGGAGGAGGAGGAGCGCGTGTAAATCTCCTATTCCCAATCTCCAAATAGCAAGTGGTGGAGCAATCCTTATAAAGAGGTCTCACTCATCTTACTGTAGCAGTATGGTACTGAATTTCCCACACTTCCCACCACTTGCCTTAGAGATTAACCAGGGATTATTGTCTTATATGGGCCTAAACCCATCCATAATCCAACAGAACATGTATGTACATACTAGCTGATCGGTCTCTGTGCAAGGATGAACTGTGGCCGAGAAAGGAGCGGTACGTGTGACGTAGCAGTTCAGGCAGTCATGTATAAATCGTGTAAGAAAGTAAATAATCCAACAGAACATGTACGTACAACCACGCTGCAAGAAAGTAAATACGTCTATGTATGTACATATGGGCGGGGTCTTGAATGCGTACAGCGACAGCGTGCTATTCATCGGCAGCCAACCGGCTGGGTCGGAACGGTGGAAACCGCGTCGTGTTCATCCAGAGGCGAGCGACTGGGTCAGAATGCGTCATGTTCATCGGGAGCCAACCGACTTGGACGGAACGGCCTAAACTAGGTCCTGTTCATTGACTCGGGGTCTTGTGTCCCGCAAAACGGAGGAAACAGAGTTCTCTTCGACTCTCTACAGTTGAAACGGGGTCCTGTTCTTCGGGAGGGGTCTTGCGTACCGCAAAACGAAAGAAACAGACTTCTCTTCAACCGCCTACGGTCGAAACGGGGTCCTGTTCATCGGGAGGGGTCTGGCGTACCGCAAAACAAAGGAAACTGACTTCTCTCAACCGCCTACTGTTGAAACGGGGTCCTGTTCATCAGAGGGGTGTGTGGCGTACCGCAAAACGGGACTCCATGGGCTACTGTTCATCCACCGTCGACTTTCTCCAGCCTCCACCAGCCACTGTTCATCCATGGAATACTATTCATCTAGCCTCCACGGGGTCCTTTTCATCCACCCCAACTGGATGGGTGTGTGGCGGCCTCCTCGGGGTCCTGTTTATCCAGCACAACCTTGTACTACCATGGGGTCCTGTTCATCCAGCAGCAACCGCGTACTACCACGGGGTCATGTTCATCCAGCGGCAACCGCCTACACATGGCCGGGGTCCTGTTCATCCAACCCCCACCGGGAACTGTTCATCCATAGCCAACCCAACTGTCTCGACTCACCACGTCTCGACTCATTCTACGTATCGTGCTCACGGTAGCAACGGGAACTGTTCATCCAGAGGCAACCCAACCGGCTACCTATGTCTCGCACTGGGATTCGATCGGCTTCAGTAAGCAGCAACAACGATCGATCGGGTTCAGTTAGCAGCGAAGGAGTCGGTCGGGTTCATTTAGCAGTGAAGGGATCGATCGATCGGCTTTAGTATGTAGCAGCACGTGATCACTCGGATTTAGTAAGTGAATGCCTCTCGCTCGGGTTCAGTTATAGCGACATGGCTCGCACCACGCGGGCGTAAGAGAGAAAAGCACAAACCACAGTGCATCGCTCGGCCCCGACCAACCCACCATAACCGGGAACTCCACGAAAATTTCCTCGCCCTCACTTCTACCGCGATTTTTTATGTCATGGATGGCCCAAAGAATGTCATGCAGGTGTGTCCCCGTCCTGCCCAGGATGAAAAGCCCATTTTCTATCATGATTTTTTATCATATAAGTAGGAGCCCACCACATCTATGTTGATACGTGGTTTTGTCACAATTATCATCTTAAAAGTGTCATAACCATGACATAATTTTTTTCCTTGGGCCAAAATGTCACGGATGTGTATTTTTTTGTAGTGCCTCCCCCCGAGCTCGGACACGAGTGCTTACACGCACCTCCACCGTAGTCGTAGCTCCATTGCCACCGCACCTTGCTGCTGCCATGGCGAGGGCTCGCGCCCGTGGACACCGAGTGTGGCAGCGCATTCTTGGCCACACCCAGGAACCCGTGGCACCCTCAGCGTCGACTACCGTGCACTGCAATGGTGAACTCAAGGAGCTCTTACTCTGACCGCCGCAGAGCACCCCACACTCTCGAGACGCCTCCGGTGGATGCACGCGAGCATCAGCTCACCGTAGGACCAACCCGTTGCTCGAACCGCCGCCTGTAGCTCCATCCCGAGGCCTTCCGCCGCGAAAATGGTCACCGATGGCAAACTCCAACGACTGATGACATGGCGTAGTTAACTAGATCTTAATCCCCGTTTAAGTTAGCCTCTGTGTCACTGACAACTCGGCCCCAGGCCACTAACTAGATTAGTTAAATTTTAACTAAAAACTATTATTTGGGATAGTGTCTATGACACGTGGGTCCTGCTGGCCCTTTGACTGATCAATGTGGACCCAGTCAAACTACTGAGTCACCAGTTGACCAGGGCCCACTTGTCAGCCTCTGGTGCACATTGGGTACACCTAGCAGTTTTGTGTTTTTTTTTTGAATAAACATAATCCCAGGAATTCCAGAAATGATTAAAACTTTGTAAAATCATATAATAAACCATAGCATAGACGAAAATAATTTGTATATAAAATTTGCTTAGAAAAATATAATGAATTCGAATATGCAATCTGTTTATCTATCACATGCCTCTAACATGATAAACATGGGTCCTTCCCCTACGATTCCAAGATGTTTTCCCGCTTCGTCAGTATCGTTTAGAACCCCTAGCATTACGTATTGCCATGTCTTGCTTGGTGACGCTTTTGATTGCTCTATTATTTATTGTGTTCCCCTCCGTTAGTTCCGTTGCGGTAGACCCCGATACTGCGGTTGAAGCGGTGATCAACTACTTCACCGTCGAGGGTTCGTATCTGACTACAGAGCTTCTAGGCAAGCAAAACCCCCTTGATCATTCCTATATCGCCCAGTTCCATTCTCTCTCATGCTTGCTCCTATTCTGATGCATAGCCTATTTTTGTAACCTGCTTATCCTAATCTGCTTAATATAGGTTGATTAGTGATCCACCAGTGACCCCTCACCTTGTCCCAGTTGCCCCCGCTTGATGTCCGATGACTCGATCAACGTGATCGACATTCAGGCCCCGACACAACACATCACACCCCCTTAGTTGTATGACACTGCAGGGTTACTACCAAGTGCCGAGGGTGATACCTCGTATAGCACTTCTGATGCGATCTCTGTAGTGTAGTTAATCGGTCGTGGTCTACAGAGGGTGATTCCTCCTTCACCACTATCCGATAATGAATGTGTCATGCAACCCTTCAAAAGTGAACCATCGAGGGTGATTCCTCCTTAGTTCAGCTTGACAGTTACATCAAGTGGAACCCATCGAGGGTGATTCCTCGAATTCCCCTTTGGTGGTTTAGACACATGGTTGCTTTGATTTTACCCCAGAACCATGATGAAGTCGGCTCGGCCCCGAGGGGTACCCATGAGAGGAATCTGAAGTCTGGTTGATCGTGAGTGTACCGGTGAGTTGATGTGTAGTCGGGTTTACCTCGAGGGTACCCGCGAGATCATTACGTGGCACGGCCGGGCATTCCGGGCCCTTGACGTAAGTCCACGAGACGGGGCGACAGCGTCACAAGATCGTGAGTCTCTACACGTTAACGCGCGCTCCCAAGACACTAACAGTTTGGACATGTGATTCGAGTAGGCCTCTGGGCTTTTTCGCACCGAGCACCCCGTAGGAATAAGTATGGGCACTCTGTGTGGTCTGTATTAGCCAAAAGCTCTTTTTGTTGGAAATCGTTGAATGGAAAACAAATAAAATTCTACGCACACGCAATGATCTATCCATGGAAATGCATAGCAACGAGGGGGAGAGTGTGTCTACGTACCCTCGTAGACCATAAACAAAAGCGTTTCTCAACGCGGTTGATGTAGTCGAACTTCTTCGCGCTTCAACCAATCAAGTACCAAACGCACCATACCTCCGCGTTCTGCACACGTTCAGCTCGGTGACGTCCCTCGCCTTCTTGATCCAGCAAGACGTCGAGGTACTAGATGAGTTCCGTGAGCACGACGGCGTGGTGACGATGATGGTGAAGTGATCCTCGTAGAGCTTCGCCTAAGCACTACGAAAATATGACCGGGGGAGTAAACGATGGAAGTGGGCGCCGCACACGGCTAAACCATTGTCTGGGGTGTGCTAGCCCCCCTATATAGGGGCGATATGTTGTTCCTGAGATCACGTAAAAAAAATCCCGACAAACCATCCCCCACCCCCCGCACCTCTCGCCCTCCCCTGGACACCGACTAATCCACCGCCGCCCCCGACCCCTCGCATCGCCGCCTACGCCCTGACCCCGCACACCGCCACCGCCGAACCCCCCCTCCCCCGCCCCTGACCCCGCCCGCCGCCGTTGCCTCCCCGGCAATTCAAGGCGCCGCCGCCCCAGGTAACCCCCAATCCCAATTCGCCGGTGCCGCCGCGGACCCCGCCAGCACCCTGCGCGTAGGCGTCTCCACCGCCCAGTGCGACCCCTTCACCACCAACATCACGCCGCCACCATCCCGCGCGCCGCCGCGGCAACTGCCGCCCTCCGTGAGCGCCGGTGCGCATGGATCCGGCGGGATCCCGACCGGACTGGTCCAGGGATGACCTCTGCGGGCGTTGTGGTCACCGCGGACTGCGCCCAACCGTCGCAGTGGACTGCTCCGCATCGCCGGCGGGTTGGCCTGCGGCTGCTGCCGAGCCCATCGAACTGGATACGCCGTTTCTCACGCGTGAGAGGATGTGCTTCTCGGGCGAGCTCCTCCGTCCTCGACCACGCCGCGCCGATGACGCCCTGCTCCCTCTTGTTCCCTCCTCCATCCCCCGAGCACAACTTCGACGATCTTGTCGACCGGCGAGCCCTCTGTCCCTACTACTGCATCACCCCCCGTCCCATCCCCTACTTGTGCTGCCACCATCCCAGTTGCCCCCAGTGCCTGTGCCGAAGGGCTCCCTGCAGGAAATCCCTTCTCCGGTCGATGTAGTCTGTGCCTCCCACGATCACATCAACAGAAGTCCCCCGTGCGGGCTCCCGTCGTCGCTCCCTATCCCCCCCGTCAGCGAGGATGACAGAATCTCGTGGCGCACGCATTGGAGCAGTTTAGTTTCTGTTGTGTGGGCGTGAGTTCTTGTGTGAGCCCCCAAAAATGACATTTATCAACTGTTGGGTATTTGTATAAAGAATTGTTTGTAGAAATTTGTTGTGTTTATTAAAAATACAGAAGTTCACCATGCGAACTTGTGCAGTTCAATTTGTAATAAAAAGATAGAAAATAAAACAACAGTAAAGTTCACTCAAAAATAAAACAACAGTAGGTTCACAAAATCATGGAAAAAGATGATTGTGTTATTTTCGGTGTTTGCTCATATGACCAGTTTAAATGCAGGATATTTTTGGTTGAAACATATGGAAACAATATTTACAATGTGAAAAAGTAAATTCAATAGTAATCCATTTTTCCGTCTATAAAATACAAAACTAAGAACTTCAAATTTAAATAACACATTAGTTCGATGTCTATATAAAAGAAATAGATTTTCCCTATTTCTAAACGATAAAACCAAGGTCAAATTAAAAGTAACAGTAGTTCGATGATCATTAAATTTTTGATTTTTCTCGTTTCTAAAAATAATCAATTTATTTAAAAGTTAGATTTTCCTCATTTCTAAAAATAAGAGAGAAGGCCAACTCAAATAACAGAGCAGCTCAAAACAAGTTTATAAAAATAGATTTTCAAAAAAAAAACTAGAAAACTTGAAATATCCGAGAAGGTAAAGAAACATGGAATTTCAAATTTAAAAATGCTAGAAGATCAATTTGAAATAACCGAGAAGGTCAAAAAACCATGAAGTACAAATATAAAAACCTAGAAAATTGTTGGCTTATTTAAAACCATATTTTTCTAAGAAGTTCAATGTAAAAGAAAGAGAAGTTCGAAGGTTAAAAAACTTGGATGTTTTCTCGTTACAAAATAATAAAATGAACAAATTCAAATTAAAAAAAAGGAAAAACTAAAGTTTCAAATTATTTTCTCGTTTAGAAAAAACCAGAAGTTCAAAATAAAATAACGACGTGGTTCGATGTTTATTAAAAAAAACTAGGATTAAAAGTTTCGCATAATAAAATGATGAAGTTCAAATTAAAATAAATGAGAAGTTGACGTATACGGGAAACTCAAATTATTACCGTCTCTAAGCAAGATAAAACTGTGAAGTGCAATTTTAAAAAAATGTTTGATGCTTATTTAAAACATATTTATTTCTAGGAATAAGGCTAAGAAGTTCAAATTAAACTAACATAGAAGTTTGAAGTATATAAAAAACTCAGATTTGTTGCGAGAAGTGCACGTGCTTCTTCGTGCATGGTTCAGAATTTATATCGCGGGACGTCCGACCTCCAATTACATGTGTTAAAATGGCAAAAATTGATGTCCAACCTTCAATTGCGTATAATTCAATGTATACACAAAAATGTGACAGAAGTTCATAATGAAAACAATGAGAAGTTCAAGTACTGCAAGGAATGCATTTCAGGTGAGAATAAAAAGTATAGAAAATAAAAGCTTAAAAGGTTTGTTGAAAAAATTTCAAGTGCTCTGTCCAGAGAAGTTCAAAAATTCTTGCGAGAGAGGTTCACCTTGTATTTCCATGTTCGAGTTTTTTCCATATAAAAATCCAATACAATTCTTTACTCAAAAATATAAAAAAGTGAAGTTCAAATTCAAATAATAGAGAAGTTCGGAGTTTATTAAAACATAGGATTTACCTGTTCAAAAAATAAAATACACAATGCCATTTTTTGCACTTTTATAAACAACTCATAAATGAAAAAAATGGTTGCTAGAAGTTCAAGTGCTCGGCGAGGAAAAGTTCAAAAATTCTTGTGAGAGAGGTTCACCGTGTATTTAGATGTCCAAAATACATAAAAAAGATTTTTTTGTTGTGCTTTAAAATAATTCACTCAAACCAGAGAGAAGTTCAAAGTGATAACATCCAGAAGTTCACGTACTGCATGGTGTGTGTTTCGTATAAGAAAAATAAAATAAAGTGAAACAGAGTGAAGTTCAAACAGACATGCCCCAGAAGTTCAACTACTTCACGCAGTGCAAAAAATAGCACGTCAAATACAGAATGGGGTTCAAACAGACATGCCCGAGAAGTTCAACTACTTCACGCAGTGCGTTTCCATTCGCAATGAAGGCGGAAATCGTGATCTCGTCATTTCTCTAATTTACTTCAAAACGACAGGAATATCATTTGTGTAAGTTCAAGTCCTCGGTAGGAGAAAGTTAAAAAAATATGGTGAGAGAGGTTTGTACAAAAAGAATATCATTTGTGTAACACTGATGAAATGGATGAGAAAATTACAAACGAAAATACGTCACAGAAGTTCAACGTGAAAACAACACGAAGTTCGACTACTATAGTGAATGCATTTGAGATGAAAAACTTTTAAAATTGTCGCGACTATGAAAAAACGATCAACACGGGAAAGTTGCGTGTTTACAACAACTTTCCATCGGTATATCACTTGCTCAATTCCGGTGAGTGGATGGAGAGCTACGAGCAGTGGATGGAGATTTACGAGCAAAAAAAAGCACGAGAAAAACAGAGTGAAGTTCAAGTAGACATGCCGAGAAGTTCAGGTTCTTCACGCGGTGCATTTTTGAAGAAACTGTTTCGCGATAAAGGCAGAACAAGTGATCTCGCCATTTTCAAAATTACTTGAAAACGGCTAGGAATCACAGAAAACCATCAACACGAAAAAGTTTTGCATTTTCCTTAGCTTTTCAATGGTATATTTTTGCCTCATTCCGATAAAGTTTGTACAAATTACAACAAAAATACGTTTTTAGCCATTTTTAAAATTGACTTAAAACCGTAAGGAATTGGGAGAAAAAATATATACGAAAATGTTTCGCATTTCTTCAAACTTTCCAACGCCGTATCATTTGATGCATTCGGACGTACGGTTAAAAAGTTAAATCGAAAATACAAACTCGATGAAACTTGTATCGTTTTCTAAATTACTCTTAAACCATTCAAAATTAGAAAACACATTCTACATGAAAAAGTAGCGCATTTTCATAAGCTTTCCAACGGCATATCATTTGCCTCAATTGGATTAGCTGTTTAGAAATGACATAAAAAATACGAACTCGGGTGTTCGGTTTGTGAAATTTTACGATTTTCCAAATTACTCTTTAACCGTAGGGAATTAGAGAAAACCCGGGTGTTCGGTTTGTGAAATTTTATGATTTTCCAAATTACTCTTTAACCATAGGGAATTAGAGAAAACCTTCAACATGTGGAAGGAGCGGTTTTGCAGCAGCTTTCCAACGCCATATTATTTGCCTCATTCCGGTAAATGGTTTAGAAATGCGATCGAAAATACGATTCACGTTTTTTGTATGAAGAAAAAACGGTTTTCAAAACTGCTCTTAAAATCGCTTACATTTTGCCAAAAATTTAACTTGGGTCATGATACTGGTGTCCATAGCTTTCCAACGGTATATCGCAAGCCCCATTTGGGCAATGTTGGCGGAAGTTCAACCTAGCACTGGGAGAAGTTATGGTCGAACAACTCAGGCAGTAAAATTGCAAAAAACGCAATTTCATCACGACCGAGAGCAAAATCCGCCAATGAGCGAGATTCCTATTTAAAACCAGTATTTAGTTGCTAAAAACATTTCTAGATTACACTAACATCATATAGAACACGACTAATAAGAATAATCCGCGAGGGAAGCCACGGTTGCGAAGATAGACCAAAGGCCGGGTTCGTACAGAGAGAAGTGCAGACGCGTTACTCAGGTAGTTCAGGTTGTGATCAGAATATTATTCTGATCCCGTGATCATAATAGTGTTTATATATATAGGTGGGAGGGGGAGGGGAGAGGCCAGGAGGCGCCCCAAGTAGGACCGAGTCCTACTTGGGCTCCTCCCAAGCCGCGCCCCCCTGCAATATATATTGGAGGGTGAAGTAAAGAGAGGGAGGGGGAAAGGAAGGGGGAATCCTATTCCCTTTCTTTCCTTTCCTCCTTCCCCTTTCCTTATCCACCTTGGCCGACCCATATGGGGGGCGCACCAGCCCCTTGTGGCTGGTGCGTTTCCCGTCTTGGCCCATAAGGCCCATATCTTTTGTCGTGGGTGCCCGGAACCCCTTCGGGCGATCCGATATGTACCCGGTACCCTCCGGAACACTTCCGGTGTCCAAATACCATTGTCCTATATATCAATCCTTACCTCTCGACCATTTAGAGACTCCTTGTCATGTTCGTGATCTCATCTGAGACTCCAAACAACATTCGGTCACCAAATGACATAACTCATATAATACTATATCCTCAACGAACGTTAAGCGTGCGGACCCTATGGGTTCGAGAACTATGTAGACATGACTGAGTCACCTCTCCGGTCAATAACCAACAACGGAACCTGAATGCCCATATTGGCTCCTACATATTCTATGAAGATCTTTATTGGTCGAACCATTATGACAACATACGTAATTCCCATTGTCCATCGTTATGTTACTTGCCCGAGATTCGATCGTCGGTATCTTCGTACCTAGTTCAATCTCGTTACCGGCAAGTCTCTTTACTCATTCTGTAATACATCACCTCGTGACTAACTCCTTAGTCGTTTGCTTGCAAGCTTATGATGTGTATTATCGAGAGGGCCCAGAGATACCTCTCCGATACTCAAAGTGACAAATCCTAATCTCGGTCTATGCCAACTCAACAAACACCTTCGGAGATACCTGTAGAGCATATTTATAATGACCCAGTTCTATTGTGACGTTTGATAGCACACAAGGCATTCCTCCGGTATCCGGGAGTTGCATAATCTCATAATCGAAGGAATGTGTATTTGACATGAAGAAAGAAATAGCAATAAAACTGAACAATCATAATGCTAAGCTAACAGATGGGTCTTGTCCATCACATCATTCTGCTAATGATGTGATCCCGTTATCAAATGATAACTCATGTCAATGGCTAGGAAACCTTAACCATCTTTGAGCAACGAGCTAGTCTAGTAGAGGCTCACTAGGGACACAGTGTTTGTTTATGTATTTAGGTTTCTGATCAATACAATTCTAGCATGAATAATAAACTTTTATCATGAATAAGGAAACATAAAATAATAACTTTATTATTGCCTCTAGGGCATATTTCCTTCACTTCTGACATCAATGATTGAGCGGCACGTGCCTGGGTGGTCTGTCTAAGCACTTGCCTTGTATAAGGAGGTTGCCAGGATTGATCCCAGCCGACCATGCAACATGCAGGAGTGCAACGGGCGATGGTCCCAAGACCCCTGCGCGCTTAGGATGTAGACTAGCGTGCTAGTCTCTCTGTTGAGCCTAGGTAGGACTACGGCGTGTTGATCGACTGAGGTCGGTCATGACCTGATGCTGTGTCCGGCCGGAGTTGATCGAGTGTGTTGGGTAAGTTTGTGCACCCCTACAGGGAACTTTAATCTATTCGAATAGTCGTGTCCACGGTAATGGACGCTCGGAGTTGTATCCAGATCGATACAACTAGAACTGGATGCTGAGGCACGAAATGGATATGATTTCTCCGGGATTTCTTTCTCACAGGGAGTCAAGAAAGAATCTCTGGGCGTGGTTACTACAACATATTACTACTTTATATTATGCTAATCTGCACTCTTCTAATGCTGCAAGATGCCAGTCTTCGATAGGCTAGGCTTTTCCCCTCTCTTCTGGCATTTCTACAGATCAGTCCAAAGATATAGCCCCATTCCTTCGATACCGATGCATACTTAGCATAGTTCTGATGTCAGCCTTACAAGTACTTCAGATGAGTACTCACGGTTGCTTTGCTACTTGTTTTCCCCTATAACCGATTGTTCCGATCAAATGACAGAACCCAGGAGCCCGACGCCACCCCCGACGACTACTACTTCTACCCCGAGGGTGCCTACTACTATGTGGAGGCCGCCGACGACCAGGAGTAGTTAGGAGTCTCCCAGGCAGGAAGCCTTGCCTTTTCAAACTATGTTGCTTTTGTGCTAGCCTTCTTAAGGCAAATTTGTTTACTTTATGTTTGTACTCAGATATTGTTGCTTCCGCTGACTCGTTTGTATTCAAGCCCTCGAGGCCCCTGGCTTGTAATATAAAGCTTGTATGACTTTAATTTGTGTCTAGAGTTGTGTTGTGATTTCTTATCGTGAGTCCATGATCTTGATCATACAAATTTGCGTGTATGATTAGTGTACGATAGAATCGGGGGCGTCACAACTATTCCCACTACGCCGTCGTTCGTCACCTCAAATCTGCTTCCCCACCGCCGACAGACGACCACCGCACCACACTCAACAACTTGGCCATGGGTTCATCACCGTCCTCCACAACATCTTGATCTTACGCAGAGATTCGTGTCAGTATTTTCTCTTCACTTTTTATTTTTACTTCTATGCTTGATTAAATCACTTAGATATGCAAAAACTAGGGCACATCTAGATGTGTCTTAGAAAGAACCAATAAACTATTGCTGGTTGGGCAGCGATGCCCTAAAGAAAATTCTTTTCCACGAGTCACAACATGTGTGTTCCTAACTTGAAAAGAGTGGGACCCCTACCTTTTTTGTGGAAGGACCTCGAGATTATATTGATGATTCAGATGTAATTCAAAGCACCCCAAAGTAAATAAATATACAACACGGTCATCAGACCACCTCATGAGAACTACGCTCAGGGGAGCGAGTTGAGGGCGCACCGCCGCCGCTCCTCTCAGAGCCAACACCTTCTTGAAGACATCCATCATCCATGGCGGACGGGAAATCTCCAACTTCGGCCATCAAGGACCAGCACACCGTAGCAATAGCCAACTGAGGAACCACGATGCAAATCCATAGATCCTCCCCACTTGCACACTAAGATCCTGCCTCCACGCCGATGATGGGGAATATGCCGGCACCACAATGGGGAGGGAGGGGATAATGAAACTCACAAGGCCAAGACGTCGAGGCCGCTTCTCCACCATGTTCGACCAAAGAACTCGAGTGATCCAGAGACCCACGAGGAGAAAACTATCCCACTATACGTCGCTGCCACTGACGGATGTGGGATCCAAACCACCACTTGATACATAGATAACCAGGAGAGCAACACCGCCCTCATGTTGTACCACCAGCACCGACATGGGAGAAGGGAAGCGGCAGATTTATTTCTCCAGATCGGTGACGGACCCTTCTCCAAATTGACACCAACATGGCCTAATCCTACCCTATCTACACACCTAAAGAAGAGGAGCAAGATTCTCACCTGCTCCCGCCGCCAAAGCAAGTGGATGAGGGAGGGAGAGGGGCCTCTCACAATCGCTCCTCGGAAAGCCATCGACCGCTTTTTTACGTGAGTACCTCTAGTCTAGTTTGCTTTCTTACATGGGCAACTGAGCTAGTTGTTTACTGCTTTAGGCCTCCGCTATGAAGGCCAAAAGAGGTGCCAAATTTACTTTTCCTTCTTTGGGCACCGGTGCCCTCCATTGGCCAACCGATGCCACAAAAACATTTTAGGCAACAAAGCACCTACTTGCTTTGATGCCAAACAGACAAAGCAGCAAACAATTAGTCTCGGTTGACCACCCAAGGAAGCAAAGTAGCCTAATGGTAGTCTCATAAGTAAGTAGTTGATGACTCATTTAAGTTTTTAAATTAACATAGGGGTCCCACTCTTTTTAGGCTAGGAACACACACATTGTGAGGCCGGTGCCAAACAAGTTTTTTAGGGCATCGCTACCCGGCCAACATTATTTTAATACATTGGGCATTGACCACATTGTGGAAGGCCTTATGAGTTTGGTGTCTGAACAAGTAGGTGCTCCAATACTTAGATTTTCTTAGGCACCAACTTAAGAATGGAGAGCATCGATGCCAACTTATGCACTACTCTTTCTCTCCCCTTATCCACTGCTCTTGAAAGTCTCACCCGTTCCCCCAGCCTCTCTCCTTCCTCTCCAGCGGCTCTGCCGTGTGGATTGTGAATGGAAGAGGTGGTCCACTTGTTGTAAGTATTTGTAGGCTTCGGGAGTCTTCCAGGTCTAGGATTGCCCCTATGGCGACTGCTTCATGTCGTGTGGTTGGAGCTCTGCCCCGATGCATACAAGTAGCGACGGTGGCCCGGTTGCTCCTTCTGACAGCTATCCATGGTGGACAACAGTGATGAGACGGGGATCCGATGGTAGCTTCCTTAATAAGCTTGCAAGTATCCCAGATCTAACACTTGCTTCTTCTCCATCCAAGCTCTTTCCTAGCCTCCATGGGGGAGGAAGAGTAGAGGAGGAAGGAGAGATAGCAAGCGGCCGACGAGCCGCAAGTTCAGTTCATCCTTGGAGCTTTATTTCTAGTGGTGAGCTCGTTGGCGCCATGGCGCCACCAGTAGTGCCCTACCCCATGGGGAGGCTCTCACTCTTGTGGTCAGTAGCCAGTTTCTAGTGACCAGTCACTACATATTCTGGTCGAAGGGTGACCAATTGGAGCGTCGACGTACTCTTCCACCGCCTCCATTTATTCCTCCCGTCTGACATGCGAAAGGGGAGGAAGTTTCAGCTCAGACCGGAGTCTGCAACTCTTTTATCTGGCTAGCTGCCGTTGGTGGAGCCGCGGCCAACTCATTGTACCAAGTGGTTTCGTCCCCGGCAATGAGCCGCTCTTCTGCCGCCTTCGTTTATTCCTCCCGGCTGACATGCCAAAGGGGAGGCAGTTTGGGCTCAGGCCGGTGTCTGCAACTGTTCTATCCGACCAGCCACCGGTGGTGGAACCACGCCCAACTCATCGTACCAAGTGGTTTCATCCCTGGCGACGATGGGCTCGAGTCGGTGCTGAAGTCTTCCTCAAGGATGAAAATGCAATCTTTCTTTGTGATCTCAGGTCCTTTTTGTAATATGTCAAGGCTGGTCTGTAATTTTATTTCTTTCATGGGTCCTGGTGTAAAATGTACTCTATATGTCTATCTAATGAAAAGTCTGGGTCCTTCGGGACCATACTACTATTCAAAAGAAATGCAAAAACGAATTTGGCACCGATTTTGACCTACTCAGGGCCCGAGGGCTATGCCAAAGAAAATTATCGATGCCCATCAGCAATATAATGGATATGATATGTACATTTTGCATCATGTTTTCCTACTATTATTTATAGTGTTTTTATGCATTATAACACCTTCTGGAGTAATTCTCATGCATTTTATCTCATAATATGCAAGGTTTACACAAAGAGGCAGAATATCGGCAGCTGGAATCCTGGACCTGAAAAAGCTACGTCAGAGATACCTATTCTGCACATCTCCAAATGAGCTGGAATTTTATGGAGATTTGTTTTGGAATATATAAAAAATACTAGAGAAAAGAGATACTGGAGGAGGCCACCTAGGTGCCCACAAGGCACCAGGGCGCGCCCACCCCCCCAGGCATGCTCTGGTGGGTAGTGGCCACCCTGGCCCACTTCTGGCGACCATCTTCTAGTATATAATGTCATTTACCCTAGAAAAAGAATAAGGGGAGGACTTTCGAGACGGAGCGCCGTCGTCTCGTGGCGGAACTTGGGCATGAGCACTTTTGCTCTCTAGTGGAGCATTCCGCTGGGGATACTTCCTTCCGAGAGGGGGAAATCAAAGCTATCGCCAGCACCAACAACCCTCTCATCATGCAAGGGCCAATCTCCATAAACATCTTCAACATCACCATCTCATCTCAAAACCCTAGTTCATCTCTTGTGTTCAATCTTTGTATCAAAACCTCAGATTGGTACCTATGGGTGACTAGTAGTGTTGATTACATCTTGTAGTTGATGCTAGCCGGTTATTTGGCGGAAGATTATATGTTCAGATCTATTATGATATTCAATACCCCTCTGATCTTGAGAAGAATATGTTTTGTGAGTAGTTACTTTTGTTCTTGAGGACATGGGAGAAGTCTCGTCATCAGTAATCGTGTGAATTTGATATTCGTTCGATATTTTGATGATATGTATGTTGTGATCCCCTTAGTGGTGTTATGTGAATGTCGATTACATGACACTTCACCATCTGTGGGCCTAAGGGAATGCATTGTGGAGTAGTTATTAGATGATGGGTTGCTAGAGTGACAGAAACTTAAAGCCTAGCTTATGCGCTATTTCGTAAGGGTTTGATTTGGATCCATATGTTTAATGCTATGGTGAGATTCTATCTTAATTCTTCTTTGATAGTTGCGGATGCTTGTGAGAGGGGTTAATCATAAGTGGGAGGGTTTTTCAAGTAAGAACAACACCCAAGCACCGGTCCACCCACATATCAAATTATCAAAGTAGCGAACGCGAATCAAACCAACATGATGAAAGTGACTAGATGAAATTCTCGTGTGTCCTCAAGAATGCTTTGCTTACTATAAGAGATTGTCTTGGCATGTCCTTTGCTAAAAAATGGTTGGGATCTCTTACTGCACCTCTTGTTACTATTGCTACTTGTCACTTGTTACAAATTATCTTGTTATTAAACTACCTGTTACCGACAATTTCAGTGCTTGCAGAAATTACCTTACTAAAAACTGCTTCTCATTTCCTTCTGTTCCTCGTTTGGTTCGACACTCTTACTTATCAAAAGTACTATGATTGATCCCCTATTATTGTGGGTCATCAATACTCTTTTCTAGCGTCATTGCCGGGAAGTGAAGCGCTCTTGGTAAGTGGAAAATGGTAAGAAAAAATTTATATTACGTGCTGAAATTTACTGTTACTCGCTACTATGGGAAACAATCCTTTGAGGGGTTTGTTCGGGGTATCTTCACCTCAACCGGAATCAAAAAGAGTTTCTCCTCGACCTACTGCACCTACTGAAAATATTGTTTATGAGATTCCTTTGGCTATGATGGAGAAACTGCTAGCTAATCCTTATGCATGAGATGGAATGAAACATCCTGATATGCATCTGATATATGTGGATGAAATTTGTGGATTGTTTAAGCTTGCAGGTTTACCCGAAGATGAAGTTAAGAAGAAGGTTTTCCCTTTATATTTGGGGGGAAAAGAATTGACATGCTATAGGCTATGTGATGATATTGGAGCTTGGGATTGGAACCGATTGAAATTGGAATTTCACCAAAAGTTTTATCCTATGCATCTAGTTCATCATGATCGGAATTATATATATAAGTTTTGGCCTCGTGAAGGAGAAAGTATTGCTATATCATGGGGGAGACTTAAATCAATGTTATATTCATGACCCAATCATGAGCGCTTAAGGGAAATTATTATGTAGAATTTTTATGCTCGGCTTTCTCGTAATGATCAATCCATGCTCGATACTTCTTCTACCAGTTCTTTTATGAAGCAGACTATTGAAATCAGGTGGGATCTTTTGGAAAGAATTAAATGCAACTCTGAAGATTGGGAACCCGATGAAGGTAAAGAGTAAAGTATTAAGCTTGAGTTTGATTGTGTTAAATCTTTTATGAATACCGATGCTTTTCGCAAGTTTAGCACTAAATATGGACTTGACTCTAAGATAGTGGCCTCTTTTTGTCAATCATTTGTTACTCATGTTGATATCCCTAAAGAGAAGTGGTTTAAATATCATCCCCCCATTAAAGAAAAGATCGAGGAGCCAGTCATAGTTAAACATGAAACTATCATTTACAATGTTGATCCAGTTGTGCCTACTGCTTATATTAAAAAAATGACCTTTCCCTGTTAGGATAAAGAAACATGCTAAGGTTTCAACCGTGGTTAACAAGAGTAACATAAAAGTACCTAGACCATATGAACAAATTAAACTAGAACCTAGTATTGCTATGGTTAAAGATCTCTTGGTCGATAATATTGATGGGCATGTTATTTATTTCTGTGATGAAGCAGCTAGAATTGCCAAACCCGATACTGAAGATAAGAATAAGCCTGTTGTTGGCATGCCTGTTGTCTTAGTTAAAATTGGAGATCATTGCTATCATGGTTTATGTGATTTGGGTGCTAGTGTGAGTGCTATTCCTTTTACCTTATATCAAGAAATTATGAATGACATAGCACCTGCTGAAATAGAGGATATTGATTTTACTATTAAACTTGCAAATAGGGACACCATCACACCACTTGGGATTGTTAGAGATGTTGAAGTCTTGTGTGGGAAAATAAAATACCCCACTGATTTTCTAGTTATTGGTTCTCCACAAGATGATTTCTATCCCATAATATTTGGTAGACCTTTCTTGAACACTATTAATGCTAAGATAGATTGCCGTAAAGAAACAGTCAGTGTCAATTTTGGTGATGTGTGTCATGAGTTTAATTTCTCTAAGTTTTATAGACAACCTCATGATAAAGAATTGCCAAGTAAGGATGAAATAATTGGTCTTGCTTCTATTGCCGTACCTCCTACTGATCTGCTAGAACATTATTTGCTAGATCATGAAAATGATATCCATTTGCATGAGAAATGAAATAGACAAAATATTCTTTGAACAAAAACCTATCCTTAAACACAATTTTCTTGTTGAAACTCTAGTATGTCCTCCTCCACCTAAAGGTGATCCTGTGTTTGAATTAAAGCAATTTCCCGACACTTTGAAATATGCTTATCTTGATGAGAAAAAGATATATCATGTTATTATTAGTGCTAACCTTACAAAACATGAAGAAAAGAGATTATTAAAAATTCTGAGGAAGCACCGTGCTGTTATTGGATATACTCTTGATGATCTTAAGGGCATTAGCCCCACTCTCTATCCGCACAAGATTAATATGGACCCTGATGCTAAACTGTCGTTGATCATCAACAACGATTGAATCCCAAGATGAAAGAAGTGGTAAGAACTGAAATACTAAAGCTTCTGGAAGTAGGTATAATCTATCCCATAGCTGATAGTAGATGGGTAAGTCATGTTCATTGTGTCCCTAAGAAATGAGGTATGATAAAAATGAAGTCATTCCACCAAGAATAGTGGATGGCTATAGAATGGTAATTGATTTTAGAAAATTAAACAAAGCCACTAGAAAATATCATTACCCTTTGTGTTTCATTGATAAAATCTTAGAAAGATTGTCTAAACACACACACTTTTGCATTATTGACGGATATTCTGGTTTCTCTCAAATACCTGTATCACAACCTAATAAAGAGAAGACCACCTTTCCTTGTCCTTTTGGAACTTATGCTTATAGACGTATTCCTTTTGGTTTATGTAATGCACCTACTACCTTTCAAAGATGTATGACTGCTATATTCTCTAACTTTTGTGAAAAGACTGTTGAGGTTTTCATGGATGATTTCTCAGTTTACGGAACTTCTTTTGATGATTTCTTAAGCAACCTTGATCGAGTTTTTGCAGAGATGTGAACAAACTAATCTTATCTTGAATTGGGAGGGGTGCCACCTTATGGTGAACAAAGGCATTGTCTTGGTTCATAAAATTTCTAAGTGAGGTATTGAGGTTGATAAAGCTAAAGTTGATGCAATTGAGAAAATGCCATGTCCTAAAGACAATAAAGGTATTCGTAGTTTCCTTGGTCATGTTGGTTTCCATAGGAGATTTATTAAAGACTTCGCTAAAATTTCTAGGCCTCTTACTAATCTCTTGCAAAAGGTGCTCCATTTGTTTTTAATGATGATTGTTTAGAAGCCTTTGAAACAATTAGGAAAGCCTTAACTTCTGCACCTATTGTTCAACCACCTGATTGGAACTTATCTTTTGAAATTACGTGTGATGCTAGTGATTATGTTGTTGGTGCTGTTCTAGGACAACGAGTTGATAAGAAATTAAATGCTATCCATTATGCCAGTAAAACTCTAGATAGCGCCCAAAGAAATTATGCTGCTACTGAAAAATAATTTTTAGCAATTGTGTTTGCTTGGTATAAATTCAGATCTTACATTGTTGATTCTAAAGTAATTGTTCACACTGATCATGCTGCTATTAAATACCTTATGGAAAAGAAAGATGCTAAACCTAGACTTATTAGGTGGGTTCTTTTGTTACAAGAATTTGAATTGCATATTACTGATAGGAAGGGAGCTGAGAACCCCGTAGCTGATAACTTGTCTAGGTTAGAAAATATTTTTGATGACCCACTGCCCATTGATGATAGCTTTCCAAATGAACAACTAGCGGTCAAAAATGCTTCTCATAATACTCCTTGGTATGCTGACTATGCTAATTGTATTGTTGCTAAATTTATACTACCTAGTTTCACATACCAATAAAAGAAAAAAAACTTCTTTGACTTAAGACATTACTTTTGGGATGACCCACATGTTTATAAAGAAGGAGTACATGGTATTATTAGACATTGTATACCTGAGCATGAACAGGAAAAAATCCTACGAAAATGGTACTCCAAAGCCTATGGAGGACATCACATGGGAGATAGAACTTCACACAAGTTTTTTTTGCAGGAAAACTTCTTTCCAAATGGGAAGGCCATATATCATCGAAGAAGTTTACCACTCTGGAGCTATTAAGATAAATAATGTCGAAGGCAGTAACCCGAAGGTGGTCAATGGACAAAGAATAAAGCACTATATTTCAAGTACACCTATTAATGTTGAAACTAACATTATCCAATCTATAACACCGGAGGAACACATAAAAGAAACCTTCTCGAACACTCCAGAACCCTGAAAAGGAAGAGGTACGTGATACAGTAAGTAAACGGACTCCAAAAATTCCGCGAAAATATTTTCTGTCAGTTGTGGAATATTAGAAAAAAAAGAAACACTCAAGCGCGCCCTGGTGGGCAGTGGTCCCCTCGGGCACCTTCCCGACTCCGTTTCCTGTGGTATACTTGTTTCCCAAGATAAAAGTTCTTTATATATACCCTCGGACTATTTGACCACCGCATCGCGGAAAAATCCTCTGATCTTGTTTCATGTAGTTTTTCTGGCAAATATGAAAATATGTTGTTGTCACGGCCAATATGCGACTCTATCCTAAAGGAACTCGAAGGTCCCACCAAGGATAGAACTGCATATTGACACGCTTTTGCAAGGTGGATATCATTACATCGTACCGTTAAATAATAGTTGGGGATACATACAAAGGCATACAAATGCCGCATGAATACATCAAACATCATACATGAGACCAACATCCGACTACTGATGAATCACAAACAGAAACTCAAACGACATCCACCCTGCTAGCCCAGGCTGCCGACCAGGAACCTAACCCAAGATCGACAAAGAAGAAGAAGAACTCCAAAACAAATAAACATCGCACTCTCGTCATGATCATCGCATTACCTATACCTGCAACTATTGTTGTAGTAATCTGTGAGCCACGAGGACTCAGCAATCCCATTAATATGGGTACCAAGACTAGCAAAGCTTAATGGGTAGGAAAGGGTAAGTGGTGAGGTTGCAGCAGCGACTAAGCAATGTATGGTGGCTAACTTAAGAGTACAAGAGTAACATGAGAAACTACGCAAACGGTCACAAACTAGTAGTGATCAATAAGTGATCTTGAACTACTTACATTCAAACATAACCCGACCGTGTTCTCTTCTCGACTTACTCGAAAAGAGACCGTCACGGTTACGCACGCGGTTGGTGTATTTTAATTGAGTTTACTTCAAGTTCACTACAACCGGATATTAATAAATTCCCATCTGCCATGTCCGGATGAGCACAACATACATCAACTGACCCGAGTTGCCCCGGGGGAAGCCGCACAGGACTCTAGTTTGGACCAGCACCATCAGCACTGGCCCCCTGTATGTAGAAAATAATCGTCGGATTCATGACTCCCTATGCCAATTAATTATTTAGTTCAATATTATTATGAAAAATGTTAAAACCAATGTTGGGCCTTGCTGGGAGACTTTTATTCAAAGCGAACTGTCAAGAGGGGCCCATAAACCCTCACCATGTTAGGGACGAAAAATCAAGGAACATAACACCGGTATGACGGAAACTAGGGCGACAAGAGTGGAACAAAACACCAGGCAAAAGGCCGAGCCTTCCACCCTTTACCAAGTATATAGATGCATTAATTAAGTAAGAGATGTTGTGATATACCATGATATCCATGATATCCATGTCCCAACGTGGAACAACTTGCAACTGCACCTGCAACTAGCAACACTATAAGAGGGGCTGAGCAAAGCGGTAACATAGCCAAACAATGGCTTGCTGGGAAGGGGAAAAAGGTTAGAGGCTTATCATGGCAATTTGGGAGGCTTGATAAACAAGTGGTAGGTAACGCGACATAGCGATAGCATCGAGACAACTAGCATAGCAAAGATAGTAGTGAGATCCAAGGTGACGGTCATCTTGCTTGAAATCCCTCTAGGAAGAAGAACGAGTCCATGAAGAAGACGAACTAAGCGTAGTCGAACGAATCCTCATGATCGCAACGAAACAGGAACTAACAAGAAGAAGCACAACCGGAAAGAAGCAAACAACATGGTAAACACACAACACATAACATGACATGATGCTCAACCAAGTATGATGCATGACAAGGCTATATGATGTTACTCATGGCAAGAGATGATGCATACAAGAACATCACATCAAAACAAGTTTAAATGAGGCTGGGAACAACATATAACAATTCCGTAAAGTCCCCATATGCAAATTTTGAAATTGGTCCAGATCTGAATAAGATATTATGTTGTAGTTGTTAAACAGCAAGTTAAAGTGCACCAAGATGATCTATGCGTCTTTCTAGTCAAGTTACATATAAAGTTCATTTAATTCGGAGCTACAGCCTTGAAGATATGAGCTAAACAAGTTAAACATGGCATTGATGCAAATGCAAGCAAAATGACATCACTAAAACTCCAAAATAAAGATGCAACAATGTAACATGAAACTACATGCAAAACGAAGCAAGTTTCATGTAGAGCATGCTCCAAACGGAGCCACGGTTCAACACATACACTCGATAAGAGTTTCAAACACAATCTGCCCAAAACAGCAACTAAGCACTTTGCAATCAAGGAAACAACATGCTACAGGAAACGTATGGCCACAAACTTGACATGCGCGCAAAATACAAATTACTTGCTTCAATTAACATCAAGATTCAGGTTTATAGGCATCGGGATTAATCCAAAGAGATCAATGCGAAAAGCAACTTTATAACACAGATTATGACTGAAAAACAGGGCAAACATGTGAGCAGAAATAACAAGTTGATATGTTGAAGGCATAAAACAATGATGATATAGTGCAAGATCATGCCAAACAAAAGCATGGCATCAAAGTACAGGTTAAACATGGAAAAACATGATCACTAAGCATGTCCATATAAGCTCTATATCAATGACATTCATCAAGACAAGATTGCATGTTAAAAACAGATTCTCATACAGAGAAAATCTGGGAATGCAAAACAATAACATTATGATGCTGATTTAGGAGGCACATAAAAGCAAGCATATCAACTTTAATAATTATGCAAAATACATGGGCATGTAGAATCCATGATATACATCAACTCATGTAATTGGAGCATCTCCAAAAGAGGCATCGATTAATTAATAACAAGCTCACAGCATCATGATGTTAACAGAAAACTGGAACATCATGTAGGCATATTCATGGCAATGAAAACATATGCTGCAGGACATATATGAGGCATCACAAGGTATGGCAACCATGTACAGGTAGAGCACTACAATGTTGGGGAACGTAGCAGAAATTCAAAATTTTCCTACGTGTCACCAAGATCTATCTATGGAGAAACCAGCAACGAGGGGAAGGAGAGTGCATCTACATACCCTTGTAGATCGCTAAGCGGAAGCGTTCAAGAGGACGGGGTTGAAGGAGTCGTACTCGTCGTGATCCAAATCACCGGAGATCCTAGTGCCGAGCAGACGGCACCTCCGCGTTCAACACACGTACAACCGGTGGCGTCTCACGCCTTGATCCAGCAAGGAGAGAGGAGAGGTTGAGGAAGACTCCATCCAGCAGCAGCACAACGGCGTGGTGGTGGTGGAGGCGTGGCAATCCTCTGGGCTTCGCCAAGCACCGCGGAGAGGAGAAGGAGAGAGGTAGGGCTGCGCCAAGAGGAGAAGTTCTCATGTGTTGGGCAGCCCCAAGCCTCAAGTATTTATAGGGAGAGGGAGGGGCTGCGCCCTCTGAGGGTTCCACCCTAGGGGCGGCCAGCCCCAATCCCATCTGGGTGGCGGCCAGGTGGAGGGAGAGGAGGCACACGGTATGGGCCCTAAGGCCCATCTGCCGTGGGGTTTGCCCCTCTCCTCTCCTTAGGCGCCTGGGGCCCTTGTGGGGGCACACCAGCCCACACAGGGCTGGTTCCCTCCCACACTTGGCCCATGCAGCCCTCCGGGGTTAGTGGCCCCACTTGGTGGACCCACAGGACCCTCCGGTGGTCCCAGATGCGTTCTGGAAAAACCCAAACTTTCCAAAGACCAAAACAGGACTTCCCATATATAAATCTTTACCTCCGGACCATTCCGGAACTCCTTGTGACATCCGGGATCTCATCCGGGACTCAAACAACATTCGGTAACCACATACAAACTTCCTTTATAACCCTAAGCGTCATCGAACCTTAAGTGTGTAGACCCTACGGGTTCGGGAACCATCTTGAGACATGGCCAGGCGTTCTCCGGTCAATAACCAACAGCGGATCTGGATACCCATGTTGGCTCCCACATGTTCCACGATGATCTCATCGGATGAACCACGATGTCAAGGACTCAATCGATCCGTATACAATTCCCTTTGTCTAGCGGTATTGTACTTGCCGAGATTCGATCGTCGGTATCCCGATACCTTGTTCAATCTCGTTTCCGGCAAGTCTCTTTACTCGTTCATAACGCATCATCCGTGATCAACCCCTTGGTCACATTGTGCACATATGATGATGTCCTACCGAGTGGGACCAGAGATACCTCTCCGTTTACGGAGTGACAAATCGATCTCGATTCGTACCAACCCAATGACACTTTCGGAGATACCGTAGTGCACCTTTATAGCCACCCAGTTATGTTGTGACGTTTGGTACACCCAAAGCATTCCTACGGTATCTGGGAGTTGCACAATCTCATGGTCTAAGGAAATGATACTTGACATTAGAAAAGCTTTAGCATACGAACTACGATCTTTGTGCTAGGCTTAGGATTGCGTCTTGTCCATCACATCATTCTCCTCATGATGTGATCCCGTTATCAACGACATCCAATGTCCATGGTCAGGAAACTGTAACCATCTATTGATCAACGAGCTAGTCAACTAGAGGCTTACTAGGGACATGGTGTTGTCTATATACCCACACATGTATCTGAGTTTCCTATCAATACAATAATAGTATGGATAATAAACGATTATCATGAACAAGGAAATATAATAATAACTAATTTATTATTGCCTCTAGGGCATATTTCCAACATACAAAACATGAACACTGAGCTACTGCTAGAAACCAATAGAACATGCTCAAAACATCATGGCAAGTATGCAAAAGATAACAGGTTCACAGACTTGGCAGAAAACTCATTGAAATCAGCAACAACAAGTACCCTAATTTGCAAGCTTGATGCACTGATCACAATGCACATAAAAATACATGTATTGCACCACTGTAAAGATGGCATGAATATGCTCGTAAAACATGTTGACATGATGCTCAAAAGATAAACACACAAAATGCTATGAGAAAGACAAATCAACAAGTTATGACAATCTTCAGAAGCTTATATCATTTAGCAATTTTGCAACGATGATTAAGACATCAATATGAATAGTAACGTGCATGCAAACTATACCACCTTCTAGAGAACTCAGAGATGAACAATTTCATATATCATACACTCAAATCGGACAATCATGCGCGAAGTTACATCATTTTTAGTATGCCTATGTGATAATGCAATCTAAGGACTTGGAGAAAATTAGACCTCGGGGAGGGGAGCTCGGGTGGACATGTCCGTGCCCAGTCGGACACGTCTGGCGGCTGGGACCCACACTATAGCGGCAAAGGAGGCCGCGGTCAACGGCGGCGCGTCGGGATCCGTCCGATCCAGCGATGAGGAGGCCGGGGCGACGATGCGGGCGTGGATCCTGCCGGATCTAGGCAGGGAGGCTGGAGCTGGCCGGTGGGAGGCGCTGGGCGGCGACGGTTGGCGGCGTGGGGCGGAGCAACAGCTGCGGCGAGCGATGGCGGCGGGGTCACGCATGGAGGTGTGGGGCAACGGTGACGGCCTTGGCGGCGGCGGCGCTTCATGAGCAGCAGAAGAAGCGGCGCTGCAGCAAGCGCCGCCGAGGACTGTTCACCGGCAGGAGGGGCTCCGGCAATGGTCGGTGAAGGAGGGGGCGGGCGGGCGGCGGGCGGGGGCGGCGCGTGCTCGGGACTAGATGGGCTCGGGCGGGCCCCGCTCGGGCCTGGGCGGGCCAGCAGCGTTGGAGGGGGTTGGGGGGACGCGTGGAGGCGCAAGAGTGGCTGAGGAGGGCGGCGTTGGTGGCTCAGGTGGCGTGCGGCCCGTGGGGCAGCGCCAAGTGGCGGAGGCGGGCTGGGCAGCATGGAAAACGAGGGGTGGCGGTGGCCAGAGGTTAGGGAAGGGTGAGGGGCTAGGTTTAGACTATTTTTTGGCATGTGGAGGGGTCTATATATAGCAAGGGGGCTATGGTAGGGGAGTTTGAGGCCGTTTCGGAACCGTACGATCACCATCGGACGGTCTGGAGCGGAGGGGAAGTGTAGGAGGGCTAGATGGGCTGTGTAGATTGGTTGGGCTGAGAAGAGAGAGAACCAGAGCAGCCCTGCAGCAGTTTCCGAAAACCGAAAACGTCCGACAAATAAACCGACCATATTGCGGCTCTATGTTTAACGGTTGGGCTATCAAACAGACTCCGAATGCGATGAAACTTGGCAGGCGACCTATCTACGCTATAACAAGAATGCACGCCAACTTTCATCCCATTCCGAGAACATTTCTATGCCACTTATAAAATAATATTTCGGAGGTGCCGCGGGCGCGTCGAGTGTGAATGAGCTCGGAACGGACAGCAGAAGGAACTGGGAGACCCAGACGGATGCAAGTTTTGAAAACATGAGGATGCAATGCACACGATGACATGAAAAAGTGCAACACACAAGCAAATGACATGGCAACGACGACGAATAACTAGAAGACACCTGGCGCATCGGACTCGGGGCGTTACAACTCTCCTCCACTAATAAGAGATCTCGTCCCGAGATCTTAGGAATGAGATGGAAGAGAAAGAGGATAGGGTAAAACAAGAGCGCAAGAGAGAAGACGAACAAAGTCAAGAGCATTCAGGTAGAAAAGAGGAACGACGATTATGCCAAGAATCAAAAGCTCAAGGAATAAGATAGACTCTGAAACCACTCAGGTTAGAAGAAGACAAGAAGGGAATAAGAACGAAAGAATTGGGATAGCATCCCGGTTGAAGATGGAATGGGATAGAACATGAACTTGACAAGATGGAACGATACTTGACGAGAGGGACAACACAATGCCTCCGGAAGAACTGAAAGAGTGGAATGAAAAGAACGGAGAAGAAAATGACATCTTCTACCACAATTGAATTTGAAAAGCATCCTTACGAAGAAGGGTTGAACGAAGTTGTTGGAAATTCAACAACGAAAAGAATAAGCTTGTTGTGGGCTTATGGAAAACAACTCAAAATTATGAGGTGATAACCGGCCACAAACGTAAATGATTGGATAGCTGAGAAGAACGAAGAAATGCAAAACTCCACTTCAAAAGAATATGGAGAATTCATTGCACTTCGAGACGCAAGAGGAAAAGATACTTGCGCTCCTCCAACGGGAATCTTGATGAACACTTGAAGAATGAATTAAATCCTACTGAACCACCATGAAGAACTCCGGTGACAAGAGATTCGTTCTCTTCATTCAGATGGAGCTTCGCGATGAGACAAGCATGAAAAACCTGGAACTTCAAAAAAGAAAAGATGAACAACTTAGAACCAAGAGATTATTCATCATGAAAAATCTCCTAAGGAAGGAATTACTTCACCACAATGAAGTAGAATAAGAATTACGTTATGCTTATCCTCATCAAATTTTTAGTTGATGACAAACGGATTTGGCATGCAACTTATTCGCGTTGGAAAAGATTAAAGGGAGATATAGCGCAAAACTTGCGAAGGTCTTCATGAACCACCAATAGGATTGGAGAGAACGAATGAATTGATATGATAAGAACGGAAGTGAAAATCTTAAATGAACCACCGTGGCAATGAAAACAAACGAAGAGAAGAGAACGAATCGCCGGAAAGAATTAGAAAACTTACAAAGATATTTGAGTGAATCAAGATGCAAGAGAATGAATAGATCGCGAACTAATTAAAGAATGCTTGAACGAAGCACCGGTACGAATATGGAGACGAACGAAGTGGCATCAGTTTAGAATAATTGGAGAATGAAGCTGAAAACTTAGAATGAAGAATTCTGGAATGATGGCCTTTGGTGAAACGAAACATAAAACAACTCCTGACATACTCCGGACGTGTAAGAAAAGAATTTCTGAGAAACGGGATAATTCGAGAGGATATCACGAAGCTGGAACCATGAATCTTGGAGAGAATGGTCAAGATTTAGAGGAAAACTCTTCTTCGGTCTTCAAATGTTGAGAATGACGACGAGGAACACCACCAAAATTGTTGAGATACTCCGGGAGAATGAAAAGCGAAGAGGTTGAGCCAACATTGAAAATAATTTGAAATCGATCTTGGAAAAGCATCTGACTGATGAAATTCATTCTTACGTCAAACTTCAAAAGAATTTGAGAATAGCTCCAGGAAAATAAAAAGAGTCAGGTAAGATCCTGGGAAAAGACATGTGGGTTAGGGGCCACTGAAAAGAAACACCATCGGAAAGGATCGGTTGAGAGAGAGATGACGCACCGAAACAACTGAAAAGACTTGAATGAGGTGACAACCTCGAAATAATTGAATGCAAACACGAATCTTCTGAGATGTCTTCATCACTCCGGAACGATTAAATGGCGAGAGGCGTACGAGCAAAGGAAAACACTTGAGCCAAAGAAAGGAATATGATCAACCCGGGAAACATGAATTGAATCCACCAGAAAGAAAATGAGACGAACCATGATTAAAAAGACAAGAATTCACCGGTTGAAACAATTGAGGAAAGATTGAAGAGGCTCCGCATGAATGAAATTGATGCTCGAATAGAGGCTCAGATTCCGGGAAGAAAAGGGTGGGAGGGCGGGAAAAAACAAAGGCAACTTGGAACGGGGAACCGAAGAATAACTTGGAGAGAAAAACACCGTTGAAATAATCGAGGAAAGGATGCAAAGGGTTCGCACGAGTAGGATGGATACTCGACTACGGACTCCGGCTCTGAGAAGCAAAAAGGGTGGGCGAGTGGGAAAAGAAAACAACTTCATATGGGGGAACAACGTCGTTGAGAATGAACTGAGGATTGATCTCACAACGGACGACGAGAGTCAAATGAGTCAAAAGAAGTGCGCCGGATAAAAGAGCTGACATCGCAACGAACAAAAACTAACTGCGTGATCCTCAAAAAAATATTTGAAGGGGAAGAGGAGTATATCAAAACACTACCTCAAGATTTCTCACCAGAGCGAAAAAGGGGCTGAGGAGTAAAAAGAATTCCTACTCTCCGGTATAAGTAGAATTTGAAAAAGTTTTCTTCTAGACTCGACAGCGGCCAACTACGATCAATCAAGGGGGCTCCTATGGTCGGTCGAGGCTCTGATACCAACTTGTCACGCCCAATATGCGACTCTATCCTAAAGGAACTTGAAGGTCCCACCAAGGATAGAACCGCATATTGACACGCTTTTGCAAGGAGGATATCATTACATCGTACCATTACATAATATTTGGGGATACACACAAAGGCATACAAATGCTGCATGAATACATCAAACATCATACAGGTGACCAACATCCGACTATGGATGAATCACAAACAGAAACTCAAACGACATCCACCCTGCTAGCCCAGGCTGCCGGCCAGGGACCTAACCCAAGATCGACGAAGAAGAAGAAGAACTCCAAAACAAGTAAACATCGCTCTCACGTCATGATCATCGCATTACCTGTACCTGCAAATTTTTTTGTAGTAATCTGTGAGCCACGAGGACTCTGCAATCCCATTACCATGTGTATCAAGACTAGCAAAGCTTAATGGGTAGGAAAGGGTAAGTGGTGAGGTTGCAGCAGCGACTAAGCAATATATGGTGGCTAACTTACGAGTACAAGAGTAAGATGAGAAACTACGCAAACGGTCGCAAACTAGTAGTGATCAATAAGTTATCCTGAACTACTTACATTCAAACATAACCCAGCCGTGTTCTCTTCTCGACTCACTCGAAAAGAGACCATCACGGTTACGCACGCGGTTGGTGTATTTTAATTGAGTTTACTTCAAGTTCACTACAACCGGATATTAACAAATTCCCATCTGCCACATAACCGCGGGCACGGCTCTCGAAAGTTTAAACCCTGCAGCGGTGTCCCAACTTAGCCCATGACAAGCTCACGATCCGCGAAAACTATCCTCCATCGCGGGACCCTCCGAACAGACTCGGAATCCCGGTGCACGAGACATTTCAACAATGGTAAAACAAGTCTAGCAAGACGTCCCGGCGTGCCGACACCCTGATAGTAGCCGCGTGTATCTCGTCTTAGGCCATGTCCGGATGAGCACAACGTACAACAACTGAGACCCGAGTTGCCCCGGGGGAAGCCGCACACGACTCTAGTTTGGACCAGCACTGCCCCCCTGTATGTAGAAAATAATCCTCGGGTTCATGACGCCCTATTCCAATTAATTATTTAGTTCAATATTATTATGGAAAATGTTAAAACCAATGTTGGGCCTTGCTGGAAGAGTTTTATTCAAAGCGAACTGTTATGAGGGGCCCATAAACCCTCACCGTGTTAGGGACGCAAAGTCAAGGAACATAACACCGGTATGACGGAAACTAGGGAGGCAAGAGTGGAACAAAACACCAGGCAAAAGGCCGAGCCTTACACCCTTTACCAAGTATATAGATGCATTAATTAAGTAAGAGATATTCTGATATCCCATGATATCCATGTCCCAACGTGGAACAACTTGCAACTGCACCTGCAACTAGCAACACTATAAGAGGGGCTGAGCAAAGCGGTAACATAGCCAAACAACGGCTTGCTGGGAAGGGGAAAAAGGTTAGAGGCTTATCATGGCAATTTGGGAGGCTTGATAAACAAGTGGTAGGTAGCGCGACATAGCGATAGCATCGAGACAACTAGCATAGCAAAGATAGTAGTGAGATCCAAGGTGACCGTCATCTTGCCTGAAATTCCGCTAGGAAGAAGAACGAGTCGATGAAGAAGACGAAGCCACGTAGATGAACCAAGCATAGTCGAACCAATCCTCACGATCGCAATGAAACAGGAACTAACGAGAAGAAGCGCAACCGGAAAGAAGCAAACAAAATGGTAAACACACAACACACAACACACAACATGACATGATGCTCAACCAAGTATGATGCATGACAAGGCTATATGATGTTACTCACGGAAAGAGATGATGCATACAAGAACATCACATCAAAGCAAGTTTAAATGAGGCCGGAAACAACATATAACAATTCCGGAAAGTCCCCATATGCAAATTTTGAAATTGGTCCAGATATGAATAACACATTATGTTAAAGTTGTTAAACAGAAAGTTAAGGTGCACCAACATGATCTACACGTCTTTCTAGTCAAGTTACATGTAAAGTTCATTTAATTTGGAGCTACAGCCTAGAAGATATGAGCTAAACAAGTTAAACATGGCATTGATGCAAATGCGAGCAAAACGACATCACAAACACTCCAAAACAAGGATGCAACAAGGTAACATGAAACTACATGCAAAACGAAGCAAGTTTCGTGTAGAGCATGCTCCAAACGGAGGCACGGTTCAACACATACACTCAATACAAGTTTCAAACACAATCTGCCCAAAGCAACAACTAAGCACTTTGCAATCAAGGAAACAACATGCTACAGGAAACATATGGCACAAACTTGACATGCAGTCATAGTACAAATTACATGCTTCAATTAACATCAAGATTCAGGTTCATAGGCATCATGATTAATCCAAAGAGATCAATGCAAAAAGCAACTTTATAACACAGATAATGACTTGGCGAAAAACAGGGCAAACATGTGAGCAGAAATAACATGTTGACATGTTAAAGGCATGAAACAATGATGATATAGTGCAAGACCATGCCAAACAATAGCATGGAAGGTTGAGGGGGTTGATATAGTGCGCGCTCGGGCCCAGATGGGCTCGGGCGGCCCCCGCTCGGGCCTGGGCGGGCCGGCGGTGTTGGAGGGGGTCGGGGGACGCGTGGAGGCGCAGGAGTGGCTGAGGAGGGCGACGTTGGTGGCTTAGGTGGCGGCGCGCCCCGTGGGATGGCGCCAAGTGGCGGAGGCGGGCTGGGCAGCATGAAAAACGAGGGGTGGCGGCGTCCAGAGGTTATGGGAGGGTTAGGGGCTAGGTTAGACTATATTTGGCAGGTGGAGGGGTCTAGCAAGGGGGCTAGGGTAGAGGAGTTTGAGGCTGTTTCAGAGCCGTACGATCATCATCGGACGGTCCGGAGCGGAGGGGAAGTGTAGGAGGGCTAGATGGGCTGTGTAGATGCGTTGGGCTGAGAAGAGAGAGAAGTAGAGCAGCTCGGCGGCAGTGTCCGGAAACCAAAAACGTCCGACGAATAAACCGCCTATATTGCGGCTCTATGTTTTATGGTTGGGCTATCAAACGGACTCCGAATGCGATGAAACTTGGCAGGCAGCCTATCTACGCTATAACAAGACCGTACACCAACTTTCATCCCATTCTGAGAACATTTTTATGCCACTTATAAAATAATATTTTGGTGGTGCTGCGGGCGCGTGCAAGTGTGAATGAGCTTGGAGCGGACAACAGAAGGAACTGGGAGACCCGGACAGATGCAAGTTTTGAAAACATGAGGATGCAATGCACATGATGACATGGCAAAATGCAACACGCAAGCAAATGACATGGCAACGATGGCGAATAACTGGAAGACACCTGGCGCATCGGACTCGGGGCATTATAGTTGTCTCAAGAATCAGATGGAGAGAGCTATATTTCCCACTATGTTGCAGATCCAAAGATCTTTGGGGAGATTTATCCCTACCTATGGTGCTCCGAAGAGGAGGAAGACACCGACATGGAGGAAACAAGGGATGACAACTCAAATGAGGATGAAGTCCCACTACCTCAACCTGGAGACATGCACGTGGAATTCAAGAAGTAAAGCCTCCCTAATACAACAAACAAATCTAAGTTCCAATTTATCCCATCGCGTTTTCTGCAGGAGAGCAAGGCGGCATTATGGAAGAGGATATTAAAGCTTGAGCAAGAGAACGATGATTTAAGGGAGGAAAATTTTAGCCTCAAACGCAAGCTGGAGAAGAAGAATGCTATTCCAGCACCACCATCCCCACCAAAGAAGGAGACTTGAGCACACGGGTATGGGCACTCCCCTTTGCTTTCGTTAAGCTTGGGGGAGATGCCCCGGTATCGTATCGCCATCACTTTTATTACTTTCACTACTTTTTAGTTTGATCGTTGGTTATTTCATGATTTTGTTGAATAAAAGTTTAGTATGATCTATTTTCGAGTGCTAGTTTCGTGATCTATCCATCTATGTAATCGAGTTGAGAGTTATATAATAAAGATTAATTTGAGTTTATATATAATAAAGATTAGTTTGAGTTTATACTTCTTTACTTTCTTGTTTGAATCAAAATAAGGGAAATAGTGAAAAAGATCATATCCTAATCTTATGGTAAGTAATGACATCACATAAGGAAAAGTATAAGTGGTAAAATTTATTGAAAGTTGACACCATAGCATTGGTCAATGATGCAATTCATGAAAGAATTAATAAGGAAAGAGAAGATTCACATGCAAATATACCATCTTGGACATCTTTTATGATTGTGAGCCCCCATTAAATATCTTATGCCAAATTGTTGACATTGGACAAGGAAGACAATGTAATGATTTATGTTTGTTCATATTCACATAGAATTTATATTGTCATAGATCCTCCAACATGTGGTGCTTGCTCAATATCTTTTGTCACGCCCAAGATGCGGCCCTATCCTAAAGGAACTCGATGGTCCCACCAAGGATAGAAGCGCATCTTGAAGACGCTTTTGCAAGGTGGATATCATTACATCAACATTACATAATACATAGGGATACATACATAAGGCACGAATGCCACAAGAATACAACAATACAACATATACAAGATCAACATCCGACTACGGATGAATCATAAACAGAAACTCAAACAATATCCACCCTGCTAGCCCAGGCTGCCGACCTGGAACCTATCCCCTGATCGAAGAAGAAGCAGAAGAAGAACTCCAAAGCAATCAAACATCGCTCTCGCGTCAAGATCATCGCAAACCTGTACCTGCAACTGGTGGTGTAGTAATCTGTGAGCCATGAAGACTCAGCAATCCCATTACCATGGGTATCAATACTAGCAAAGCTTAAAGGGAAAGGAAGGATAAAGTGGTGAGGTTGCAGCAGCGGCTAAGCATATATGGTGGCTAACATACGCAAATGAGAGCGAGAAGAGAAACAAAGGAACGGTCGTCAACTAGTAATGATCAAGAAGTGATCCTGAACTCCTACTTCGTCGACATAACCCAAGAAACCGTGTTCTCCTCTCGATCAACCCGAAAAGAGACACTCACGCATTCGCACACGGTTGGTGTATTTTAATTAAGATCAACTTCGGGTTTTCTACAACCGGACATTAACAAATTCCCATCTGCCACATAACCGCAGGCACGGCTTTGAAAGTTCAAACCCTGCGGGGTGTCCCAACAACCCATGATAAGCTCTCGCGATCAACGAAGGATATTCCTTCTCCCGGAAGACCGATCAGTCTCGGAATCCGGCTACAAGACATTTCGACAACAATAAAACAAGACCAAAGAAGCCGCCCGATCTTGCCGACAATCCCGATAGGAGCTGCACATATCTCGTTCTCGAGGCAACACCGGATGAGACATCCTCTGAGTAAAACCAAACCTCGAGTTGCCACGAGGGGCCCATGATCTACTCGGTTCGGGCCAAGACTTAGAAAGCACCGTCCGGGGGCTAAATAAAGATGACCCTTGGGTTGGCCGACCCAAGGAAAGGTAGGTGGTGGTGAGGCAAATGGTAAAACCAAGGTTGGGCCTTCTTGGAAAAGTCTTATTCAAAGCGAACTATCAAGGGGTCCCATAAATCACCCGACCGCGTTAGGGACGCAAAATCCGGGAACATAATACCGATATGACGGAAACTAGGGCAGCAAGAGTGGAACAAAACACCGGGCATAAGGCCGAGCCTTCCACCCTTTACCAAGTATATAGATGCATTAATTAAATAAGATATATTGTGATATCCCAACAAGTAAACATGTTCCAACAAGGAACAACATCTCCATGTTCAACAAGGAACAAACTTCATCTTCACCGCAACTAACAACGCTATAAGAGGGCTGAGCAAAGCGGTAACATAGCCAAACAACGGTTTGCTAGGAAGGGTGCAACAGGTTAGAGGTTCATGTCAATTTGGGAGGCTTGAGCAGCAAGTGATAGGTAGCGCAGCATAGCGATAGAACAAAGCAACTAGCATAGCAATGATAGTAGTGAGATCCAAGGTGACGGTCATCTTGCACGAAATCCCGCTAGGAAGAAGAACGAGTCCATGAAGAAGGCGAGCGGAAGTAGTCGAGCGAATCCTCACAATCGCAACATTACGGAACCGAGAAGCAACACGGAAAGAAACAAACAGCATGGTAAATGCACAAGCATAAACATGGCACGATGCACAATCAAGTATGATGCATGTCCGGTTTAATGAGGCATGGCATGGCAAAGTGCAACAAACATCCCCACAAATTAAGTGGAGCTCAATATGCAACGGGTTGCATATTGACAAAACACCACATTGACATATTTAGTTTAATCTCGTTTAGGTACACAACAATATTAAATGTTTTTAAACATGGCAAGGGGTGAAGCATAATTAAACTAACTACTTAGGCAAGTTTAAATGAGGCCGGAAATAAGAAACAACAATTCCGGAAAATCCCCATGAGCAATATTTTAGATTCGGTACTGATCTGTCCTAAAACATATTTTATTGTTGTTAAACAGGAAAATAAACTGCACCATGTTAAACTAGGCATTTTTCCACCCCATTTACATATAAAGAACATTTAATTCGAGTTACGGTTATTTAGTTATGAAATAAATCATTTTAACATGGCATATTAGCAAATTTAAATAAACAGCAAGTTAAACATTTTAACATGGGATGAAAATGGCATATTATTAATCTACACAATTTTCTCGAGCATTTTACATGTATAAATTATTTTAAACCGATGCACAGTTTGAGAGATATTAAATGCATGAAGTTTAGGGACTTTTACGCCAATCTGAAAATCATTTGGAATAAAGCTAAATCGCGGATCTGAAAAAAAACGACACGGCCAAATCTCTCGGGCGCAGGACACAGGGGAGGGGCTGGAGGGGCGCTCACCCATGGGCTCGGCCCAGACGGGAAGGCGGCCCGCGGGAGGGCGCGGTGGAGCAGCCAGAGGTGGCCGGGCGCTACCGGGCCTCTGCGGATCTGGCCACGCCAGGGCAGCGGTTCGGCAGTCAGCGACCACGGGCGAAGGGACGAGCGAGCCTCTCTGCTCGATCTGAGCTCTGGCGGCGCTGGAGCGAAACTCCGAAGCGAGGCGAAGGGGCGGCGAGTGGGGAACTTGGCGCGAGGTCGGCGCCGTGAACCGGCGGATCCGAGGCCACTGGTGCTCGGCGGAACAGCAGCGGCGGAGGAGCATCTGCTGAATAAAGAGAGAGGGTTCAGAGAGACAGAGAGACGGGGAGGTTGAGAGCCGGGGAAGAAGAACTGCAGGAGGAGGAAGGAGAAGAAAGGGAAGGCAGCGGCTCGGGGTCAGGTGTGGTCGAAGGCGCACGGGGCTGCTGCTGCTTGAAGGAGACGAAGGTGCGGCGACGGATCGAAAGAAGAGGCCGGCCATGGTGTGGGGCGGCAGCAGAGGCTGGACGCGCGGAAGGTCAACGCGACGGCAGCGGCGGGGACCTTGGCGGCGCAAGGAACGGAGGGGCGCGGATCCGAGCGCGGGGGAGGACTTGGCGAGCTCGGCGTCGAGGAAGGAGATCGAAGGGAGAGATGGGGATCAGGCAGGAGGCGGCGGTCAGAGGGGAAGAGCGAGGGAGATCGGATCGGGTCGAGAGATGAGAAGCGTGGGGGCTGGGCTAGGGTTAGAGGCGACTGGGCCTTGGGAGGCCGGCCCAGTGGAGAGGAAAAAAATGGCTAGAGACTTGGGCTCTCTCTCTCTCCCTCAAAATCTTTAGCAAAAAAGAATTAGAGAGAAGAAAAGAAGAGAGGGTTAGGGAAAGAATTTGGGAACGAGGACAATTTCCTGGACTCATAAAAATAAGCATGACCACAGAAAAATAGAAGTGGCAAGATTGAAGGAATTAAATTCAAATTCATTTGAATATAATTCAAATGGTCTTAATTGGGACTAGGTTTGGTGTGGCCAAAATGTTGAGGATTTTGGTGGAGCTCCGGAAAATGATGAAATAATATTGGCAAGGTTTTGAGGTCAACTCGGAGCAGAAAAGGCATGGGATTTAATATGCAAGTGGGTTATGGTGATTCCAAAACAATGGAATAATTTTATATAGCTCCATAAATATTAGGAGGATATGTTATAAAGAGAAAACACCATGTGAATCCCCTCGATTTAAATGGACCGAAAAATCCATACAATCTATTTAGATGAGTTTCAAAAATTGAATGGCATGATGGCATGATGCAATGCAAGAGATGACATGATGAATGCACACACAAAACAAATCACACGACAAAACTTGGAAACCCTGGAAGGCAACTGAAGCTCCGGTCTTGGGGCGTCACATCTTTGCTAGCCAAAAATCCGCACTAAGTAGAGATACTACTTGTGCATCCAAAAACCTTAAGCCCAAACTCATGTTTTGAGAGTCCACCATACCTACCTATGGATTGAGTAAGATCCTTCAAGTAAGTTGTCATCAGTGCATAAGGCAATAAAATTGCTTCTAAATATGTTTGATCTTTTAGTGTAAGAGAAAATAAGCATTGTACAAACTTGTGATGGCAAAGTAATAAAAGCGACAAACTGCATAATAAAGGTTGCTATCATAAGGGGAAATATAACGGGACGTTCTTTTGCATTAAGAGATTGTGCATACAAAACCAAAAAGCGCATGACAACCTCTGCTTCCCTCTGTGAAGGGCCTATCTTTTACATTTATGTATTTACTTTTAATGCAAGAGTCAAAGTGTTCTCCTCTACTTCTTTTTATTTTCTCTTTTAAAAGCACCATGTGGTGGGGAAAGATCTAGGCACATATATCCAGTTGGATATGAGTGATCATGACTTATTATTGTTGACATCACCCTTGAGGTGAATAAGTTGGGAGGCGAAACTATAAGCCCCTATCTTTCTATGTGTCCGGCTAAAACTTTTTGCTCCATATATACGTTGTGAGTGTTAGCAATCATAGAATACTAAATTATGGTTGAGTATGTGGACTTGCCAAAAAGGCTCCAATACGAGACCCTTCCTGAAAATACGATGAATTGTAATTGCAAAGTTGACTGAGAATATAGTTTGTTAGTTTTCAAGAAAGCTTATGCTTTATACTTCCATGTTGTGATGAATTGTTACTTGCTCATGACAAGTCTGATGATAAAGTCTATTGCTGTTATAATAATAAGCATGTTGCTACTATGTTCGTATTTTGTTTTTATCGACACCTCTCTCTCTAAACATGTGGACATGATTTTCAATATCGGCTTTCGCTTGAGGACAAGCGAGGTCTAAGCTTGGGGGAGTTGATAGGTCCATTTTGCATCATGTTTTCCTACTGTTATTTATAGTGTTTTTATGCATTATAACACTTTGTGGAGTAATTCTAATGCCTTCTCTCTCATAATATGCAAGGTTTACACGAAGAGTGAGAATACCGGCAGCTGGAATCCTAGACCTGAAAAAGCTATGTCAGAGATACTTATTCTGCACATCTCCAAATGATCTGAAATTTTACGGAGATTTATTTTGGAATATATAAAAAATATTGGAGAAAATATATACTGGAGGAGGCCACCCAGGTGCCCACTAGGCACTAGGGCGTGCCCACCCCCTAGGCGCGCCCTGGTGGGTGGTGGCCTACCAGGCCCACTTCTGGCGACGGTCTTCTGCTATATAATGTCATTTACCCTAGAAAAAATAAGGGGAGGACTTTCAGGATGGAGCGCCACCGTCTCAAGGCGGAACTTCGGCAGGAGCACATTTGCTCTCTAGCGGAGTGATTCCGCCGAGGATACTTCCCTCCGGGAGGGGGAAATTGAAGCTAGCGTCATCACCAACGACCCTCTCATCGTGGGAGGGCCAATCTCCATCAACATCTTCAACAACACCATCTCATCTCTAAACCCTAATTCATCTCTTGTGTTCAATCTTTGTATCAAAACCTCAGATTGGTACCTGTGGGGGACTAGTAGTGTTGATTACATCTTGTAGTTGATGCTAGCCGGTTATTTGGTGGAAGATTATATGTTCAGATCTATTATGATATTCAATACCCCTCTGATCTTGAGCATGAATATGTTTTGTGAGTAGTTAGTTTTGTTCTTGAGGACATGGGAGAAGTCTCGTCATAAGTAATCATGTGAATTTGATATTCGTTCAATATTTTGATGATATGTATGTTGTGATTCCCTTAGTGGTGTTATGTGAACATCGACTACATGAAACTTCACCATCTTTGGACCTAAGGGAATGCATTGTGGAGTAGTTGTTATATGATGGGTTGCTAGAGTGACAGAAACTTAAACCCTAGTTTATGCGCTATTTCATAAGGGGCCGATTTGGATCCATATGTTTAATGCTATGGTTAGATTCTATCTTAATTCTTCTTTCGTAGTTGCAGATGCTTGCGAGAGGGGTTAATCATAAGTGGGAGGGTTGTTCAAGTAAGAACAACAACCAAGCACCGGTCCACCCACATATAAAATTATGAAAGTAGCGAACGCGAATCAAACCAACATGATGAAAGTGACTAGATGAAATTCCCGTGTGTCCTCAAGAATGCTTTGCTTACTATAATAGATTGTTTTGGCATGTCCTTTGCTACAAAAGGATTGGGCTACCTTGCTGCACCTATTGTTAATATTGCTACTTGCCACTTGTTACAAATTATCTTGCTATCAAACTACCTGTTACCGACAATTTCAGTGCTTGCAGAAATTACCTTACTAAAAGCCGCTTGTCATTTCCTTCCGCTCCTCGTTGGGTTCGACACTCGTACTTATTGAAAGGACTACAATTGATGCCCTATACTTGTGGGTCATCAATACAATAAGAGCATCTCCAACAGACGCACAATCTTAGCGATTACTTTGGAAAAAGCGGCTTTTTGCAGACGCGAGCCAAAACAAGCGCCCAAAGAGCCAAAAAAAAAAGCGCGACGCGGTATATTGGGTTCAGCGTGCAGAGGAAAATGACATTGCGCGCCGCTTATTTTGTTCACCCGCTGTCTGTGTCAAAACCGGTGGATCTTGGGTAGGGGGTCCCGAGCTGTGGATCTTGGATTAATGGGGAACAAAGGACAAAGGAGACGATGTTTACCCAGGTTCGGGCCCTCTCGAAGAGGTAAAACCCTACGTCCTGCTTGATTAGATTGAAGTGTATAGGATGATTACATAGCCAATCTACCACAAGATCAGATGAACTAAAACCTAGGTGAGTAGGATGATGGTTCTTCTTCTAGACTCTACGGACTAAACCCTCTAGTTTATATAGACACCAGGGGTCCTAGGGTTACACACGGTCGGTTACAATAAGAAGATAAACATGCGAGTTCCCTATCTTGACTTGGAGGACACACCAAAGCTTCAAAGATTTCCTGTCTGGACACAAAGACGCCTTATAGCTCGACCTTCTAGTAGTCACAAAGCAGCCCACTTGTGCGGCCCATAAGAGATAGGACAACAGCCCAAGGACCCCTTAGTCCGGGACTCCCTCAGTAGCCCCCGAACTAGCCTCCAGCGTCGGTGTCTTGTGATCCCTGGAGTGTCCGTGCGCCCGAAGCCTCCGACTTGCGGTTCGAGTTCTCCTCCCCTTCTGTGTTTGGAGCAGTCCTGTAGCGACCAGACCTCAAACAGTCTAATCTCTGTGCTCAAGTGTCATCCCTGGATCAGTAATGCTGACACCACACAGTACTCGAAGGATTTATAACAGAGTAGCAATCACACACTTATTACATCGAATGTTCTCAAGAGAGAACTTAACAAAATAAATATGGCTTAAGGCTATCTAATAACGATAACAGCGGAAGGCTTGGAAGAATAAGCGAGTCCATCAACTCCAACGGCATCACTGAGTATAGAACCACGACCTAAGCACCTTACTGTAAATGCGAAAAGTGCGCAACATGAAACGTTGCAGCCCGAAACAATTCACACATGGAATATCTTTGGCAAAATAACACATAGAGAATAATGGAAGAATAAGTCTATACTACATGCATATATGGCTGGTGGAAAGCTCTATGGTTAGAGTTTTTGTGTAAAGCCAATTTTTCCCTACTGCAAAGGAATAAATTTATTTAACTATCATGGTGGTTGTTGAACATTGAGAATGGTTGACAGCATCCTCAATCCCAATTAAAAGTACTCATTAACAACCCAACAATATTAATTAAAGTAACATGATGAGATTCACATGATAATCCAAGTACTAGATACTCAAGATGTCCATAACCGGGGACACGGCTAACCATGATTAGTTTATACACTCTGCAGAGGTTTGTGCACTTTTCCCCACAAGACTCGATCGCCTCCGTTTGATTTCTCGCACTACATGGTGATTGAGAAGCGGATGACCGAGACATAGTCTTCGTAGCGCTAGCACCTTACATGTGGGTAGACCGTACCAACCTACAACCCCTACATCATCTAGTCTACCCGTAAGAGTTCGCACAACTTAGTCAACTATGCTAGAGCCCATAGTAGCATGTGGCTGCACACGGAAGTTTCTAGCATGAATAATCTCATGATCCCTTTGAGCACAGGTGGCGGTCCAAGAAATCTGAGCAAGTCTGATGGAAACCAGTGCCTCAATCCACCCAGATGTGTGTTTAAGTTGCCACCTTAGATAAACCATTAATTTAACAATCTCACATCTGTCATGGAATACACTCACTCAATCCACGTCTACTAGCATAGCATGGCATAATAAGCAGACGTAGAAGTAACTCCCAAGGGTTTGAATATAAATCAGGTAATAGGTACTACCTCAACTACTTCCCATCCCACAATTTAATTAGATCCTAATCATGCAATGTTTGAGGATAGATCTAATGCAATAAAACTGGGTAGTAGAAAAGAGTATGATCAAAGTGTTACTTGCCTTGCTGATGATCCGCGAAACCTAGAGACTCGAAGTAACAGGCGACGCACTCCGGGTATTCTATCACAGACAAACAAACAAGCATACAATAAGTACTCCTCTAATGCACAGGTAAAACTCAAATAGATCTAACCAGATAGTTTAACTTAAGAACTCCGGTTTGCAAAAAGAACCAAATCAAACGAAGCAACGGAAGTCAAACGGCGAAAGAAAACAGCTCCGTTTTACTAATCTGGATCTAAGTCAAATTTTACAGTATCAAAATCTTGTTTAAGTTGGTTATTCGGAAAGAGGGCTTCGAGACGAAACTCCAGGCGCTTGAATCGCCTGATTCCGATAAACGAGCGAAAAGTTATACTAAAACAAAAATTGGATCAGGAATCGCGATCAGAAAAATCGCGGATTAAATCCGAGAAAAGAAAAAGCGACGAACGAGTTAACGAGCGGACGTTCGTTAACTAAACTAATCTGACGAACGCGTTCGTTAAAAACGAACGAACGAACGAACGCTCGCTATTTAACCGAACCGAGAAAAAAACCGATCTAAAAAAACCGACGAAAACCGTTCGGTTTAAAAAAAAACGAAAACACGGAAGTCAAGGCGCGAACCTCGACGGGGATCCGGCGGGTCGGCGGTGGCGGCGTCGGCGTGGGGTCTGGCGTCTGCGTGCGGGGTCGGGCGGTGGCGGCTAGGGTTTGGCCCGGGTGGGCGGCTTATAAAAGCCCATGGTCGGGTGTCCCAAAGGACATGGCCCGTGGGTCGGTCGTGTTTTTTTTTAAATAATTCAGCAGAAAGAAAAATAAAAAGAAATACTAAGCGGACTCCAAAAATCCCGAAATAAATTTTCCCGGCTTCTAAAATCAAGCGGACTAGATGAACATTTATTTGGGGCCTAAATGCAATTTTGAAAAAGCAGCATTTTCCTAAATTCAAATAAAAAGCGAAAAACTCCAAATAAAATCTTATTTGATTTTTTATTAAATCTTCATTATTTCTTTATTTTGGGAAAGTCATTTTATTCCCTCTCTCATATTTTGATAGTAGAAATAATTGAAGATAAAATAAATAAAATCAAATGATCCTATTTTCAAAATTTGAGAAAACTCAAATATGAAAATAACGAAATCCCCAACTCTCTCCGTGGGTCCTTGAGTTGAGTAGAATTTCTAGGATCAGGCCAAAATGCAACAAAAATATGCTATGCAATGATGCTCTATGTATAACATTCCAAATTGAAATTTGGGATGTTACAAACCTACCCCCTTAAGATGAATCTCGTCCTCGAGATTCGGGTTGGCTAGAAAATAGGTGAGGGTGGTCCTTAAGCATATCTTCCTCACGCTCCCAGGTGGCTTCATCCTCGGTGTGGTGGCTCCACTGAACTTTGCAAAAAAACTTAATAACCTTGCTGCGGGTGACTCGGCTGGCAAACTCGAGAATCCTGACTGGTTTCTCCTCATAGGTCAAATCGTTATTCAACTGAATCGCCTCTAGTGGCACAGTATCTCTCAGTGGTATATCCGCCATCTCTGCGTGACACTTCTTCAAGCGAGAAACATGAAACACATCATGAACACCGACAATCCTTTGGGTAGTTCCAACTTGTACATAACTTCTCCCATGCGCTCCAAAACTTTGTATGGTCCCACAAAGCGTGGCGCTAATTTTCCTTTAACACCAAAACGCTTAACTCCTCGAGCGGAGATACTCGAAGATAAACTCGTCTCGGCTTCATATTACATCTCCTTGCGTTTTGAATCTGCATAGCTCTTCTGTCTTGGTAGGCTACCTTGAGCCTATCGCGAATCAACTTTACTTTCCGTTCGCACTCCTTAATCAAATCCGGTCCAAACAATGGCGGTCTCCAACTTCATCCCACAGTAGCGGGGTTCTGCACCTCCTTCCGTACAAGGCTTCGAAAGGTGCCATCTTTAAACTGGTTTGGTAGCTGTTGTTTATAAGAAAACTCCGCATAGGGCAAGTTGTCATCCCAACTTGATCCATAATCCAAAGCACATGCTCTCAGCATATCCTCTAAGATCTGGTTGACTCTCTCTGTTTGTCCATCTGTCTATGGATGAAAAGCTGTGCTAAACTCGATCTGGTTCCCAAAGTTTCGTACAACCGCTTCCGAACTTTGAGGTGAATTGGGTTCCTCTATCGTCGATACTCCTCGGAACTCCATGCAAGCATACAATCCTTGTCATGTATATCTTAGCCAATTTAGCACTCTTGTAGGTAGTCTTTATTTGGAATGAAATGAGCTACCTTCGTCAAGCGATCGACTACAACCCAAATCGAGTCATAGCCTGAACGGGTCCTGGGCAATCCCGTGATGAAATACATACCTAGTTTATCCCATTTCCATTCGGGCATAGGCAATGGCTGTAACAATCCTGCTGGCTTCTGATGTTCTGCTTTCACCTTCTGACACACATCACAAACTGCTACATACTCTGCGATATCTTTCTTCATTCCGGTCCACCAGAAAGTATCCTTCAAATCCAAATACATCTTGGTATTTCCGGGGTGGATCGAATACGGCGAATCATGTGCCTCTTGCAAAATCAACTTCGAATCTCGGATCACTTGGTACGTAAGCGGTCCTCAAACCATAAGGTATCGTGCTCATCCTCACGAAATCCCTTTGCTTTTCCTTGCTCATCTTCTCCTTAATAGAAGCAACTTCCTTATCATCCTTTGAGCTTCTCGATTTTGTCCATCAAAGTAGATTGAATCTCCAACGCTCCTACATAGCCTCGCGAACTATTTCCAAACATAGCTCCCGAAATTCCTCGGCTAATTCTTTTGGTAAACCTCCGGTCATTAGAATGTTAACATGACTCTTACGGCTCAACGCGTCGCTACCACGTTAGCCTTTCCGGGGTGGTAATGCAATCTCATATCATAATCCTTGATGAGCTCCAACCATCTTCTCTTTGAGATTTAACTCCTTCCGCGTGAAGATGTACTTCAAACTCTTGTGATCCGTATACACCTCACAATGATTTCCAATGAGGAAATGCCTCCATGTTTTCAATGCATGCACTACGGCTGCTAACTCCAAATCATGCGTGGCATAGTTTAATTCGTGAGGTTTCAGGCTGTCGTGAAGCATCTGAAACAACTCTTCCCTCCTGCATAAGCATTGCCCAAGTCCTCGGCGTGAAGCGTCGCAATAAACTTCGTAATCCTTGCTTTGGTGCAGCAGGATTAATCTTGGTGAGGTAACCAAACGCTTTTTCAACTCTTGAAACTAGCCTCACACTCCTCGGTCCAAATAAACTTGGTATCCTTCTTCAATAATTCTCATGGGGGCTTCGCAATCCTCGAGAAATTCTCAAAGAATCTCCGTAGTATCCTGCGAGTCCAAGGAAACTCGGATCTCTCCAACTGTTGTTGGCGCTTCCCAGTTTGTCACCGTGGCAACTTTAGTGGGGTCTACTGCTATACCTTCTCCGGATATAACATGTCCGAGAAATCCAACTTCCTTCAACCAAAACTCACACTTGCTGAACTTGGCATACAACTGATGTTCCCTGAGCTTCTCGAGTACCAAACGCAAATGCTCCTTATGTTCTTCTTCATTCTTTGAGTAGACCAAGATATCGTCAATGAATACCACGACGAACTTATTCAAAAACTCCATAAACACCTTGTTCATCATGTTCATAAAATAGGCTGGGGCGTTAGTCAGTCCAAATGACATAACGGTATACTCATACAACCCGTGCACAGTGGTAAAAGCCGTCTTGGGTATATCCTGCTCCCGAATCTTCAATCGATGGTATCCTCGATCGCAAATCGATCTTGGAAAATACCTTAGCTCCTTGCAATTGGTCAAACAAGTCGTTGATCATCGGCAGCGGTATTTGTTCTTAATGGTTACTTCATTCAATCCTCGATAATCAACAACCATTCTTAAAGATCCATCCTTCTTCTCCACTAAATCTTGGTGATCCCCAAGGCGAAGAACTTGGGCGAATAAAACCTTTATCCAAGAACTCCTTAATCTGCTTCTTAATTTCCTCCAAATCTTGGGCTGGCATCCTATCGGTCTCTTAGATATCGGCCCGGTGCTCGGCGATAGTTCAATCAGAAATTCAATGTCTCTGTCCGTGGCATGCTCAGCAACTCTTCCGAAATACGTCCGGTAATCCCTTACCACCGGTACTTCCTCCCGCACAACTCCTGTTAAGGAATTTACATGTGCTCTCCTCGGCCCATGCCATGATACATACTTGATTCTCCTTAAGCAAAATCGACTTACTGGCGCAATCTATGTTCCCTCCATACTTCGATAACCAATCCATTCCTAATATCACACCCAATCCTTGGGATTCCAAAACTATTAGGTCCGAGGGAAATACATAGTTTCCAATCCTTAATGGCAGTCGATCGCACCATATACTTGCCATATATTCTGCTCCGGGTGAGGTTACTAGCATGGGTGACCTAAGGGCTTGGGTTGGTAATTTATACTTATCCACAAATCCCTTGATATGTATGAATCGATGCACCAAGATCAAAAAGAACAATTGCGATAAAAGTCTTAACCAAAAACTTACCTATTCTGCGTGCGGCTGAGCTTCAACCTCCTCCACGGTAGCGTGGTTTACTTATCCCCTGTTGAAAGGGTTCGCTTCTTTCCCGAGCTCCCATTGCCGTTACCATTTTGGCCTTCGGGCAATCATTTGCATAATGCCCGATCTTCGGCACTTAAAACAGTGATATGGCTCAGTCTACCTTGGATGGTGTTGGCGGGTGGTGCGGTTTTGTCCATTGCTTCCTCCATTCCCGTTTCCATTCTTGGTGCCATTATGGTTGTGCGAGCTACCTCCTCCGTGAGTATGCTGAAATTGTCCTCCTGGCTTCGGGGTAAAGCGAAGCTTCTGCTGAGCTCCAGAATTGTACTTCCCCTGTCCATACTTTCTCTTGCGATTGTCAATCTGCTGCTGCTTCCCTTCAATCATAAGAGCACGATCTACTAACTCCTGGTAGTTATTGAAGGTGGCTACCATCAACTGCATGCTCAGCTCATCATTCAGTCCTTCTAGAAACTTCTCCTGCTTAGCTGCGTCCGTAACAACGTCATCTGGGGCATAACGTGCTAGCTTACTAAAGTCATCCACATACTGGACAACTGTCCGTCCTCCTTGGCGCAAGTTGCGAAACTCACGCTTCTTCATGGCCATAGCTCCTGCTGAAACATGGGCGACGGAAAGCTTCTTGAAACGATCCCATGTGGCGGTGTCTCTGAGGTAAGTGGTCAAAAATTCTCCCACCATGCTGCTGCGGGTCCTTCAAGCTGATGTGCGGAAAATTTCACCTTTTCCCCATCTGTAGATCCTGCAGTGGTCAACTCCCTCCCTACTTTGTAGAGCCAATCATTTGCAACAATCGGCTCGGTGCTACTGGAAAACACCGGCGGGTTCAGCCTTAAGAAACCGGGTCAAATGGTCAACGGTGGTGGTGGCGGTGGGTTGTTGTTGTTGTTGCCTTGGTTTCTGTACCAATGTTTGAATCAAGGCATTCTGCTGCTGAATCAACTGAGTGATCTCCGGCGGGAAAACAAATCCGGGGTCGCGTCTCGGAGGCATCTGAGGGTTTATAGAAAAGACGAGGGTTAAGAATAGAATGAGGTCTAGAGAGAAAACACTACCCATATGCACATGAGACAAAACACACAATATCACTCCAATCAATACAAACAAGGGCATACAACGGTCTATCTATCGTTACAAAGTCTTTGACTAAAACTAATTTTTAATGGGGAAATCTACTCTTTGTTATGGTGGTCAACTAGAAAAACTGCTCCGATGAAGACTCCATGATATCTGCTCCACTTCATCTTGAAATCATCATCACTAGGATCGGAATCGGTAAATCGATGATGATGTAGTTCTCTGGACAGGTGCAATCTTCATCTTCTCCTCCAGGTGCTGAATTTCCCATGAGTTCTTCAATCTTCTCCTCAAGATCGCCGTTTTGTCTCACTAGAGCTACAATCTCCTCCATGTAGTCCTTGCGAGTGGCCTTCGTTCTCCTTCTAGTTTGATAATCTTGGCTTTTGATGTCTTCAAATCCATCATGTCTGCAAGACATCCTGGTTCTCTGGCGTCGAATGTGCTGATTTAACTCTGGATGAAAGCTGCAATGGATCGATCCTTCTTAGTGCCAACTATCTCCCATTGTTCATCTCGGCGCCCGCAAATCTGGTAGATAGTATCATTGAGGTATTCTTTGTAAACTTCTCCAATCGTCCCATGGTTATGTGAGCTGCCATGCTCTTTCCTGACTCGTGTTGGTGCATTGAAAACACACTCTATGGGCTCCGTGGTCGGCGCAAACGTCCTTCCGGAACTTGAGCTTGAATCTTCCGCTCTTCTTGGGTAAAGTGGAATTGTAGGTCCCGTGAAGCTTGGTATTCGATGTTCAGTACTTAGTGACTTCCTTAAGGTGTCGTCCAAAGGGTGTATCTTCATCCGCTGGGTGAACTTGATCCTCGCTTAGTCATCCTAAAAGAGTAGAAAAGATGAGGAGTCGAAATGAGAAGAGAGTAGTGATCTAGGGCTTTAGCTTAATGGTCGGTGTCCTCGATCGGCGTGTGCTCGATACCATCTTTGTAGCGACCAGACCTCAAACAGTCGATCTCGTGCTCAAGTGTCATCCACGGACCAATGTCTTGACACCACACAAGACTCAAAGGATTTATAACGAGTAGCAATCACACACTTATTACATCAAATGTCTCAAGAGAACTTAACAAAATAAATATGGCTTAAGGCCATCTAATAACGATAACAGCGGAAGGCTTGGAAGAATAAGCGAGTCCATCAACTCCAACGGCATCACTGAGTATAGAACCACGACCTAAGCACCTTACTAAGTAAATGCGAAAAGTCTGCAACATGAAACGTTGCAGCCGGAAAATGGGTCAGCACATGGAATATGCTGGCAAAATAACACATAGAGAATAATGGAAGAATAAGCCTATACTACATGCATATATGGCTGGTGGAAAGCTCTATGGTTACAGTTTTTGCGTAAAGTCAATTTTTCCCTACTGCAAAGGAATAAATTTATTTAACTATCATGGTGGTTGTTGAACATTGGGAATGGTTGACAACATCCTCAATCCCAATTAAAAGTACTCATTAACAACCCAACAATATTAATTAAAGTAACATGATGAGATTCACATGATAATCCAAGTACTAGATACTCAAGATGTCCATAACCGGGGACACTGCTAACCATGATTAGTTTATACACTCTGCAGAGGTTTGTGCACTTTGCCCCACAAGACTCGATCGCCTCCCTTTGATTTCTCGCACTACATGGTGTTTTAGAAACGGATGACCGAGACATAGTCTTTCAGAAGCGCTAGCACCTTACATGTGGGTAGACCGTACCAACCTACAACCCCTACATCAGCTAGTCTACCCGTAAGAGTTCGCATAACTTAGTCAACTATGCTAGAGCCCATAGTAGCATGTGGCTGCACACGGAAGTTTCTAGCATGAATAATCTCATGATCCCTTTGAGCCTGGGTGGCGGTCCGAAGAAATACAGGCAAGTCCTGATGGAAACTAGGTGCCTCAATCCACCCAGATGTGTGTTTAAGTTGCCACCTTAGATAAACCATTAATTTAACAATCTCACATCTGTCATGGAATACACTCACCCAATCCACGTCTACTAGCATAGCATGGCATAATAAGCAGACGTAGAAGTAACTCCCAAGGGTTTGAATATAAATCAGGTAATAGGTACTACCTCAACTACTTCCCATCCCACAATTTAATTAAATCCTAATCATGCAATGTTTGAGGATTGATCTAATGCAATAAAACTGGGTAGTAGAAAAGAGTATGATCAAAGTGTTACTTGCCTTGCTGATGATCCGCGAAACCTAGAGACTCGAAGTAACAGTAGCGCCTCAAGGTATTCTATCGCAGACAAACAAACAAGCATACAATAAGTACTCCTCTAATGCACAGGTAAAACTCAAATAGATCTAACCAGATAGTTCAACTTAAGAACTCCGGTTTGCAAAAAGAACCAAATCAAATGAAGCAACGGAAGTCAAACGACGAAAGAAAACAACTCCGTTTTACTAATCTGTATCTAAGTCAAATTTTACAGTAGCAAAATCTTGTTTAAGTTGGTTATTCGGAAAGAGGGTTTGAGATTTAAACTCCAGCGCTTGAATCGCTGATTACGATAAGCGAGCGAAAAGTTATACTAAAACGAAAATCGGATCAGGAATCGCGATCAGAAAAACCGCGGATTAAATCCGAGAAAAAGAAAAACGACGAACAGGTTAACGAACGGACGTTCGTTAACTAAACTAATCTGACGAACGTGTTCGTTAAAAACGAACGAACGAACGAACGCTCGCTATTTAACCGAACCGAGAAAAAAAACCGATCTAAAAAAACTGACGAAAACTGTTCGGTTTAAAAAAAACAAAGGCACGGAAGTCGAGGCGCGAACCTCGTGGCGGGATCCGCGGGTCGGCGGGCGGCGGCGTCGTCCGGGGGGGGAGGGGGGGGCGGCGGCGGCGAAGGCGGCGGGGCGGGCGGCGCAAGGGCGGGGGTGGCTCATGGCTAGGGTTTCGCCCCGGGTGGGCCGGCTTATAAAGCCCCCGCGGGCCGGGTGTCCCAGGCGGACACGGCCGTAGGTCGGTGCGTGTTTTTTTTAAATAATTCCGCGCAGAAGAAAAATAAAAAGAAATACTAAACGGACTCCAAAAATCCCGAAATAAATTTTCCCCGGCTTCTAAAATCAAGCCGGGCTAGATGACTATTTATTTGGGGCCGAAATGCAATTTTGAAAAACACGCATTTTTCCTAAATTCAAATAAAAAGGCGAAAAACTCCGAATAAAATCTTATTTGATTTTTTATTAAATCTTCATTATTTCTTTATTTTGGGAAAGTCATTTTATTCCCTCTCTCATATTTTGATAGTAGAAATAATTGAAGATAAAATAAATAAAATCAAATGATCCTATTTTCAAAATTTGAGAAAACTCAAATATGAAAATAACGAAATCCCCAATTCTCTCCGTGGGTCCTTGAGTTGGGTAGAATTTCTAGGATCAGGCCAAAATGCAACGAAAATATGCTATGCAATGATGCTCTATGTATAACATTCCAAATTGAAAATTTGGGATGTTACAAGTCCCTCTCAGCCAAATCTTCAAGGGTCGCCTAACCAAATTCGGCCATGTGTTACCTGGGTTATCTGTGGAGTCTGAATTTTAAATATTACTTAGCCTCGAAGGCCAACCGCTCAAGTGTGAATAGTACCCTCACCTGACAACTTTTGGCGAAAGGTCACAACCGGTTACAAACACTGAACCATTGTGAGAACTCAATCCGTGGTTCGAGGCACTTCCTCCATTGGCACGTCCCATCAATATGGAGATCGTGCCCCGTTTTTTAAGGGATATGATGAATGATTTCGGCTATCACACTCGCGCATAACGACATGATTATAGCAGGAAGCGGCAAGGTTTGTGGCGTAGTAAAGGGACTCTTGGTATTACGATAGCTTATAAAAGGAAAACATCCACCATTTTATCTACACGCTTTCGCCTTCCTCTCTTGCCATCGCCTTCCCAATCTATTGAGCTCCAGCGCTTCGACCCATCCTCCCTCAATAATCCCCTCCTAGCCAGTTCCTCGATCCATCCATGGCAGGATCTAGCTCGAAAGGCAAGTGGGAGGCCTCGAGCGTCACCAATGACGACATTGAGGAGCTTAGGCGCGTTGGCTACCTCCCGGCCAACATCACTCACCGGTCTCCGGAGGAGGGCCATGTCATCCCCATGCCTCAGCCGGGCGAGAGGATGATGTTCGTCCTCCACTTTATTCGGGGGTCGGGCTTCCTTCTCCACCCCTTTGTCAGGGGGTTGATGTTCTTCTACGGATTAGATTTCTACGACCTCGCCCCTGAACTCCTTCCTGTATATTTTAGCCTTCATCGTCATCTGTGAGGCGTTTCTACGAGTCCAACCACACTTTGGCTTGTGGCTAAAGGTCTTCAATGTCAAGCTGAAGATAGTCGACGACCAACAGGCGGACTAGGGGGGATGATCAGCAAGCTTCCCCGGGTTGAATGGCCGTAGGGTACCTTCATTGATACTGTCATTGAACCATGCGACGCGGGCTTGGCAGCGGTGTCGGTGTCAAAACCGGCGGATCTCGGGTAGGGGGTCCCGATCTGTGCGTCTTAGGCTGATGGTAACAGGAAGCAAGGGACACAATGTTTACCCAGGTTCGGGCCCTCTCGATGGAGGTAAAACCCTACTTCCTGCTTGATTAATATTGAAGATATGGGTAGTACAAGAGTAGATCTACCACGAGATCATAGAGGCTAAACCCTAGAAGCTAGCCTATGATGGTATGATTGTAATTGTGGTCGGACTTCTGAGGACCAACCTCTCCGGTTTATATAGACACCGGAGAGGGCTAGGGTTTACATGGAGTCGGTTACAAGGAAGGAAATACAATATCCGGATCGCCAAGCTTGCCTTCCACGCCAAGGATAGTTCCATCCGGACACGAGACGAAGTCTTGAGTCTTGTATCTTCACGCTTCAATAGTCCGGACGATATATATAGTCCGGCTGTCCGCACTGTGTAATTCAATGGACATAATTAGTCCCTAGCCGGATTAAAATCATTTGTCATGGCGGACCTTTTCGCTTTAGCCCCCGGATCCTACAGTCCGGGGTGTGTCCGAATACCCACTCGGCTATACAAAACCAGGGTATGCGTGGAAACTAGGCGTAGGGGTCATAAGTGCTTGAACAGACAAGTACCCAACTAGTTATGTTATATTACATGGATAGTAAGAAACATCTTCCAGGGAGAATAGTTCCGTTAGGGGTTCCTTTCCCTGGGTACGCATGCGACAATGCACATGTCCGGACTGTGAACGATTGCGCAAGATACAAAACTTCTGGGGATTTGCGTTGTAATAAATGAATACATCTTTTGTTCACCGATCGAATATTCTCTTAAGGAAGCTAGCTTTCGGCTTCACCCAGTCTGAGGTACACATCCGGCTGAACCGACAATAACAATCGCAGAGGTGCTCCCCTTATGCCCTAGCCGAATTAACGGGAATGTAGGGCATAAACACAAGAGCCAGGCAACCCAGCTTGGCAACATCAAGTCATATCGATGCATATAATGGTGAAGAAAAGGCACATATGGAAAAAAATGCATATGTGATGGGCAGAAAGCCATGTGAGTAATTATTTTTAGCTTCCGTATAGGAAGCCCCCAGGTATTTCTTACACACCTAGTGCGGCTGGAGTGATCCGGGAGTCCGCACTGTATTGAATACTTTGTGTGAAGAGGAAAAAGGTCAAGAAAGGAGAAGGGATGGAGCATAATTAAAAAGGAGGGGTTAGGAGACGAACACTGAGTTTGGCGTTAGGCGTAGAATCTCCGGAGTCTTGCCGCGTTCCATGGGTTCGGCTCGAGTCTGTTATCGGATGCATTACGTAAGCGGTACGCTCCTCCGGTGAGAACTTTGTCAATGACGAAGGGACCCTCCCACTTGGGTTTGAGCTTGTCCTTCTTCTTCTCCGGTAGGCGTAGAACGAGCTTGCCAATATTGTAAGTTTTGGACCGCACTTCTCTGCTTTGATATCGTCGAGCCTACTGCTGATAGAATGCAGAGCGGGATTTTGCAACGTCGCGCTCCTCCTCCAGGGCATCCAAGTTATCCTGCCGATCTAACTTAGCTTCCTTCTCTTCGTACATGCGTACGCGTGGCGAATCATGTATTATGTCGCAGGGTAATACTGCTTCCGTGCCGTACACCATAAAAATGGTGTATATCCGGTGGTGCGATTCGGCGTGGTCCGCAGCCCCCAGAGTACGGAGTCGAGATCCTCGACCCAGTGTGTATCCGTCGGCCAGTAGAAATCTGTATGGAAGGCCTTGCTGACTAATGCTCGAGCCGCGGCGTGGTGCCCGACCAGTCCGACATGGATTTCAGCCAAGAGCTGCCGCCCTTCCTCTTGAGATGCATCTTTGGAGCACTCTGTAGCACTTTTCTTGTAGAGTTCCCTTCATAGACTTTGTAAGCTTTAGGCGCCCGGACGATGCAGCGTGCTTCATTTTGGTCTTCGGGGAGCTCCTGCCTATTTAGGTAGGCCAAGAAAGGCTCAGTCCACGGGACGATTACATCCATGATTTCATGGGCCGAGGACGTTATTTAGGTGGTAGAACCTCCGATTATGTCTGATAGTTCAGAATCTGGGGGTGTATTCGGATCCGTGCGAGTATTGCCAGACTCCCCTTCCCATACTACGGATGGCTTGAACAACCGTTCCAAGAATATGTTGGGTGGGACAAGGTCGCGTTTAGCACCGATGCGAGCGAGGATGTCCGCCGCTTGATTGTTTTCTCGAGCCACATGGTGGAATTCAAGCCCCTCGAACCGAGCTGACATCTTGAGGACGACATTACGGTAGGCCGCCATTTTCGAGTCCTTGGCATCAAAATCTCCGTTTATTTGTGATATTGCGAGGTTTGAATCCCCGCACACTTCTAGGCGTTGAATGCCCATAGAGACTGCCATCCGAAGACCATGCAATAGAGCCCCATATTCGGCTGCATTGTTGGAGTCTGTGTATAATATTTGGAGGACATACTGGACCGTGTCTCCGGTGGGAGACGTCAGGACTACACCTGCTCCCAATCTGGCCAGCATTTTAGAGCCGTCGAAGTGCATGATCCAGTTTGAGTATGCGTCGTACTCCTTAGGGAGTTCGGCTACTGTCCATTCAGCGACGAAGTCAGCCAATACTTGCGACTTGATGGCCCGCTGTGGTTTGTATGTTATGTCGAACGGAAGGAGCTCAATGGCCCATTTGGCAATCCGGCCCGTAGCATCGTGGTTATTTATTATGTCATTGAGTGGTACTTCGGAGGCCACCATAATTGAACACTCTTGAAAGTAGTGTCGTAGCTTCCGGGATGCCATGAACACCGCGTATGGTATTTTTTAATAGTGTGGGTATCAGGATTTGCATGGGGTTAGGACCGTGGATATGTAGTAAACCGGCTTCTAGAGCGGGAATTTGTATCCGTCAGCCTCTCGTTCAACGACGAGCACTGCGCTTACAACTTGATGCGTTGCAGCTATGTACAACAACATAGGTTCGTCAATATTTGCCGCTGTTAGTACTGGATTACTGGCCGATAAGGTCTTTATTTCATACAGTCCGGCCGCGGCTGCATCCGTCCACACGAAGTGTTCGGTGCGCCGAAGAAGGCGGTAAAGAGGTAATGCCTTTTCTCCTAACCTGGAGATAAAGCAGCTTAGAGCAGCCATGCATCCGGCTAGTTTCTGGATGTGCTTGAGGTCTGTTGGTATAGCCAAGCGTGATGTAGAGCTCGGATTTTGCGGATTCGCTTCAATTCCTCTATTGGAAACGATGAAGCCGAGTAGTTTCGAGGGACGCCAAAAACGCATTTTTCCGGTTCAGCTTGATGTCGTATGTCCGGAGATTGTCAAATGTAAGCCTCAAGTCATCTATTAGGGTTTCGACGTGTCTTGTTTTTATGACCACGTCATCCGCGTATGCATCCACTGTTTTGCTGATTTGCTTTTCCAGGCATGTTTGAATCATGCGTTGGTAGGTTGCGCCGGCGTTCTTAAGCCCGAAAGGCATAGTGTTGAAGCAGAAAGGGCCAGCCAATCCGGATGCTTGATATCTCTGATGAATCCGGCCTGGAGTAGTTTGGCTAGCTCTACCCCCATGACCTGCCGTTTGGGCTCTGAAAACCGTCTTAGAGTCTGCTTGACCTGTTTGTATCCTTTTAGTATATTGAGGTTGTGTTCGGCCAATCTGCGTGGGATGCCCGTCATGTCCGATGGGAGCCAGGCGAAGATGTCCCAATTCTCGCGTAAGAAGTCTCGCAGTGCGGCGTACATCGCGGGGCTCAACTGTGTCCCAACGGAAGCTGTCTTCGTGGGGTCCGTTGGATGGACTTGGAATTTGACTACCTCGTCTGCGGGTTTAAATGAGGTGGACTTGGGTCGCTTGTCGAGTATCACGTCGTCCCTGTCCACGGCGGCCCGTAGTGTTGTTAATTCTTCGGCTGCTAGGGCCTCGGATAATGCCTCCAGGGCTAGTGCTGCGGTTTTGTTTTCGGCGCGAAGTGCGACATCCGGATCACTGGCTAGAGTGATGATTCCATTGGGTCCGGGCATTTTAAGCTTCATGTACCTGTAATGGGGTATAGCATGAAAGCTTGTAAATGCGTCCCGCCCTAGAAGGGCGCGGTATCCGCTGCTAAAAGGGGCCACTTGGAATGTGATTTCTTCGGACCTATAATTCTCCGGGGTGCCGAATACCACGTCGAGTGTGATTTTTCCTGCACACTGCGCTTCCTGACTAGGGATAATTCCCCTGAAGGTTGTGCCGCTTTGTTCAATGCGGCCTTTGTCTATTTCCATCTTGCTGAGTGTCTCTTCATAGATCAAGTTTAATCCGCTTCCGCCATCCATGAGCACTTTAGTGAGTTGAAAGCCGTCATGATTGGGCTAAGAACTGAGCAGCGGGTGCGGACGATCTGGAATCGAGGTTAAATCAGCGCATTGAAGGTTATAGCGATGTCGTTCGGGGGTTTATTTTGGCCATATGGCAAATCTCCGCGGAGCTTTGATGAGCTCGCTTGCGGCTACTGTTTGAGGCAAAAGTCTTGAAGACTATTAGTACCGTATTGTGCTCGTTGGCGGGATGTTGTTCTGTAAGAAGATCCTCGCCACTTTTTGCAACCTGCCGGAGTATCCAACATGCCCTAAGGCTATGAGTTGGTGTTGTGTCCGGAGTGCTGTGGAGTTTACATGGCCCATTGAGCCATTTTTCCAATACGGTTCCCCGCCCTGGGGTGGGCTTTGGTTTCTTGGGGATTGGATCGGCCGACTTACGAGAGTTCGCCCGTTTAGTTCGGACAAAGGTTTTGGTGAGAGCCGGACTGTTCCAAAATTCAGCTTGGGTTTTGCAGACGCTCTCCATCGCACAGTACTTTTGTACTATGGTTGCTAAGTCCGCAAAGCGTACTATTTCACGGCGACTTATAGCATTAAGGATTCCTTTGTCCGTGCAGTTTTTGTAGAAGAGTGAGACTACGTCCTCCTCGTGGCAGCCCTCGACCTTGTTTAGCGCAAGGAGGAATCTGGCCCAGTAACGATGCACTGTCTCCTGGGGCTCTTGCCTGATATGGGAGAGACGATTTAAGTCCGTGTGGGTGGTTATGGTTGAATCCGGATTCTGATCCGATCTAGCACCCCGGGGCATGGGAGCTTCCGAGTTCGACAGCTCGGGATCCGGGACGCTGCCCAATTTTTCCAGCCCCGTGCCCGATTCTAAGTCCGGGACCCGGGTCATATCCTCCCCTGGGCGGGTGTCCGGCTCCGGGAGCTCGGCGATCCGGACATAATTCGTCCTCAAAATAGAGGGATACTCCCTGTGTGGTTCCTCCGCTACCGCTATCTCCTGGGTGGCCGACGGGGATTTAATGTCCCTCTGGTCGGGTTTAAGCCCGATCTGATCATAGTCCGTTGTGACTCCCAAAGCGGCGATGCGATCCAAGAGCTCATTGAGAGAAGAGAGCTCTATTGGATCCATCTGTTTGGCGAGTTCCGAATTGATCACGAAGTTTATGCGTGATGACCCGAGAGGCCATCGTCGGTAGCGACGACCGATGGGGCGGCCATGACGAAGCCGCCTAGTCGGAGAGTTTGGCCTACAGCCAAAGCTCCCCCCGCGGTAATGTTGTCCCTGACAACGAGATGAGCCATCGAGCCTTGCAGCAACGACACAGAGGAACTCTCAATGAAAGCACCAATGTCGATGTCAAACCGGCGGATCTCGGTAGGGGTCCCGACATGCGTCTTAGGCTGATGGTAACAGGAAGCAAGGGACACAATGTTTACCTGGCTCGGGCCCTCTCGATGGAGGTAAAACCCTACTTCCTGCTTGATAAATATTGAAGATATGGGTAGTACAAGAGTAGATCTATCACGAGATCGTAGAGGCTAAACCCTAGAAGCTAGCCTATGATGGTATGATTGTAATTGTGATCGGCCTTCTGAGGACCAACCTCTTCGGTTTATATAGACACCGGAGAGGGCTAGCATTTACATGGAGTCGGTTACAAGGAAGGAAATACAATATCCAGCTCGCCAAGCTTGCCTTCCACGCCAAGGATAGTTCCATCCGTAAACGGGACGAAGTCTTGAGTCTTGTATGTTCACGCTTCAATAGTCCGGACGATATATATAGTCCGGCTGTCCGGATACCCCCGGAATTCAGATCCGCCCCCCATAAGGCTAACTTCATGGACAAAGAAAGGCATTGACTGGGGGTCGCCCACGGAGGTGGATTCTCTATAGAAACGTGTCTCCGGGATGATGAAGGTGAAGATCAAGCTGACGAACGTGATTCAGGTGATGCTTCTCCACTACCTCCTACCTTGCCAGCGCCGGGTGATGAAGTCATGTACCTAGGGTAGGGCCATGGACCTGTCCAAGATACCTTCCCCAAGGACATCCTTAGAATAAACTGCCTTCCAGTCGACCTGGTAGGATTCCACTCGACAGACTCAAAGACACTCGACTATGAAGACCCACTCGACCACCAGGAGTTCGAGAGCCACTCGGTGTCTTAACGGTCTGTAGTTAAGTAGTCTTTATGGTCATGATGACACTTTATGTAAGGCGTTACCAGTAATACCTGGTCTTAATGTACCTTTAACCCTCCGCTACGTGGGCTGGCTGGGGTCCTGGCGCACTCTATATAAGCCACCCCCCTCCACAGGTAGAAGGGTTCGCACCCCTGTAATTCATACGCATATAATCCAGTCGACCGCCCCCGGGCTCCGAGACGTAGGGTTGTTACTTCCTCCGAGAAGGGCCTGAACTCGTAGAACTCGTGCGTATACAACTACTCCATAGCTAGTACCTTGCCTCTCCATACTTACCCCCCATTCTACTGTCAGACTTAGAACCACGACAGTTGGCGCCCACCATGGGGCAGGTGTTCTAGCGATTTGTTGGAGAAGTTGGGATTCTTTCGATCTCCTTCATCATGGTTTCAAGTGGAGTTTTGGTCGAGGGCCGCGAGATCCGTCTCGGTGCGCTCACGTTCATCGCCGACGACTCCGCTTGGCTTCAGGAGACTCCTCTCGACATCGACGCGCTCCCCGTCCGCGGGGCAACGCACTTTCGCGCGTGCGTCCGCGGCGTCCTCCTGTGGCAACCGTCGACCCGGTATGGGTCGGTTCTTATCGTCCTCCTCCCGGGCTCCCGCTTGGCAAAGCGCTCCGGTCGGTCGAGGCTTCAGTGGTGTGAGGCATGCGGTGGCTCGCCGATCGGCCACTCCCAAATCGCGGCAATCGAGCCCAACGAATCTCTCTACCGCTGCTCGATCATCGGTGGCTCCGCAGACGCATCCGAAAGCGATAATGGCGATCCGGCAGCAGAGGTTCCGACGGTCGACGGACCACGCAGTCCTCCTGATTCCCCGCACCGACGGAGGCGGCGGTGGAAGCGATCCGCGCAAGCTCACGGAGAGTACCAACCCGAGCCCCTCACTTTGCTGCAGAGGAGGAACTTCGCCCGGAACATGGATGCGCTTCACACTCCTATCATTGGAGAAACCCCGAGGCTCATGCCTTGGAGGATGCGCGCTTGGACAACTGGTGGCGCTTTCGTGGAGAACCTCCAGTGAGTTCTCGACGAGCGCACGCGTCCATGGGTTCCAGAATCCAGTCGACGTCAGCTCTTTACACAACCAACTCAGGTATATCGAACTCCAATTCAGAATTTAGCAGCTGCAGCCCGTATAGCAGAGTCGATTCAGCCTTCCCAGTCGGAGGCGGGTAGAGGTTTGCAACAGATCAGAGATTTACTCCGGGCAGCAGGAGATCAAAATTCAGTCGTATCACAGTCGCGGAACAGGATTCACAGCAGATCCGTTGCTGCGAATTCAGTCCAGTCGGCCCATAGTCCAAGATCGCCCCCGAGGCGTGAGGAACGAGGATGCCAGCGTGATGATCAGTACAGGAACCGCGAGCCGTATGAGCACCGATTCGATCGCAATGATCGACGTCGAGTGCCCACCCCTCCCCCAAGGGGTGGATCATACGCTCCTCGGCAACAAGATGATGACGCCAAAGACAAATGGGCGAAGAGTTCCAGTCGACTCCAGAGAGCCAGGCTTTGATGCGAGATCCATTATCGTTCAAGGCTTGGTCGACAGGAACATAGCTCACCGAGAAGGCCATGAGAGAGATGTTCCCTCCAGCAGCAGAGTTCGTGTCTCAGGGCCAGAGTGTTTTAGCAGGGCCATCAGAGCCGCAGTGATTCCTCCCAACTTCAGGTTGGCGACTGGAGTCAGTAAGTTCACCAGTGAGTCCAAGCCTGACACTTGGCTTGAGGACTACCAAGTGGCTATCCAGATTGGCGGCGGCAATGATGAGGTAGCTATGAAGCATTTGCCCCTTATGTTGGAGGGCTCGGCCAGAGCATGGTTGAATCGATTAGCACCCAAAGAATTTACACTTGGGAAGATCTTGCCCAGTGTTTGTCAGACATTTGAAGGACTTGCAAGCGACCAACAGGATTGACAGAGCTGCGATCGTGTGTCTGTAAGTCGAATGAAACTTTGAGAGATTACATCGGAGATGGATTACCTTGCACCACACAGTTGAGAATGTATCCGATCACCAGCGATCTGTGCTTTCAAGGAAGGTGTCAAACGGGGAGTTCAGTTTGAAATTTGGTCAGATAGGAGATATGACCCTGAGTCGGATGATGGAGATTGCCACCAAGTATGCTAATGGTGATGAAGAGGATCGGCTCCGGAGTGGTAAGTATAAGTCAGCCGCTAATGAAACCGGCGGAGGGAACTCGGTCAGCGAAAGCGTAAAGAAAGCCGAGCCAGCCGCTCCCGGAGAAGCCTTGGCTGTGACCCCAGGAAAGTTCAAGGGGAAACCCAAGGGTCCGTGGAACCCCAAGAAGGTGAAAGACCAAGATGTGAATGATGTGTTGGACTTGCCATGTCACTTTCACACGAAGAAAGATGAAGAGGGTAAACTCATTTACCCGAAGCATACCACTCGACAGTGTCGGCTCTTGATTCAGCAGTTCCAAGGGAAGCAGCCCAAGGATAAGGTAAATGAGTCGGATAAAGTTGAGGACAAGGAAGATAGTGATGGTGGATACCCCCAGGTCAATTCCACCCTGATGATTTTTGCTGACGTTGAAAGCAAAAGTCGATTGAAAGTTATCAACCGAGAAGTGAACATGGTCGCCCCGGTGACGCCCAATTATCTGAAATGGTCCCAGACCGCCATCACATTCGACCAGTCCGATCATCCGACACACATTGCCACCCCTGGGAGGCAAGCGTTGGTGGTCGATCCAGTCGTCAAAGGCACTCGACTGACTAAAGTTTTGATGGATGGTGGCAGTGACCTGAACATCTTATATGCAGAGACGTTGAAAGGGATGGGCATTCGATGTCGGACTCAAAGACCAATAACATGAGTTTCCACGAGTCATTCACGGAAAGAAGGCTGAGTCACTCTGTCAAATTGCTCTTGATGTGGTTTTTGGTGATTCGAAGAATTTCCGCAAAGAAAAGTTGACCTTTGAGGTCGTGGATTTCCAGAGCGCTTATCACGCTATTATGGGAAGGCCGGCGTATGCCCGTTTCATGGCTCGACCATGTTATGTGTACCTTAAGCTGAAGATGCCCGGCCCCAAGGGTGTGATCACTGTCACCGGCAATCGGAAGAAAGCAGAAGAGTGTTTCCAGAAAGGCTCTAAGATTGCTGATGCTCAGATGGCAGTGGTAGAATTGCAAGAATATCAGAAGACTGCAGATCCGAATGATTTGTTGCGAGCCAAGAAGCCCGCCACGGAGTCAGCATTTCAGTCGTCCTGTGAGACGAAACAGGTTCACATTCATCCGACTGATCCCAATCCTGCTCCGACTCACATCTCAACAACACTCGACTCCAAATGGGAAGAAGCGCTCATCCGGTTCCTTCCGTGAGAACTGGGACATCTTGCATGGAAGCTCACGACATGCCGTGTTCCTGTGGAGCTGGCTGAGCACCGTCTCATGAAGTCGACTCAAAAGTCAAACCTGTCAAAGAACATCTTCGATGGTCCGCCGTCCAGAAGAGAAAGGCCATAGGTGAGGAGGTGGCTCGGCTCTTAGCAGTAGAGTTTATCCGAGAAATTTACCACTCCGAGTGGCTCGCCAATGTGGTCATGGTCCCTAAGAAGGACAATTCACTGCGCATGTGCATCGACTTCAAACATATCAATCGGGCCTGCCCGAAAGATCATTTTCCCCTCCCCCGCATCGACCAAATAGTTGACTCGACTGCGGGATGTGAGCGGTTGTCTTTTTTAGACGCATATTCCGGGTACCATCAGATCCGTCTGTATGGACCCGACGAGATCAAAACAGCTTTCATCACTCCATTCGGTGCTTCATTATGTCACCATGCCGCTCGCCTCAAGAATGCCGGAGCCATGTTCATGAAGATGATTCGAAGTGTTTACTCACTCAAATCAGTCGGAATGTGGAAGCATACATGGATGACATTGTGGTCAAGTCACGGAAAGGTTCCGACCTGTTGACCGACCTTGCTGAAACATTTACCAATCTCGGAGGTATGATATCGCTTAATCCATCAAAGTGCACATTCGAGTTCCCGGCGGAAAGTTACTCGGTTTTCTCGTTTCTCGAACGAGGAATCGATGCTAACCCAGAAAAGTTGGCATTGTACTCCAATGAAACGCCTGTCGCAGTACGATGTCCGAAGCTTATTGGATGCTTGGCCGCTTAAGTCGATTCATCTCTCGCCTCGGTGAGAAGGCATTGCCTCTTTACCGATCGATGAAGAAGTCGACAAGTTCGAGTGGACTCCGAAGCTGATGCAGCGTTTGCGAGCTCAAAGCTCGCTCTCCACCCAGCCGGTGCTTGCTGCCCCAATCAGCAAGGCTGCTGCTTCTTTACATTGCAGTCACAGGACAAGTTGTCGAGACAAGATTTACTTACGGTCGAGCGGAAGAGGAAGGAAAGGCCTTCAAAGTTCAGCGCCCAAGATATTATCTTTACAAGTATTAACCCGTCAAAGCAAAGATACCCTCATTATCGTAAGCTTGTGTATGGGATTTATATTACCGCGAAGAAGGTTGCTCATTACTTCTCGATCATTCCATTACGCTGCCGACGCACCATTATCGAGATTTTGCACAACAGAGGCGAATCGTCGAGTGGCGAAATGGGCGATTGAACTTCTTCCCTTGATATCTAGTTTGAAGCAAAGAAAGCCATCAAGTCCCTAGCAATAGCAGATTTCATCGCCGAGTGGATTGAACAATGCCATCGACTCAAGTTCACTCGGAGCATCGGACTATGTTCTTTGATGGTTCCAAGATTCTAAATGGTTCCTGGTCTGGGGTAGTATTGGTTTCCCCGAGGAGATAAGCTCAGATATGTGCTCCAGATTCACTTTGATTCTTCCAACAATGAAGCAGAATACGAAGCACTGTTGTATGGGTTATGTATGGCCATTTCACTCGGCGTCCAATCGCCTCATGGTCTATGGCGACTCAGATCTGGTGGTTAATCAGTGATGAAGGTGGACGTCAAGTCCAGCCATGATCGGCTACTATAATGCATGAGGAAGCTAGAGAAGAAGTTTGAGGGTTAGAGCTCCATCACATACCCCGATCGAAAAATCAAGTCTGCGATGATTTGGCGAAAATAGGGTCCAAGAGAGAACCCATTCCCAAAGTGATGTGTTTTGGAGCACATCCGACACCGTCGATTCAAGAGGATCCTTTCACCAAGAAGCTCCATAGCCAAAAGTGCCACCGATCCGATCGAAGTTGAGGTCCCAGCGGTGGTCGACCTAATCATGGAAGTCGTGGTCATCACTCCCGACCGACAGCATCTGCACATCGCGTATATCCCGAGGAAAGAGCTCCCAAGAACGAAGAAGAGGTTAGACAGATCGTCCATCGATCCAAGGCCTTTACTGTGTGATCTAGGGACATTTATTCAGAGAAAGCGTGGTCGAGTCGACCCAAGCGCATAACGCCGTAAGAAGGTCGATAATTCTTGATGATATCCACTCGGGGACCTGTGGTCACCATGCGCCCTCTCGGACCATTGTGGCTAAAGCATACCGAAGCGGATTTTACCGCCTAAGGCAAATGAAATGGCAAAGGAAATAGTCGACAAGTGTGAAGGATGTCATTCTACTCCAATATGTCACACAAACCCGCCAAAGATTGAAGACCATTCCCCGTCTGCCTTTCGCTGTTTGGGGTTGGACATGATTGGACCATCGAGAACTGGCAGGAGTGGTTTCACTCATTTGCTTGTGGCAATCGACAAGTTCACGGCGGATCGAAGCTAAACCTATCAAGAACCTTGATGCGTGCCTTCTTTGCCGGTTTCATCGAGAGTTGATATTCAGATATGGAGTTCCGCACAACATCATCACTGACAATGGGTCAAATTTCGATTCCGACAAGTTCAAAGCCTTTTGCGCCTCTCGTGGCACGCGAGTCGACTATGCTTCGCCGCCACCCCCAAATGAATGGACAAGCAGAACGGGCTAATGGTCTAATTCTCAAAGGACTGAAACCTCGATTGATGCGTGATCTCAAGCATGCAGCAGGAGCGTGGGTGGACGGACTTCCGTCGGTTCTTTGGGGATTGAGGACCACTCCTAATCGGTCGACTGGGAGAACTCCATTCTTTATGGTCTATGGAGCTGAAGCAGTTCTGCGAGTGACCTGCTTCACAATGCGCCTCGAGTCGAACTCTACTCAAGTCGGGCGGAGCAAGCCCGCAAGATGCGCGACCTCCTTGAAGAGGAGAGAGAGAGATGGCCTTGATCCGCCGACCATCTATCAGCAGGACTTGCGTCGATTCCACGCTAGAAATGTGAAGAGCCGAGCCTTTTCAAGAAGGGGATCTGGTCCTCCGTGGATCAACAGAAACCACACAAGCTCGCTCCCACTTGGGAAGGTCCCTTCATCGTAACCAGAGTTCTCCACAATGGAGCTTACCATCTTTACAATGTCGAACGCCAGATCGATGATCCTCGAGCCTGGAATGCGGAGCTGCTCCGCCCCTTTTACACTTAAGAACTCACTCGGGTGAGATGTAATAAAAGTACCTCTTTAGTTTGTTTATCAAAGACAAGAATGTTATAATTTTCCCTGTGATTGGTATTACTTTTTCGTTTACATAAGAAATTTCCCCCAGTGGGTGGCTTAGCCGCGAACCTATTTCGCCTAAGTTTGTAAAAAAAATCCCTGCCGAGTGGAGAGCCAGCCTCCCACTCGGGGGCTTAGCCGCGAATCCGTTTCGCCTAAGTATCTGAAAAATCCTACCGAGTGGGGAGCCAACCTCCCACTCGGGGGCTTAGCTGCGAATCCGTTTCGCATAAGTATCTGAAAAATCCTACCGAGTGAAGGGCCAGCCTCCCACTCGGAGGCTTAGCTGCAGTCCAAGTACTCGCCTAAGTATTTGAAAATCCTACCGAGTGAGGAGCCAGCCTCCCACTCGGAGGCTTAGCTGCAGTCCAAGTACTCGCCTAAGTATTTGAAAATCCTACCGAGTGAGGAGCCAGACTCCCACTCGGGGGCTTAGCTGCAGTCCAAGTACTCGCCTAAGTATTCAATACAATGTGCGCTTTGCAAGGACGACGAGGTACAGGTCGATTGTTGCCTTCCCTTCAAAGCTATGACACAAAAATCCTCCTTGAGGCTTAGATGCAGTCCAAGACTACGCCTAAGTTTGAAAAATCCACCGAGTGGAGAGCAAACCTCCCACTGGGGCTTAGCTGCAGTCCAAGATCGCCTAAGTTTGAAGAATCCTAACGAGTGGAGAGCAAACCTCCCACTCGGGGCTTAGCTGCAGTCCAAGACTCGCCTAAGTTTGAAAATCCCACCGAGTGGAGAGCAAACCTCCCACTGGGGCTTAGCTGCAAGACAAAGACGCCTAAGTATTGAAAAATCCTACCGAGTGGAGAGCAAACCTCCCACTGGGGCTTAGCTGCAATCCAAGATTACTAAGTATTGTAAAATCCTACCGAGTGGAGAGCAAACCTCCCACTCGGGGGCTTAGCTGCAGTCCAGTACCGGCTTAAGTTTGAAAAATCCTACCGAGTGGAGAGCAAACCTCCCACTCGGGGGCTTAGCTGCAGTCCAGTACTCGCCTAAGTATTGAAAAATTCTACCGAGTGGAGAGCAAATGTCACGCCCAATATGCGACCCTATCCAAAAGGAACTCGACGGTCCCACCAAGGATAGACCCGCATATTGGAATGCTTTTGCAAGGTGGATATCATTACATCAACATTACATAATAGTGGGGATACATACATAAGGCACAAATGCCACAAGAATACATCAACATCATATACAAGATCAACATCCGACTACGGATGAAACATGAACAGAAACTCAAACGACATCGACCCTACTAGCCCGGGCTGTCGACCTGGAACCTATCCCCTGATCGAAGAAGCAGAAGAAGAACTCCAACACAAGCAAGCATCGCTCTCGCGTCATGATCATCGCAAACCTGCACTGCAATCGGTGGTGTAGTAATCTGTGAGCCACGAGGACTCAAAGAATCCCATTACCATGGGTATCAAGACTAGCAAAGCTTAAGTAGGAAAGGAAGGGATAAAATGGTGAGGTTGCAGCAGCGGCTAAGCATATATGGCGGCTAACATACGCAAAAAAGAGCGAGAAGAGAAACAAAGGAACGATCATCAACTAGTAATGATCAAGAAGTGATCCTGAACTCCTACTTACGTCAGACATAACCCAGAAACCGTGTTCTCCTCTCGATCAACCCCGAAAAGAGACACTCACGGTTACGCACACGGTTGGTGTATTTTAGAAGAGTTTGCTTCAAGTTTACTACAACCGGATATTAACAAATTCCCATCTGCCACATAACCATGGGCACGGCTCTCGAAAGTTTAAACCTGCAGGGTGTCCCAACTTAGCCCATGATAAGCTCTCGCGATCAACGAAGGATATTCCTTCTCCCGGAAGACCCGATCAGTCTCGAATCCGGCTACAAGACATTTCGACAACAATAAAACAAGACCAGAAAGCCGCCGGATGTGCCGACAAATCCCGATAGGAGTCGCACGCACTCTCGTTCTCGGGCACACCGGATAAGTCAAGCTACGAGTAAAACCAAGCCTCGAAGTTTCCCGTGGTGGCCCCGAAGTTGTTTCGGTTCGGACCAACACTCAAGGAGCACCGCCCGGGGGCTAAATAAAGATGACCCTCGGGCTCCGAAACCCAAGGGAAAAAGGGCATAGGTGAGGCAAATGGTAAAACCAATGTTGGGCCTTGCCGAAAAGTCTTATTCAAAGCGAACTGTCAAGGGGGTCCCATAAATCACCCGACCGCGTTAGGGACGCAAAATCCGGGAACATAATACCGATATGACGGAAACTAAGGCGGCAAGAGTGGAACAAAACACCAGGCATAAGGCCGAGCCTTCCACCCTTTACCAAGTATATAGATGCATTAATAATATAAGATATATTGTGATATCCCAACAAGTAAACATGTTCCAACAAGGAACAACATCTCCATGTTCCAACAAGGAACAAACTTCATCTTCACCGCAACTAACAACGCTATAAGAGGGCTGAGCAAAGCGGTAACATAGCCAAACAACGGTTTGCTAGGAAGGGTGCAAAAGGTTAGGGGCTGACATGGCAATTTGGGATGGCTTGATAAACAGGTAATAAGTAGCGCAGCATAGCGATAGAACGAAGCAACTAGCATAGCAATGATAGTAGTGAGATCCAGGATAGCGGTCATCTTGCCTGAAATCCCGCTAGGAAGAAGAACGAGTCCATGAAGAAGACGAACGGATGAAGCCGAACCAAGCGTAGACGAACGAATCCTCACGATCGCAACGAAATGGGAACTAACAAGAAGAAGCACACAACATAGGTAAACACACCACATATGAACAAGGCATGATGCACAAACAAGCATGATGCATGACAAGACTACATGAAGCTACTCATGGCAAGAGATGATGCATACAAGAGCAACACATCAAAGCAAGTTTAAATAAGGCCGGAAACAACATAGAACAATTCCGGTAAGTCCTCATATGCAAATTTCGAAATTGGTCCAGATCTGAATAAACCTTATGTTCAAGTTGTTAAACAGCAAGTTAAGATGCACCACGATGATCTACACGAAATTCTAGTCAAGTTACATATAAAGTTCATTAAATTCGGAGCTACGGGCTAGAAGATATGAGCAAAACAAGATAAGCATGGCATCGATGCAAAATGCATACAAACATCAAGCAAACACCTCAAAACAAGGATGCAACATGATAATATGAAACTACATGCAAAATCAAGCAAGTTTCATATAGAGCACACTCAAAACGGAGCAACGGTTCAACACATACACTCTATACAAGTTATAGCAACAATCTGTCCAAAACAGCAACTAGGCATATTGCAAGCATCAAAACACTATGCTACAGCACCACAATATGAAAAAAAGGCATGGGCATGATGTACAGGTAAAGCATGACAAAACATGAACACTGAGCTAACTCCAGAAATCACAAGAACATGCTCAAACACACATGGTAAGATTGCAAATAATAACAGTTTCAGACTTATCAGGAAATAACATCAGGTTGCAATGTTTAGAGCTATCAAAAAACAAGCTACAGGAACTTATCATGGCAAACAAAGGCATGGAATGAACCTACTAATTGCATAGAACAAAAGTCCCTTACTGACCATGAGCCAAAAAGGATCAGAAGATATGATGGCACCCATGTAAACATGGCAAGTTATATTACAGATTTGAACATGACAGGAACAACAATAAGTAGGCATGTTGGTGAGCTTGAACCACTCACCACAGAGCAATACATGGCATGGAAAGGCAACCAACAGTAAGAAGACATGGCATATAAGCTATACATGGCAAGAACAACAACATATCATGCAAGGATCAACTACAACAACCTTGGCAAAATTGAATAACATGTAAACAATCTGCCAAGAACATTTTATAGCAAAAGTAGAGCTCGATTGACTCAAGCTATGACACTCCATAATTGCAAAAAAGGGCATGGATGGATAGAGCAAGACATGTATAACAAAACATCCTTATTGAAGTATCTCAAAATATGCATGGATCGCTCGGTAGCATCAAGTTAACATGGCATAAAAATATCAGCAGAACAGGGCCGAAATCAGCAACATCACGAAGCCTAGTTTGCATGCTCGTGCTAGTCACCACATAGATCAAAAAAATACATGGCATACACCCCTGTAAAGATGGCATGGCATATTACAAAACACATGTAGGACTCAAGTTCATAGGATGCACACATCAATCATGGCAAAATGACAAAGTGCATGTTCGATAAGAAACGAAACTAACATCACATAGCCCTCTTCTAACAGCATTTCGGGCATCAAGATGAGCTCAAATGAAAATGATGCAATGAGATGAAATGATCTACTCATCGAGACGAACAATTTGACATATTACACGCATTTAAACGGAGCAATGATGCAGAGTTATGGCATGATGAAAATGCATGAAAGTTATCAAAACTCGGGGACTTAGCAGAAATTATACCTCCGAAAAGTCAACGGACGGAGATATCCGGACGCGGGGATCCCGGACGGAGGCGCGGTCGCTTGATGGTCGGGCGGTGGATTCATCCCACCGCCGGATCCGGCGACGAGGCGGTTTGCGGCGGCGGCCGGCGAGGAGGGAGGAGGCGGCCGGGCGAGGAGGAGCCGGCGGAGGGGCGGCGGCGTTCCGGCGAGCCGGGAGGCCGGCCGGAGTCGAGGGAGGAGCTCGGGCGCGGGCAGGGCGCCGGATCCGGGGCGCGGGGCCCGCGAGGCGGCTACGGCAGGAGGCGCCGACGGGGGAGCAAGGGCAGGCGGCGGAGGAGCTCCGGCGGGCGGCGGCGCCGAGGGCGGCGACGGCGAGCAAAGCGGCGGAGGCGCGCGAGGGCGCTGGTCGGGCGGGCGCTGGGCGCGGAGGCGGCGGGCGGGCGGGCTGCTGGCTCAGCCAGCCCCGCGGGCCAGCGGGCGTGGAGGCGGCGGCGCCACGCTGCAGTTCGGATTGGCCGGGAGCGGCGGCGGAGGCGGTTGACGTCCGCCGGGCTGGGGACGAAATGTCCCGCAAGCAAGGGGAAGGTTAGGTAGGTTTGGACCCGAATTTTGGGGAAGACATATTTATAGGTAGAGGGAGCTAGGAGAGTCCAAATGAGGTGCGATTTTGCCACGCGATCGTGATCGAACGACCGAGAGCATGGAGGGGAGTTTGATGGGTTTTGGGCCACTTTGAAAGGGGTGTTGGGCTGCAACACAAAAGAGCTTTTATGTTACCCGTTAACTGCTGAGTATCAAACGACCTCCAAATGGCACGAAACTTGACAAAGCGGTCACGGTGCTATACCAAGGCCGCTTGTCAAACCTCGGTCATTCCGAGAAAGTTTAACACCCGCACACAAAAGAGACAATAGGGGCGCCGGAGACATAGGAGTGCCGGATTGCAAAACGGACAACGGGAAAATGCTCGGATGCATGAGACGAACACGTATGCGAAAATGAAATGCGATGATGACATGATATGAAATGCGATGATGACGTGGCAAAGTGCAACACGCAAGCAAATGACATGGCAACGACGGCGAATAATCGCGGACACCGGCGCGATCGAATCCGGGCGCATAAAGAAAACCTCCCACTCGTGGGCTTAGCTGCAGTCCAAGATCGCTTAAGCACGAAATCCATCCCGATCCGCAAGGACGACGAGGTGCAGGTCGACCGCTTCCTTCTCCTTCGAGCTGCGCCATAAGTACAACGTGCGCCCATCCCGATCCGCAAGGACGACGAGGTACAGTCGATCGCTTCCTCTCCTGCACTCGCAAGAGCAACAAAGTGTAGGTCAACCGGATCCACCTCGAGCTGCATCTCAAGCATTGAAGCATAATCCGAGTGAAGAGCAAAATTCACTCAAGGCAAACAAAAGCATATTTCGACGATAAGTAAAGTTCGGATAGCATCCTAAGGATGCGTATACCTGTGCCTCAAGCCCGTTAAAGTTTATCGGTTACAAAGACCACTCGGCATTCCGAGGCAAATTTAAGGCATAGCATAAAGTTTTTACCTCGTGGAGGACCGAAGGAGCCACAACCGGTCAAGGTCGATCCCATCAAGAATCCGGTGGCAGCGGCGATGAAAGTCTCCATGAAAGATTGGAAATCATACTTCTTGGTATTGGCAACTTTGATGGACGCCATTTTCCTCCCGCTACCTCCTTGCAAAGTGGACACCAACCAGAGACAGAGCAACATCAGACCGCACTGGCAGAGACTTTTTCCATTCTTGCACTCGACTTGAACCTCATTCACCGAGTCATTATGACTCGAGGTCATTCTGCCGCCCGTCCGCCAGAGTGTTGAGTCGATCCGCCACCGCAGCTTTCACCAAGCGAGATAGTCCACCACACCAAAGAATGCGAGACTCAAATGAGCATCGCTCATAGCGACTTCATCCCTTCACGGGAGAGTTGATGGGGTCCAGCTTGTCTCCACTCGACCGGTCTCCTCTTCAAGTTCGACAGATTCTCGCAAATACGACTCGAGTTCAAGCTAATGGTTCTATGATGACTCGATGATGACAAGTCACTCGGATAAGAGGAATTACCTTCAAGCATGAGGAATAGCTTCTTGGCGAGCCCTCCCAGATAAGCCTCCAGATCATTCCTCCTCCCCGCCAGTCACGGCCTTATCACAGAGCAACTTTGTCATTCTTCACCGGCTAACCTCCTTGTTGGTCGCTACGAGAGCAGCCTTCGCTTGGTATTCTCCTTCGAAGTTTGCCGATCGAGACCAGTTTCTTCCGCGAGCTTTATTTTCTCCAAAGCCGCCTCAGTGCTCTCGCAAGGTCGTGGTCTTTCTTCTTCGAGCCTCCTCTAGTTTGTCTCGCAAAATAACAATAAGCCCAGAGTTGAGAATGGGTAGAAAGACAAAGACAACAGAAAGTTCTCACCAGCCATACCTTTTGCTTCATCTCGCCTTTTGCAAAATCTCCGAGCAAGCTTCAAGTCAAGGTTGAGCTGGATCTGTTTGTTCTCCAATTCGTATAGCGGCCATGAGCTCGCAAGATTTCTCAAGAGTCAATTGACAAAACATCAAAGACAAGTCACTTCCGAGTGACTAAAGAAAATCATAGCATTTCTAAGACTACAAATAATCAAAACATTTGACAAGAGTCTCGGGATTACACCAAGGGTGCACTCAGTGTTCCCCATCGGTTTTACTAATTCGATTCACCACCGATCGAAAGAGGCAAAAAAGGTTATGATCCTAAAACCATAGCCAACCTGCCGCTAATGGCTATGTAAAAAATAGTTCCTTAGACTATAGTCGATCGCCAAAGCAGTCCACCATAGTCTCGGGATTACACCCAAGGGTGCACTTTATGCGTGCCCCCACCGGTTCCAAAGATCCATTCAACATGGCCCACTGCATCGAGTGAAGAAGTTCAAAGTATAAAGACTATAGTCAATCGCCTGCAGTCCACCATAGTCTCGGGACTACACTCCTGGGTGCACTCAGCGCGTGCCCCCACCAAGACAAAAATTCAATCGACACACCCGCCCAAGGGTGTACAGATACAGATATGGAAATCTTCGTAAATAAGAAATTTCAGGTAGCATATCCCAACAGTAACAAGCAACACCAACTTACTTGGACATTGCTCAAGTGCCGAGCTTGCATCATAAGTCGCCTGCGTGGCCTCCCTGACCACCTTCACTTGCTCCATCATGATCCCTGCGTCATGATGGCCTCCTTAGCAGCACTCACTTGGTCTCCCGGACGTGGTGAGTGGCAAAAGGGAAGGCGGGTCAGCAATCGACGACGAAGGCCGACACTCGCCAGCCAGACAAAGAAAGGACACAGACGCCTAAGTGGTGTCGCCCTCGTGAACCAAAGATCTCAAAAAGGATACAACTTGAGTAGCCTTGCCAAAGAGGCACCTTTTTTGTCCTTCCTCTTCGCCGCCGTGTTTCATCGCTGCCGCCGTGGAGATCAATGACATGAGGTGGAACTACAAGAAAGATTCAAAGGTAAAAACAGAAATCCAATCAACCATAAAGCTTAAACCGCAGAGATCATACCAAGGTTGGAGGCGGCGCATCTTCCATTTCCTCGATCTTCGTGTCATTGAGGTCTCGGAGGTGGCAGCACCGCAGTTTTCAGAAATCAGTTGATCACCAAACGAGTCGCACCAAAAGTACACCCATGGTAGACAGGAAAACACAAGTTCTCATTGACACCAGAAATGGTGGGAATGACCATCCTCATGTTGGTCAAGGCCTTCACCGCTTTGATGTCATTGCTCGGGTTGCTTTGGCGGTTTTCACCGCAGACCGGAGAAGTCGTCCCGAGGCGCTTGTCGATCGCCTCGACGGGCGCGATAGCCTTACCGCGGCCGACCACGGATCATGCCTCGCCTTGATCGCCTTTCCGAGGGGTGGATCCACGCCTCCTCCTCTTCCTCCTCCTCCTCCTCTTCATCGTAGCTGCTGCTTTCCTCGACTCCCATTCCTCCCGGCTTCCTCCCGCCTTCTTCTTTTTCGACTGGTTCTTGCGCCTGGGCATCGAGTACATCTCAAGGTGACCTAGAAGGCAGCAAAACAAGACGAAGTCACCGGCCGATTCAGCAGCGAACAGAGCAAATTCAACAGATCACAATGAGATCAGTGGTCATACCTTGTCCGTTCGTAAGATTGGTCGAGTGGTGGGATCCTCCTAGCTCCACGAGGGTTATCCTTGTTCCCTCGTGATGGCGCCATCCACCTCTCCAATGTGGCGCCGCCGACCTCCTCCGAGTGGACCCGGTGGTGTCCTCGGTACCGAGTACATCCACATCGGTGACCTCGTATTGAGTGGCTGAATGCGCCGTCAAGGAAAACCTCCGTAAGATCCATGCCGGTCACTCCGCCGCGAATGAGCTGGACTACACGCCCATCAACAATTTAACTCGACCTTCTCCTCCGGAAGCACCTTCAGAGAGGACGGCTTGTTCACTCGATCCATGGAGAAAGGAGGGAGTCCAATGACCGCTCAAGGCCGATCGGTCTTGGCAGAGAGCTAGGTCGATCGCCACCCTCTAACCGAATCGGAAGAATCATGGCCGAAAGGCACTCTTACCCTCATCTCGACCCCAAGACCCCACACATCTGGATTACTTGGGTTCTTTTCATCATTTGACTAGCCTTTTTCACCGCTCCGAGAGCGACAAGTGAATATGTGTTTGAAGAGGCCCCAAAGGTGGCCGACAACCCAAGAAGTTTTCGCACAAGGAAACGAAAGCGGCGAGATAGGCAATGGAGTTGGTGTGAAGTGATGGAGTTGTGCTCCAAAGAAATTCAGAAAACCCCGAAGAAAAGATTCGGCGGTAGAGAAAATCCGCGATCAACATGGGTGGCTAAGAGGACGACTCACCCTCCCGAGGTTGCGGCTGCCACTCCGCCCCCGAAGCCTTGCCGACCTGCGGGGATCAATCCTCGCTGGCCAGTGTCGCCGAGGTCTTTTCTCGGTGATGGTCGAGCGGATCCAATCTCCTCGACCCAACCTTGCGGCAGTTGGATCGCTGGCGAGGATCCGCCTCGACCAAGCGCTTCTCCCTTCCCCTTCGCCGCCGCTTTTTCGCCCGCTTCAAGGCCGCCGCCTTCCTTCACCATTGTCGCCAAGGGCAGAACGGAGCAGCATCGCTGAGCAGGTTACGGGCGCGGCGGATGAATCTGGAGGACGGAGGAGGGAAAATGAAGGTGCACTGCTCAAAAGAACCCCGCCCGTGCCTTATATGAAGTCGCCTGAGTGGCTGACCGTAGGCCCGCAATCCTGTCAAATCCGCGCAATAAGCCGCTGCTACGATACGTGGCGTAAAAAGGTGGCGTGGAGATCGAGGTGTCCTGTTTTATCCCATCGAGCACCATGGCCTTCCTTCGCTTCACAGGCTTCCCAAATTCGATCCCGCTAAATCCGCTATCGCAGAAAGCAACTTGTCGACGGCAAATTTCCTCCGATCCGTCGCCGAAATCTCCAAGTTCATAAAGTTCACTCGACAGATATAAGGAATGGATCAAGGTGACTGAAAGAAAAGTTGACACCATCACTACAAGGTCACTGATCCAGAGTAAGACGCACTCGCAGCACGAAAACAGGTCGGAAAGATTATCAACTCCTTCCTCACTCAAACCTCGATCCATTCGGGGGCTAATGATGAAGTCATGTACCTAGGGTAGGGTCATGGACCTGTCCAAGATACCTTCCCCAAGGACATCCTTAGAATAAACTGCCTTCCAGTCGACCTGGTAGGATTCCACTCGACAAACTCAAAGACACTCGACTATGAAGACCCACTCGACCACCAGGAGTTCGAGAGCCACTCGGTGTCTTAACGGTCTGTAGTTAAGTAGTCTTTATGGTTATGATGACACTTTATGTAAGGCGTTACCAGTAACGCCTGGTCTTAATGTACCTTTAACCCTCTGCTACATGGGCTGGGTGGGGTCCTGGCGCACTCTATATAATCCACCCCCCTCCACAGGTAGAAGGGTTCGCACCCTTGTAATTCATACGCATATAATCCAATGACCACCCGGCCCGAGACGAGGGCTGTTACTTCCTCCGAGAAGGGCTCAACTCAGAAACTCGTATGCGATACAACTACTCCATAGCTAGTACCTTGCCTCTCCATACTTACCCCCCATTCTACTGTCAGACTTAGAACCACGACACCGGGCACACCGATGTGTTGGGGATCGTTGTAGAAATTAAATATTTTCTACGCATCACCAAGATCAATCTATGGAGAGACTAGCAAAGAGAGGGTGGGGAGTGCATCTTCATACCCTTGAAGATCGCGATGCGGTAGCGTTGCAAGAACGCGGTCGGTGGAGTCGTACACGAAGCGATTCAAACCGCGGCCGAATCCGATCTAAGCACCAAACAATCAGGCTCCGCTGCTCAACACACGCGCAGCCCGTGACGCCTCCTGCCCTTGATACCGCAAGGAGAGAGGGAGAGGTAGGGGAAGACTCCGTCCAGCAGCAGCACGACGGCGTGGTGGTGGTGGACGAGCATGGCACTCTAGCAGGGCTTTGCCAAGCACTGCGAGAGACGAGGATGGAGAGGGGTAGGGCAGCGCCAGGAGAAGGGGTGCGGTTGCCCTCCCACCCCCACTATTTATAGGGGAGAGAGGGGCCGCCCCCAGATCCATCTAGAGGGGGGGCGGCCTCGGGGGCAGCGCCCTTAGGGTTTCCAACTAGGGGGGGCAGCGGCCCCCTTAGGGTTTCCAAACCTAGGCACCTTGGGCCTTGGGGGGGCTCACCAGCCCACTAAGGGGATGGTTCCCACCCAACTACAACCCATTAGGTCCTTCGGGGTAGGTGGACCCTCCCGGTGGACGCCCGGAACCCCTTTGGTTGTCCCGGTACAATATCGATAAACCCCGAAACCTTTCCGGTGACTGAAACTGGACTTACCATATATAAATCTTCACCTCCGAACCATTCCAGAACTCCTCGTGACGTCCGGGATCTCATCCGGGACTCCGAAAAACTTTCGGTAACCACATATAATTCCCATTACAACTCTAGCATCACTGAACCTTAAGTGTGTAGACCCTACGGGTTCGGGAACTATGCGACATGACCGAGACATCTCTCCGCCAATAACCAACAGCGGATCTCGATACCCATGTTGGCTCCTACATGTTCCACGATGATCTCATCGATGAACCAAGATGTCAAGGATTCAATCAATCCCGTGATACGATTCCTTTGTTCATCGGTATAGTACTTGCCCGAGATTCGATCGCCGGTATACCGATACCTTGTTCAATCTCGCACGGCAAGTCTCTTTACTGCCCGTGAACACATCATCCCTTGATCAACACCTTAGTCACATTGAGCTCATTACGATGATGTCTTACCGAGTGGGCCCAGAGATACCTCTCTCACATACGGAGTGACAAATCCCAGCCTCGATTCGTACAACCCAACAGATACTTTCGGGATACCCGAGTGTACCTTTATAGCCACCCAGCATTGCTAGACGCTTGGCACACCCAAAGTACCCTTACGGATCCGGAGTTGCACAATTTCATGGTCTAAGGAAAAGATACTTGACATTAGAAAAGCTTTAGCGCATTTAACTACACGATCATGTGCTATGCTTAGGATTGGGTCTTGTCCATAACATCATTATCCTAATGATGTGATCCCGTTATCAATGACATCCTATGTCCATGGTTAGGAAACCGTAACCATCTATTGATCAACAAGCTAGTCAACTAGAGGCTCACTAGGGACATGTTGTGGTCTATGTATTCACACATGTATTATGATTTTCGGATAACACAATTATAGCATGAAAAATAGACAATTATCATGAACAAGGAAATATAATAATAACCATTTTATTATTGCCTCTAGGGCATATTTCCAACAGTCTCCCACTTGCACTAGAGTCAATAACCTAGTTACATTGTGATGAATCGAACACCCATAGAGTTCTGGTGTTGATCATGCTTTGCACGTGGAAGAGGTTTAGTCAACGGATCTGCGACATTCAGGTCCGTACGCACTTTACAAATATCTATGTCTCCATCTTGAACATTTTCACGAATGGAGTTGAAGCGACGCTTGATATGCCTCGGTCTTCTTGTGAAACCCGGGCCCTTGGCAAGGTCAATAGCTCCAGTTGTTGTCACAGAAGAGAGTCATCGGCCCGACGCATTGGGAATAACTCCTAGGTCGGTAATGAACTCCTTCATCCAGATTGCTTCATGTGCTGCCTCCGAGGCTGCCATGTACCCCGCTTCACATGTAGATCCCGCCACGACGCTTTGCTTGCAATCGCACCACCGACCGCCCCACCATTCAAAATATACACGTATCCGGTTTGTGACTTGGAGTCATCCAGATCTGTGTCGAAACTAGCATCGACGTAACCCTTTACGACGAGCTCTTCGTCACCTCCATAAACGAGAAACATATCCTTAGTCCTTTTCAGGTATTTCAGGATATTCTTGACCGCTGTCCAGTGTTCCATGCCGAGATTACTTTGGTACCTTCCTACCAAACTTACGACAAGGTTTACATCAGGTCTGGTACACAACATGTCATACATAATAGACCCTATGGCCGAGGCATAGGGGATGACACTCATCTTTTCTCTATCTTCTGCCGTGGTCGGGCATTGAGCCGTGCTCAATCTCACACCTTGCAATACAGGCAAGAACCCCTTCTTGGACTGATCCATATTGAACTTCTTCAATATCTTGTCAAGGTACATGCTTGGTGAAAGACCAATGAGGCGTCTTGATCTATCTCTATAGATCTTGATGCCTAATATGTAAGCAGCTTCTCCAAGGTCCTTCATTGAAAAACACTTATTCAAGTAGGCCTTTATGCTTTCCAAGAGTTCTATATCATTTCCCATCAATAGTATGTCATCCACATATAATATGAGAAATGCTACAGAGCTCCCACTCACTTTCTTGTAAACACAGCTTATCCATAAATCATGTAAACCCAAACGCTTTGATCATCTCATCAAAACGAATGTTCCAACTCCGAGATGCTTGCACCAGCAGATAGATCGCGTTGGAGCTTGCATACCTTGTCAGCATTCTTAGGATCGACAAAACCTTCCGGCTGCATGATATACAATTCTTCCTTAAGGAAACCATTAAGGAATGCCGTTTTGACGTCCATTTTCCATATCTCATAATCATAGAATGCGGCAATTGCTAACATGATTCGGACAGACTTCAGCTTTGCTACGGGTGAGAAGGTCTCATCATAGTCAACCCCTTGAACTTGTCGATAACCCTTAGCAACAAGCCGAGCCTTATAGATGGTTACATTACCATCCGCGTCTGTCTTCTTCTTAAAGATCCATTTATTTTCTATGGCTCACCGATCATCGGGCAAGTCACCAAAGTCCATACTTCGCTTTCATACATGGATCCTATCTCGATTTCATGGCTTCCAGCCATTTGTCGGAATCCGGCCCGCCATCGCTTCTTCATAGTTCAAGGTTCACCATTGTCTAACAACATGATTTCCAGTGACAGGGTTGCCGCACCACTCAGTGTGCGAACGTGTCCTTGTGGACCTATGAAGTTCAGAGCAACTTGATCTGAAGTTTCATGATCATCATCATTAACTTCCTCTCTAGTCGGTGGAGGCACCACGTAAACATTTTCTTGAGCTGCGCTTACCTCGGTTCAAGAGGCAATACTTCATCAAGTTCTACTTTCCTCCCAATTACTTCTTTCGAGAGAAACTCTTTCTCTAGAAAGGATCCATTCTTGGCAACAAAGATCTTGCCTTCGGATCTAAGGTAGAAGGTATACCCAATAGTTCCTTAGGGTATCCTATGAAGATGCATTTCTCCGATTTGGGTTCGAGCTTTTCAGGTTGAATTTTCTTGACATAAGCATCGCATCCCCAAACTTTCAGAAACGATAGCTCAGGTTTCTTCCCAAACCACAATTCATACGGTGTCGTCTCAATGGATTTTGACGGAGCCCTATTTAAAGTGCATGTGGCAGTCTCTATAGCATAACCACAAAATGATAGCGGTAGATCGGTAAGAGAAATCATAGATCGCACCATATCCAATAGAGTGCGATTACGATGTTCGGATACACCATTAGGATACACCATTACGCTGAGGTGTTCCAGGCGGCGTGAGTTGTGAAACAATTCCACATTTCCTTAAGTGCGTGCCAAATTCGTGACTCAAATATTCTCCCCCATGATCTGATCGTAAGAACTTGATTTTCCTGTCATGTTGATTCTCAACCTCACTCTGAAATTCCTTGAACTTTTCAAAGGTCTCAGACTTGTGTTTCATCAAGTAAACATACCCATAGCTACTTAAGTCATCAGTGAGGGTGAGGACATTACGATAACCACCACGAACCTCAACACTCATTGGACCGCACACATCAGTATGTATGATTTCCAATAAGTTGGTTGCTCGCTCCATTGTTCCGGAGAACGGAGTCTTGGTCATTTTTCCCATGAGGCATGGTTCGCATGTGTCAAATGATTCATAATCAAGAGACTCCAAAAGTCCATCTGCATGGAGTTTCTTCATGCGTTTGACACCAATGTGACCAAGGCGGCAGTGCCACAAGTATGTGGGACTACCATTATCAACCTTACATCTTTTGGCATTCACACTATGAATATGTGTAACATCATGTTCGAGATTAAACAAAAATAAACCATTGACCAGTGGAGCATGACCATAAAACATATCTCTCATATAAATGGAACAACCATTATTCTCGGATTTAAATGAGTAGCCATCTCGCACTAAACCAGATCCAGATACAATGTTCATGCTCAAAGCTGGTACTAAATAACAATTATTGAGGTTTAAAACTAATCCCGTGGGTAGATGTAGAGGCAGCGTGCCGACGGCGATCACATCGACCTTGGAACCATTTCCAACGCGCATCGTCACCTAGTCCTTCGCCAGTCTCCGCTTATTCTGCAGATCCTGTTTTGAGTTACATATATGAGCAACCAGACCGGTATCAAATACCCAGGAGCTACTAAGAGCGCTGGTTAGGTACACATCAATAACATGTATATCACATATACCTTTGGTATTGCCGGCCTTCTTATCTGCTAAGTACTTGGGGCGTTCCTTCCAAAGGACTGCTTCCCTTGCAATAAAAGCACTCACCTCGTGCTTGGGTCCATGCTTTGGCTTCTTCCCGGCAATCGGCTTATCGGGCGCGGCAACTCCCTTCCCGTCCTTCTTGAAGTTCTTCTTACCCTTGCCTTTCTTGAACTTAGTGGTTTTATTCACCATCAACACTTGATGTTCCTTTTGATCTCCACCTCCGCTGATTTCAACATTGAATATACCTCAGAATGGTCTTTACATCCCCTGATATTGAAGTTCATCACAAAGCTCTTTAGCTAGGTGGGAGCGATCAAGGATTCTCATTAACGATCGCATCATCCGGGAGATTAACTCCCAGCTGAGATAAGTGGTTGTGCAACCCAGACATTTTGAGTATGTGTCACGACGGAACTATTCTCCTCCATCTTACAACTATAGAACTTGTCGGAGACTTCATATCTCTTGACCCGGGCATGAGCTTGGAAAACTATTTTCAGCTCTTGGAACATCTCATATGCTCCGTGTTGCTCAAAACGCTTTTGGAGCCTCGGTTCTAAGCTGTAAAGCATGCCGCACTGAAACAGGGAGTAATCATCACTACGCCGATCGCCAGCGCTCATAACGCCTTGAGTTGCCGGAAAACAGTGCTTCACCTAGCGTGCATCAAGGACATTTTCTTTCTTGGCAGCTATGAGGATAATCTCAAAGTTACGGACCCAAATCCGTGTAGTTGCTGCCATCGCCTTTCAGCTTGGTTTTCTAGGAACGCTGAAGTTGAGGGCAACATTAGCGTGGGCCATTTGATCTACAAGACATATTGCAAAGATTTTAGACTATGTTCATGAAAATTAAGTTCATCTAATCAAATTATTTAATGAACTCCCACTCAGATAGACATCCCTCTAGTCATCTAAGTGATACATGATCCGAGTCAACTAGGCCGTTTCCGATCATCACGTGAGACGGACTAGTCATCATCGATGAACATCTTCATGTTGATCGTATCTTCTATACGACTCATGTTCGACCTTTCGGTCTTCCGTGTTCCGAGGCCATGTCTGTACATGCTAGGCTCGTCAAGTCAACCTAAGTGTATTGCGTGTGTAAATCTGGCTTACACCCGTTGTATGCGAACGTTAGAACCTATCAGACCCGATCATCACGTGGTGCTTCGGAACAACGGACCTTAGAAACGGTGCACAGTTAGGGGGAACACAATTCTTGATATTTAAATGAGGGATCATCTTATTTATGCTACCGTCGTTCTAAGCAAATAAGATGTAAAAACATGATAAACATTACATGCAACCAAATAGTGACATGATATGGCCAATATCATTTTGCTCCTTTTGATCTCCATCTTCGGGGCGCCATAATCATCATCGTCACTAGCATGACACCATGATCTCCATCATCGTGTCTTCATGAAGTTGTCTCGTCAACTATTACTTCTACTACTATGGCTAACGGTTTAGCAATAAAGTAAAGTAATTACATGACGTTTATGTTGACACGCAGGTCATAAATAAATTAAGACAACTCCTATGGCTCCTACCAGTTGTCATACTCACGGACATGCAAGTCGTGATTCCTATTACAAGAACATGATCAATCTCATACATCACATATATCATTCATCACATCCTTTTGGCCATATCACATCACACGGCATATGCTGCAAAAACAAGTTAGACGTCCTCTAATTGTTGTTGCAAATTTTTACGTGGCTGCTATAGGTTTCTTAGCAAGATCGTTTCTTACCTACGCCAAAACCACAACCTGATATGCCAATTTCTATTTACCCTTCATAAGGACCCTTTTCATCGAATCCGATCCGACTAAAGTGGGAGAGACAGACACCGCTAGCCACGCTATGCAACTAGTGCATGTCACCGGTGGAACCTGCCTCACGTAAGTGTACGTGTAAGGTCGGTCCAGGCCGCTTCATCCCACGATGTCACCAATCAAGATAAGACTAGTAACAGCAAGTAAATTGACAAAATCGACGCCCACAACAACTTGTGTTCTACTCGTGCATAGAAACTACGCATAGACCTAGCTCATGATGCCACTGTTGGGGATCGTTGCAGAAATTAAAAAATTTTTATGCATCACCAAGATCAATCTATGGAGAGACTAGCAACGAGAGAGAGGGGAGTGCATCTTCATACCGTTGAAGATCGCGATGCGGAAGCGTTGCAAGAACGCGGCCGGTGGAGTCGTACACGAAGCGATTTAGATCACGGCCGAATCTGATCTAAGCACCGCACAACGGTGCCCGCGTTCAACATACGTGCAGCCCGGTGACGTCTCCCACGCCTTGATCCAGCAAGGAGAGAGGGAGAGGTTGGGGAAGACTCCGTCCAGCAGCAGCACGACCGCATGGTGGTGGCGGAGGAGCGTGGCACTCCAGCAGGGCTTCGCCAAGCACTGCGAGAGACGAGGAGGAAGAGGGGTAGGGTTGCGCCAGGAGAAGGGGTGCGGTTTCCCTCCCACCCCCCACTATTTATAGGGGGAAGGGGAGAGGGGCCCGGCCCCCTAGATCACTAGAGGGGGGGGCAGCGGCCCCCTTAGGGTTTCCAACTAGGGGGGGGGGCAGCGGCCCCCTAGGGTTTCCAACCCTAGGCGCCTTGGGCCCTTGGGGGGGGGGGGGTACACCAGCCCACTAAGGGCTGGTTCCCACCCAACTACAGCCCATTAGGTCCTTCGGGCAGGGACTTCGAACCCCTTCGTGGTCCCGTACAATACCGATAAACTCCGACACCTTTCCGGTGATCAAACCGACTTCCCATATATAAATCTTCACCTCCGACCATTCCGAACTCCTCGTGACGTCCGAGATCTCATCCGGACTCAACAACTTTCGTAACCACATAAAATTCTATTACGAGTCTAGCGCCATCAACCTTATGTGTAGACCCTACGGGTTCGAACTATGCGCATATGACCGAGACATCTCTCGCCAATAACCAACAGCGGATCTGGATACCCATGTTGGCTCCTACATGTTCCACGATGATCTCATCGGATGAACCAAGATGTCAAGGATTCAATCAATCCCGTGATACGATTCCCATTGTCTACCGGTATAGTACTTGCCCGAGATTCGATCGTCGGTATACCGATACCTTGTTCAATCTCGTTACGGCAAGTCTCTTTACTCGTTCCATAACACATCATCCCTTGATCAACACCTTAGTCACATTGAGCTCATTATGATGATGTCTTACCGAGTGGGCCCAGAGATACCTCTCTGTCATACGGAGTGACAAATCCCAGTCTCGATTCGTGCCAACCCAACAGATACTTTCGGGGATACCCGTAGTGTACCTTTATAGCCACCCAGTTACGTTGTGACGTTTGGCACACCCAAAGTACCCTTACGGTATCCAGGAGTTGCACAATCTCATGGTCTAAGGAAAAGATACTTGACACTAGAAAAGCTTTAGCGCATTTAACCACACGATCTTGTGCTATCCTTAGGATTGTCTTGTCCATCACATCATTATCCTAATGATGTGATCCCGCTATCATTGACATCCTATGTCCATGGTTAGGAAACCGTAACCATCTATTGATCAACGAGCTAGTCAACTAGAGGCTCACTAGGGACATGTTGTGGTCTATGTATTCACACATGTATTACGATTTTCGGATAACACAATTATAGCATGAACAATAGACAATTATCATGAACAAGGAAATATAATAATAACCATTTTATTATTGCCTCTAGGGCATATTTCCAACACGATGTGGTCCTACAAGCCCGAGGACCCGACCACCGTGCTTTGCTTCTACGGCACCACCCACGACAAGTTTTGGAAGGTGTTGTTCAAGCCCTAGAAGGTGTGACCGGCCAAGGAGGAAGACATCAGCCTCGATGCCGCACACCCTCCTCAGGAGGTAATGAAGTTCTGTTCTTATATTCAGACTTTTGCCTTTTAACAAAGGACTTGACTCCTTTCTTCCTGCATTCGCAGAGATGGCTAGAGAAGGCCGCAAAGATTGACTATCCGGTCCTGCTGCCCGAGGGCCCCAGGATGGCCCTACTGGAGGAGATGTTGACCGTGGCACCGTACAAGGCGCCGGAGAAGAAGGAGAAGAAGAAGATCGAGAAGAGGGAGGACCGAGAAGGCCTTCACCCAAGGGGACATCAGGACACCAAGTTTGAGGAAACCCAAGTCCCCTCTGCTCACGAGGGGGAGTAGGAAGAGGAGAGGGAGGAGAGAAACTCCTCCCGGAAAAGAAAGAGGGCGGCGTCCGACGATGCAAAAGAGGATCTGCCCCCTCCTGATCCAAAGAAACAACGCATGGCCAAAGTGGTCCTGTCTAATGACAGCTCGGACTCCGCCAAGGAGTCCAAGGCTTTGGAAGAGGTTCCTCAAAGGAACCACAGGGCCAAGCCCCCTTCCCAAAGGTACGAATCCAAAGATTCTCTGGGCGTTTTCTCGAAGGCTTATTACTAATCATACGTGTGCCTTTCATATTGCAGCCCGTCGCGCGACGTCCCCACTGACCAGGTCTTAGAGGGGAAATCTCCGCCAGCTGAGCTAGCGGAGAGTGGGACCGCGTCACGCTCAACTTGTCCTCCGATCATCGAGGGGACCAGGTGAGGGAGACCTGGACTAGGGGGTCCTCAGGCCTCCGCCTCATCTCTCATGGGCCGGACAGGTGGGCCGCGCTACTATTGATGGAAGGCCGGATTACAAGGCAACTTCATGTCTGGGAAGGAGATCTTTTGAAGTCTTGGTGTGTTCTCCAAGTCAAGATAGAAGATTCGACATGTTTATCTCCTTGTTGTAACCGACCATGTGTGACCCCAGTACCTCTGCTGCCCATATAAACCAGAGGGATTAATCAGTAGAAGCTAGAACAACACCATCATCCTACTAGTCTAGGGTTTAGTTCATCTGATCTCGTGGTAGATCCACTATGTAATCATTCTATACACATCAATATAATCAAGCAGGACGTAGCGTTTTACCTCTTAGTGAGGGCCTGAACCTGGGTAAACACCGTGTCCTTTGTCCTTTGTTCCCCATTGGTCCGAGATCCACAGCTCGGGATCCCCTACCCGATATCCGTCGATTTTGACACCAACATTGGTGCTTTCGTTGAGAGTTCCATTGTTGGATCGCCAAAAGGATCAATGGCTCACTTGTTCATCAACGACATCGTCCATCCCAGGGGTATTTTTTGCCCCCGGCCAGGCTTTCGCGTTTGGTAGCGTCGTACTGCATGCCGATCCAACTGGCCGCCTCGGTCGGGTTGGTCACTTCGCCCCTAGCCAGGAGATCAAGTTCGGAAACCTAGATTTCATCATCGAATCCCAGGGGTAGGGCTGGACGTTCGGTTCCCCTGAACCGATCGGGTCGGTGCTTTGGTCAATTTAAAATTTTTGTTCTGTGAAAATATTGATCGATCGGTCAATAGAAAGTTAGCTAACCGAAGATTGTCAGCACTAAAATTTCAGTTCAGTCGTCGGCTCTACCTAGCAGCATCGCGATATACTACTCGTACTAGTCTGAATCATTGCATTTATTCTGATTGTACAATACCCTAGCATCACTTTTATTCTGATGCACAGTGGTTGTAGCTCTTCCTACTAGCTAAAGGCTGGCCTCGGTAAAATGCGCGGTGGTGGGCTGGTGGCTGACACAAGTGGGGAAATTACTTCTCTTTTACCCAAACTTTTTACTCTGTAAAATTAGCAACGACGGCTCGCTGGGTCAGCCACACCACTTGCCGATGCTGCTATGGGACTCAAGCACTAATAGAAAATAGACAAGTCCATGTTCACATGAAAGAGTAGCAACAATTCTTAAAAAAAGAAAGAGTAGCAACAGACGTGCAGGTCGGACCTACGTGGTTACTCGGTTTTCTGTCCGTTCGGGTACCGGAGGGACACACCCGAATTCAGCGAACTAGGTTCGGTTTTCAACAAATGCAAACCGAACGTACTACCAAAGTTTTTGGTTTCGGTGAATTCGGCTTCAGTGCCGGTTAGTTGGGTTCGGGACATCGGTTTTCGGGTTATATGCCCAGCCCTACCCAGGGGATCTTGCTTTATCAAAGCCTTTGGCTCCCCTAGATAAACCCACTGATCCCGATGCTTTAACTCCAGGAGTGGTAAATCAGACGGGGACTAATGTTACACGGGGCCCGGCCTTAATGCCCGACCCTGTCAGTTCGACCGAACTAGTTTCGACCGAACATAGCCTAGGCACAACCTTAAGCGCCCCTAGAGGCTGTACTACAGGTCAGTCCCGCATATTCGAAGGGCATGGACCCATCAGACCTTTCAATATTGAACAATCTACTAGACCAGATCCAAGTCATGGGAGTCTCCGATGGCCGGTCCTCGGTCTAAGATCAGATCGGGCTCAAGTACCATGGCAGGGAAATGTATATCCCACCCATTACACACCTCGACGCCACCATCGAGGAATTGGCCCAGGGCTCGCAATCGCCAAAGCTAAAAACAAGCCGCGTCCAGGTTGGTGATTATCTCATCCAGGCTTCGGGCCCGCAATCAGATGTTCACCCCGAAGAATGCCCATAACCTAGCCTCGACTTCAAATTGACCTCGAATCTGCGCCACGATATGCGGACAGTCCGAATCCCGAACTCGACGCACTGAATATTTTAGGGGTGCTTGACACCACCGCCAAAATTCCAGATACGTAACTCACTTGAACGCGAATTTTTTCCCACCCACATCGAGTACTCCCCAAGTAACTCAGAAACCCTGACGTATGGGATTTGATGTATGTCAAACAACATCCTGGAGAATCAGTCCACCATTAATGGGCAAGAATTATGCTGGTCAAAGATAAGATGACGGAATGCTGCGATCAAGAAATAATAGCGACCTTTCGGTTCAACTGCCGAGACGAAGGAATCTTGAATGCCCTCACCCGTCGCCATGTGCAAAGCTTCATCGAATTATCGGACCTGGTACGCAAATATTGCGCCATGGAAAGCGCTTGGAAAGCACAACATATGCGTGTGGATTCAACCCATGCCGAGCGATCTAGAAAAGCTCGGGCAAAACGCGTATGCCCATGGCGGTCGCCCCGAACATGAGCCCGCCGGAAAAGGAATAGATCCCTCATCAGACACAAATTAGTCCTTGATGAACTACTGGACAAACCAGGCCCCATACACTCAGCCTAGATGAACACAAATCCATCCCATGGGCTTCGAGCTTGTTGGGTTGTCAGGGAGGTGGCCAAGCGCGACGAAGCTATCCTTGGACTCACACCCCTAGTATACGACCAGGAACACCCCATACATCGATAATGATGTTCTAATGATCTACAGACATTCTCCTCAAGAAATCAGAGGAAAAGAGCCCTTCGAGAGCTCGGCCAAGTCCACTAGGTTACAACCGCTAACCAATGGACAGACAGACCAATCACCTTCGATAAAGAGGACAAACCAAGGGCCCGCTCCATCTAAGCACCTGCCTCACTAGTCCTCGACCCCATAGTGGATGGCTTCAAGCTAACCAAAGTGCTTGTGGATGGAGGCAACGGTCTAAACCTCATTTACGAGGACACCCTTGGCAAAATGCAGTTTGATGGATCTCGCATTGAACAAAGTTAAACTACCTTTCGAGGAATTATACCCGACAGAGAGGCGCGTTGCTTCGGACGAGTCACCCCTGGACGTAGTGCTCGGCAATCCCAAGAACTACAGGACCGAAGAATTACTCTTCTGCATTGTGCCCTTCCATTGTGGATACCACGCTCTACTGGGGCATGAGGCATTCTCAAGGTTTCAGGCCATGCCACATTACGGGTATATGAAACTCAAAATGCCAAGGCCCAATGGCGTGGTCACACTCGTAAGCAATCCGAATAGAGCCTTCGAGCCGAAAACAAAACAACATTGCTTGGCCGTGAAGCATTATCCGATGCTCTGGCAGCCGAAGAACTAACCACACTCCACGCAACAGTGGACAGGGATGACGTGGTCCTCAGTAAAAGGTCTAAGTACACATCATTCAAACCAGCTAACGAGATAGTCAAATTCTAAGTGCAGCCAACGGATCCCACCAAAATAATATCCATTGGAGCCCTGCTGGACCCCGGAGTCGACAAAGCACTGCGGACATTCCTATGCAAGAACTGGGACATATTCTCCTGGCACCCTTCGAACATGCCAGGAATCCCACGAAGACTAGCGGAACATAGCGTAAACATAATCAAGGGCTTCAAACTAGTCAAACAGGCGATGTGCCAATTTTTCGAACCTAAGTGTCAAGCCATGGGGGAAGAATTAGAAAAATTACTTGAAGCCAGATTCATCCGAGAAATAAAACACCCCGAGTGGTTGGCTAATCTGGTCACGGTACCTAAGAAGGATAAATCATGGCGGCTATGCGTCAACTTTAAAGACCTAAATAAAGCATGTCCTAAAGATCTCTTCCCCTTACCCCGGATAGACCAGATCATCGAGGCCACCGCCGGACATGACTCACTATGCTTCCTCGACGCCTACTCCCGATACCATCAAATCAAGATGAAGGAATCCGACCAAGCGACAACCGCATTGATCACCCCCTATGGGCCATTCTGCTGCAACACAATGCCCTTCGGGTTAAAGAATGCAGGCACCACATACCAGCGCATGATTCAAACATGCCTGGAAAACCAAATCGGCAAAATAGTCGAAGCATATGTAGACGATGTGGTCATTAAAACCAAACACGCCAGTCGGTTGGTGGACGACCTCCGCCAGACATTCGAAAATTTCGGGCTACGATATACGGCTCATCCCGAACAAATGCATCTTCGGGGTTCCTGCCGGAAAGCTGCTCGGATTTGTTGTTTCCCATCAAGGGATATGGGACAATCCGGCTAAAATTCGAGCTTTATCCGAGTTAGCAATACCCACAGAGCTCAAACACGTCCATAAATAATTGGTAGGTTGCGTGGCAGCCCTGAGACGCTTCATCTCCCACCTTGGCGAAAAGGCACTGCCTCTCTACAGACTACTCAGGAAGACCAAAAACTTCATGTGGACCGATGAAGCAACTGCGGCACTGGAAGAAATAAAAACAATACTAGCAGGCAAACCCATCCTAGCAGCACTCGGCATTGGTGAACCCATGTTATTATACATCTCGGCCATGAATCAAGTGGTGAGCGCGGTACTCGTGGTAGAACGAGAGGCGGAGAGTCACAAGTTTTGGTTGCAGAAGCCAGTTCACTATGTATCAGAAGTACTTACCCCGTGCAAATCTCGGTATCCACACTATCAGAATATAGACTATAGAATTTTCATCGCATCCTGAAAACTCCAACACTACTTTCAAGAGTGTTCGGTAATGGTGTCATCTGAGGTACCCTTGAATGACATTATTAACAACAGGGACGCCACTGGCCACATCGCCAAATGGGACATAGAGATCCTTCCCTTTGAAATTGTAAACAAATCGCGCCGAGCCATTAAATCTCAGGTGTTGGCTAATTTCCTGGCCGAATGGACAGAAGCCGAGCTCCCCCGGGAATATAGTACATATTCACATTGGAAAATGTACTTCGACGACTCCAAGATGTTAGCCGGACTGGGGGCTTGGGTGATCCTTGCACCTCCCACAGGCGACAATATCTGGTATGTCCTACAGATTATGTACACAGATTCTAACAACATAGCCGAATACAAGGCCCTGTTGCATGGTCTTCGGATGGCAACATCAATGGGCATACAACGGCTCGACGTGTGGGGAGACTCTAACCTTGCCATCTCCCAAGTCAACAATGAATTTGATGCCAAGGACCCAAAAGTGACTCCATGTAGGAATGCCATCCTTAATATATTAGCCCAGTTTGAAGGGCTAGAATTCCACCATGTCTCTAGAGAGAACAACCAAGCCGTGGACGTCCTCGCTCTCATGGGTGCTAAGCGTGACCTAGTCCCTAAGAACACCTTCTTGGAACAGCTCTTCAAGCCATCCGTGGTGTGCCAAGATGGGGACAATAGCGCGGTAGCCAATGGACCCGAACAGATCGTCCCACTGGAAATCGACCCAGATGATGATATCATCGACGGCTCGGTGCTCGAAGAAACACCTTCGGCTCATGAAGTCATGGTCGTAATCACACCATGGACCAAGCCCTTCCTTGCCTATCTTCTACGAGAGGAGCTCCTTGATGATCAAACTGAGTCACGGCGTATAGTCTGGTGTTCTAAAGCCTACAAGGTTCACGAGGGCGAGCTGTATAAGAAAAGCACTACCGGAGTCCTCCAGAGATGCATATTCGAAGAAGAGGGGCAGCACTTTTGGCTGGGATACACGCCGACATGGGCGTCCACCACGCGACAGCTCGGGCTTTGGTCAACAAGGCCTTCTGAGCCGGGGTTTTCTGGCCCACCGCTCGCGCGGATGCACATACTTTAGTCAAACACCATATGGGATTCCAGCCTTTTGCAAATCAAAGCCATATGGCCCCCACGGCTCTCCGGACTATAACAATCACCTGGCCCTTCGCGGTCTGGGGCTCGACACGGTTGGACCACTTAAAGGGGGATCCAAGAAAAAGGAATACTTAGTGGTTATGGTCGACAAATTCACTAAATGGATTGAGGCAAAACCCGTAACTTCAGCCGAATCCAGACCAGTTGTCGACTTTATATCCGACGCGGTGCACCGCTATGGTGTTCCCCATATCATAATCACGGACAATGGATTGATATCTACTACGCAACCTTCTTCTTGTAGACGTTGTTGGGCCTCCAAGTGCAGAGGTTTGTAGGACAGTAGCAAATTTCCCTCAAGTGGATGACCTAAGGTTTATCAATCCATGGGACGTGTAGGATGAAGATGGTCTCTCTCAAGCAACCCTGCAATCAAATAACAAAGAGTCTCTTGTGTCCCCTACACACCCAATACAATGGTAAATTGTATAGGTGCACTAGTTCGGCGAAGAAATGGCGATACAAGTGCAATATGGATGGTAGATATAGGTTTTTGTAATCTGAAAATTAAAAACAGCAAGGTAACAAGTGGTAACAGTGAGCATAAACGGTATTGCAATGCTAGGAAACAAGGCCTAGGGTTCATACTTTCACTAGTGCAAGTTCTCTCAACAATAATAACATAATTAGATCATATAACTGTCCCTCAACATGCAACAAAGAGTCACTCCAAAGTCACTAATAGCGGAGAACAAACGAAGAGATTATGGTAGGGTACGAAACCACCTCAAAGTTATTCTTTCCAATCAATCCGGTGGGCTATTCCTATAAGTGTCACAAACAGCCCTAGAGTTCGTACTAGAATAACACCTTAAGACACAAATCAACCAAAACCCTAATGTCACCAAGATACTCCATTGTCACCTCAAGTATCCGTGGGTATGATTATACGATATGCATCACACAATCTCAATTCATCTATTCAAACCAACACATAGAACCTCAAAGAGTGCCCCAAAGTTTCTACCGGAGAATCACGACGAAAACGTGTGCCAACCCCTATGCATAGGTTCATGGGCGGAACCCGCAAGTTGATCACCAAAACATACATCAAGTGTGTCACGTGATATCCCATTGTCACCACAGATACACATGGCAAGAAATACATCAAGTGTTCTCAAATCTTTAAAGACTCAATTCGATGAGATTACTTCAAAGGGAAAACTCAATCCATTACAAGAGAGAAGAGGGGGAGAAGAAACATAAGATTGAACTATAATAGCAAAGCTCGTGATACATCAAGATCGTGCCAAATCGAGAACGCGAGAGAGAGAGATCAAAGACATAGCTACTGGTACATACCCTCAGCCCCGAGGGTGAACTACTCCCTCCTCGTCATGGAGAGCGGCAGGATGATGAAGATGGCCACGGTGAGGGTTCCCCCGCGGCAGGTGCCTAACAGGTCCCGATTGACTTTTGGTGGCTACAGAGGCTTGCGGCGGCGGAACTCCCAATCTAATTTCTGTTCTGGAAGTTTTAGGGTACGTGAGTATATATGGGTGCAGGAAGTACGTCGGTGGAGCTTCGGGGGCCCCACGAGGCAGGGGGGCGCCCCCCACCCACCCTTGTGAGCACCTCCCTCCTTTCCTGACATGGGGTCCAAGTCCATCCGGTAGCTTTCCTTCAACAAATAACTTCTCCAGATGATTTCGTTCCGTTTCGACTCTGTTTGATATTACTTTTCTTCGAAACACTGAAATAGGCAAAAAACAGCAAATCTGGGTTGGGCCTCCGGTTAATAGGTTAGTCCTAAAAATAATATAAAAGTGGATAATAAATCCCAATATTGTCCAAACAATAGATAATATAGCAGGGAGCAATAAAAAATTATAGATATGTTGGAGACATATCAAGCATCCCCAAGCTTAATTCCTGCTCGTCCTCGAGTAGGTAAATGATAAAAAAGATAATTTTTGATGTGGAATGCTAGTTGGCATAATTTCATCGTAATTCTTCTTAATTGTGATATGAATATTCAGATCCGAAAGATTCAAGACAAAAGTTCATATTGACATAAAAATAATAATACTTCAAGCATACTAACTAAGCAATTATGTCTTCTCAAAATAACATGGCCAAAGAAAGTTCATCCCTACCAAATCATATAGTTTAGTCATGCTCCATCTTTGTCACACAAGAATGCTGTCATCATGCACAACCCCGATGACAAGCCAAGCAATTGTTTCATACTTTAGTAATCGCAAACTTATAAACCTTCACGCAATACATGAGCGTGAGCCGTGGATATAGCACTATGGGTGGAATAGAATATGATGAGGGGGTTATATGGAGAAGACAAAAAAGGAGAAAGTCTCACATCAACGAGGCTAATCAATGAGCTATGGAGATGCCCATCAATTGATGTTAATGCGAGGAGTAGGGATTGCCATGCAACGAATGCACTAGAGCTATAAATGTATGAAAGCTCAACAAAAGAAACTAAGTGGGTATGCATCCAACTTTCTTGCTCACGAAGACCTAGGGCACTTGAGGAGGCCCATCGTTGGAATATACAAGCCAAGTTCTATAATGAAAAAAAAATCCCACTAGTATATGAAAGTGACAACTCAAGAGACTCTCTATATGAAGAACATGGTGCTACTTTGAAGCACAAGTGTGGAAAAAGGATAGTAGCATTGCCCCTTTTTATTTTCTTTTTTTGGGCCTTCTTTTTTTTTGGCCTTTCTCTTTTTTTTTTCTTTTTTTGGGGACAATGCTCTATTGAATAATGATCATCACACTTCTATTTATTTACAACTCAATGATTACAACTCGATACTAGAACAAAGTATGACTCTATATGAATGCCTCCGGCGGTGTACCGGGATATGCAATGAATCAAGGGTGACATGTATGAAAGAATTATGAATGGTGGCTTTGCCACAAATACTATGTCAACTACATGATCATGCTAAGCAATATGACAATGAAGAATGTGTTATGATGAACGACATGGTGGAAAGTTGCATGGAAATATATCTCGGAATGGCTATGGAAATGCCATAATAGGTAGGTATGGTGGCTGTTTTGAGGAAGATATAAGGAGGTTTATGTGTGAATGTATCATATCACGGGGTTTGGATGCACCAGTGAAGTTTGCACCAACTCTCAATGTGAGAAAGGGCAATGCGCGGTACCGAAGAGGCTAGCAATCATCGAAGGGTGAGAGTGCGTATAATCCATGGACTCAACATTAGTCATAAAGAACTCATATACTTATTGCAAAAATCTACAAGCCATCAAAAACCAAAGCACTACGAGCATGCTCCTAGGGGGATAGATTGGTAGGAAAAGACCATCGCTCGTCCCCGACCGCCACTCATAAGGAGGACAATCAAATAACACCTCATGTTCCAAATTTGTTACATAATGTTTACCATACGTGCATGCTACGGGACTTGCAAACTTCAACACAAGCATTTCTCAAATTCACAACTACTCAACTAGCACGACTTTAATATCACTACCTCCATATCTCAAAACAATCATCAAGCATCAAACTTCTCTTAGTATTCAACACACTCATAGGAATTCTTACAAATCTTGTATGCTTAGCATATTAGGATTATTTAAGCAAATTACCATGCTATTTAAGACTCTCAAAATAATATAAGTGAAGCATGAGAGTTCATCTATTTCTTCAAAATAAAACTACCAGCATGCTCTAAAAGATATAAGTGAAGCACTAGTGCAAACAACAAACTACTCCGAAAGATATAAGTGAAGATCAATGAGTAGTTGAATAATTATGCAACTATGTGAAGACTCTCCCATTTAATAATTTCAGATCTTGGTATTTTATTCAAACAGCAAGAAAAGCTAAAGAAAATAAAGTGACGCTCCAAGCAAAACACATATCATGTGGTGAATAAAAATATAACTCCAAGTAAAGTTACCGATGGATGAAGACGAAAGAGGGGATGCCTTCCGAGGCATCCCCAAGCTTAGGCACTTGGTTATCCTTGAATATTACCTTGGGGGTGCCTTGGGCATCCCCAAGCTTAGTGTCTTGCCACTCCTTATTCCGTAGTCCATCGAATCTTTACCCAAAACTTGAAAACTTCACAACACAAAACTTAACAGAAATCTCGTGAGCTCCGTTAGCGAAAGAAAACAAAACACCACTTCAAGGTACTGTAGTGAACTCATTATTTATTTATATTGGTGTTAAACATACTGTATTCCAACTTCTCTATGATTTATAAACTATTTTACTAGCCATAGATTCATCAAAATAAGCAAGCAACACAATGAAAACAGAATCTGTCAAAAACAGAACAGTCTGTAGTAATCTGTAACTAACGCAAACTTCTGAAACTCCAAAAATTCTAAAATAAATTGGTGGACCTGAGGAATTTGTCTAGTAATCATCTGCAAAAAGAATCAACTAAATAGCATTCTCCAGTAAAAAGTTTAGCTAATCTCGTTAGCTCTAAAGTTTCTGTTTTTTTACAGCATGATCATAAAGACTTCACCCAAGTCTTCCCAAAGGTTCCACTTGGCACAAACACTAATTAAAACAGAAAAACACATCTAAACAGAAGCTATATGGATTATTTATTACTAAACAGAACCAAAAAGCAAAAAAAACTAAAATAATGTTGGGTTGCCTCCCAACAAGCGCTATCGTTTAACGCCCCTAGCTAGGCATGATGATTTCAATGATGCTCACGTAAAAGATAAGAATTGAAACATAAAGAGAGCATCATGAAGAATATGACTAGCACATTTAAGTCTAAACCACTTCCTATGCATAGGGATTTTGTGAGAAAACAACTTATGGGAACAAGAATCAACTTGCATAGGAAGGTAAAACAAGCATAACTTCAAAACTTTAAGCACATAGAGAGGAAACTTGATATTATTGCCATTCCTACAAGCATATATTCCTCCCTCATAATAATTTTCAGTAGCATCATGAATGAATTCAACAATATAACTAGCACCTAAATCATTCTTTTCATGATCTACTTGCATAGAAATTTTACTACTCTCCACATAAGCAAAATTCTTCTCATTAATAATAGTGGGAGCAAACTCAACAAAATAACTATCATGTGATTGAAAATTAAGATCAAGATGACAAGTTTCGTGGTTATCATTATTATTTATAGCATACGTGTCATCACAGTAATCATCATAGATAGGAGGCATGCTTCCATCATAATAAATTTGCACATCAAAACTTGGGGGACTAAAAATATCATATTCATCAAACATAGCATCCCCAAGCTTGTGGCTTTGCATATCATTGGCATCATGGGTATTCAATGATTTCATACTAATAACATTGCAATCATGCTCATCATTCAAAGATTTAGTGCCAAACATTTTAATGCATTCTTCCTCTAGCAATTGAGCACAATTATCGGAATCCTTATTTTCACGGAAGACATTAAAAAGATGAAGCATATGAGGCATACTCAATTCCATTTTTTTGTGGTTTTATTTTATAAACTAAACTAGTGATAAAACAAGAAACTAAATGATTCGATTGCAAGATCTAAAGATATACCTTCAAGCACTCAGCTCCCCGGCAAGGGCGCCAGAAAAGAGCTTGATTGGCGAGGTGTGAGTGCCGCTTACCTAGCCTCCCCGGCAACGGCGCCAGAAAAGAGCTTGATGTCTACTACACAACCTTCTTCTTGTAGACGTTGTTGGTCCTCCAAGTGCAGAGGTTTGTAGGACAGTAGCAAATTTCCCTCAAGTGGATGACCTAAGGTTTATCAATCCATGGGAGGTGTAGGATGAAGATGGTCTCTCTCAAGCAACCCTGCAACCAAATAACAAAGAGTCTCTTGTGTCCCCAACACACCCAATACAATGGTAAATTGTATAGGTGCACTAGTTCGGCGAAGAGATGGTGATACAAGTGCAATATGGATGGTAGATATAGGTTTTTGTAATCTGAAAATATAAAAACAGCAAGGTAACAAGTGGTAAAAGTGAGCGTAAACGGTATTGCAATGCTAGGAGACAAGGCCTAGGGTTCATACTTTCACTAGTGCAAGTTCTCTCAACAATAATAACATAATTAGATCATATAACTGTCCCTCAACATGCAACAAAGAGTCACTCCAAAGTCACTAATAGCGGAGAACAAACGAAGAGATTATGGTAGGGTATGAAACCACCTCAAAGTTATTCTTTCCAATCAATTTGGTGGGGTATTCCTATAAGTGTCACAAACAGCCCTAGAGTTCGTACTAGAATAACACCTTAAGACACAAATCAACCAAAACCCTAATGTCCCCTAGACACTCCATTGTCACATCAAGTATCCGTGGGTATGATTATACGATATGCATCACACAATATCGATTCATCTATTCAAACCAACACATAGAACCTCAAAGAGTGCCCCAAAGTTTCTATCGGAGAATCACGACGAAAACGTGCGCCAACCCCTATGCATAGGTTCATGGGCGGAACCCGCAAGTTGATCACCAAAACATACATCAAGTGAGTCACGTGATATCCCATTGTCACCATAGATACGCACGGCAAGACATACATCAAATGTTCTCAAATCTTTAAAGACTCAATCCGATAAGATTACTTCAAAGGGAAAACTCAATCCATTACAAGAGAGAAGAGGGGGAGAAGAAACATAAAATCCAACTATAATAGCAAAGCTCGCGATACATCAAGATCTTGCCAAATCAAGAACACGAGAGAGAGAGATCAAACACATAGCTACTTGTACATACCCACAGCCCCGAGGGTGAACTACTCCCTCCTCGTCATGGAGAGCGCCGGGATGATGAAGATGGCCACGGTGAGGGTTCCCCCCATGAGGTGCCTAACAGGTCCCGATTGACTTTTGTTGGCTACGGAGGCTTGCGGCGGCGGAACTCCCGATCTATTTTCTGTTCTGGAAGTTTTAGGGTACGTGAGTATATATGGGTGCAGGAAGTACGTCGGTGGAGCTTCGGGGGCCCCACGAGTAGGGCTGTCAAAAAAGTTCGGGCTCGACAAACTGTTTGAGTTCGGCTTGTTAAAAGCTCGATTCGAGCTCGGCTCGAAGTCTTAACAAGCCAAACTCAAGCCTAACGTGTAGCTCACGAGCCATTCGAGCTCGAGCTCGAACAGTTCGGCAAAGCTCTGTCAAACACATGCGATGGATCACGCATTGTTAAACTATGCGCATTTTATAGGAACATAGGCTAAATCTAGGTCGTGCAGCTTGTCTTTTGCAACGTCCAAAACTAGTCCATGTCCATGTAGCCAAGTGCTACACTAACGACACGATAGCTCAGATCCACCACATGAAGAAAAAAAGAGCAAAAAGAATGCCTGATCGCAGTTTACTTTTTTTTCATTGCTATATTTAGTTGTATGTTCGGGCTCGACAAACTGTTTGAGTTTGGCTTGTTAAAAGCTCGATTCGAGCTCGGCTCGAAGTCTTAACAAGCCAAACTCAAGCCTAACGTGTAGCTCGAAGGTCAACTTGGGCTTGCTCGAGCTCGACTCGAACTTCTACCAAGCTCAAGCCGAGCCCGCCTGTGTTCGCCGAGTTCGCTCGTTGCTGATGTGCCTACCCACGAGGCGGGCGCACCCTAGGGGTGGGCGCCCCCCTCGTGAGCACCTCCCTCCTTTCCCGACATGGGGTCCAAGTCCATCCAGAGCTTTCCTTCCAAAAATAACTTCTCCAGCTTGATTTCGCCCGTTTCAATTCGCTTGATATTCCTTTTCTTTGAAACACCAAATAGGCAAAAAAACAGCAAATCTGGGCTGGGCCTCCGGTTAATAGGTTAGTCCCAAAAATAATATAGAAGTGGATAATAAAGCCCAATATTGTCCAAAACTATAGATAATATAGCATGGAGCAATCAAAAATTATAGATACGTTGGAGACGTATCATGGATCCAATTTCACAGCCCAGGAGGTCAAAGACTGGTGCGCTAAGATGGGCATCAAGCTCGACTACGCTTTGGTGTATCACCCATAGACCAATGGACAGGTCGAACGAGCCAATGGACTAATCATGAGCGGCATAAAGCCCCGTCTAGTCCGCTCCTTGAAGGAATCCGATTTCCACTTGGTAGAGGAGCTCGATTCCATATTATGGGGATTGCGCACCACCCCCAACCGGTCAACGGGATAAACACACTTTTTCATGGTGTACGACGCAGAAGCAGTCCTCCCATGCGATCACATCCATGACGTGCCTTGAGTGCGCATGTACGAATAAAAGGAAGCCGAGTTGGATCGGCAGGATGAACTAGACGCCCTGGATGGAGAGCACGACATAGCTTGGGCTAGCTCTACATTCTATCAACAACAAGCACGGCGCTACCAGAGCAGAGAAGTTTGGGCGAAGGCATAAAATGTAGAAGCAGAAGAACAAGCTCTTGCCCAAATGGGAGGGACCTTTCACAATCGATGAAGTGCTAGCAGGAGGAGCATATCGTCTTTGCAATCCAGCGGACAATCGCCTCGAACCAAACCCATGGAATGCAACTCGGCTCCAGCGCTTCTACGCCTAGTCCGGTGTTGTCACTTTAACTCCCATTTTCTTTGTTATAATTTCTTGTTTTTACTTTTTGGAGTTTTCACCTCCCGGGCTATGTTCGAATAAACCGAACTGTGCTGGGGTCTTTAAGTATACATCTTCAAATGTAATACCCAGATCCACCTGGGGGCTCCTTTCAAGAAGCCAAATAATATACTCTTCATGCATGCATTCATCTCTACCGCGTTTGCACCCTCTTCCCGTACCTTTCAAGCCATCATATGCACCAATTTGACTTAAGTTTTTTGCCAAGCTGGGTTGCCTGGCACCTGTGCTTACCCGCTATGTTCCCGATTGTTCGGCTAGGGGTAAAGGGAGCACCTCTATGATTGCTACGACCGGGTCAGCCGTGTACATACCTCAGACGAGTGAAGCCGAAAGCTAGCGTTCTTAAGAAAATAATGGGTCAGACACAAGGGAAGTGAAAATAATTAGGTCTTCACCACCAAAATCTTGGAGTTTGATTCCCAAAATGAATAACACCCACATACTGTCGGCATTCGGATACAATGTCTATGGTCAACATGACAAGCCTGAAGAAAGGAACCCTTGGAGGAACAATTTTCTTTGGAAGATGTTTCTTACTTCAAAAAGTAATATAACATAACTCTCTGCACGCACTTTTGTCTATTTACACCAAATGGCCGGATTGCCTGGTTACCCGAAGTGATTTCCTGTTTCTCAGGTCACATAGTATGGAACACTCCCCAACCACTGGTCGGAGAGGCAGAAGCCGATGGCCGGCTAAGGCAGCGTTTACAATGCGGATTGAGAAAGCTTCATGTACAGTACATAGATATGTAGAATCGAGCATCCTACTCCTTGTTGATATTGTCTATCAAGGCAGACTAAGCCATAGCCTAGTGGTGGGAAGGGGTTGATGCCTTCCCACCAACCCAGGTTCAAGGCACGGTACTTGCAATTTGGGTTTGTGTCACCAATTATACTGTAGGGGGTTCCCTTATAGTCTTTCTGTCAAAAAATGTTGTCTATCAAGCTGTCCAGGGCACAGTCCTCTTGAGAGTATCGGGCAGCAGGCATAACTTGGTCATACACCAAGCGAAGCGGTATTTCTTGCCCATCCGGGCCAACTGGTCCAACACGAGCCATATGCTCTGGCTCGAGTTTGGTAAACTAGGTCTTCACCATCGCCCAGGCATCGCGCGCTCCTTCTCGACAAGCCGATATCTTCCATAACTCAAAGAGACACCGAGCTCCTTTAAAATGATTGGCTAATTCGGCCATCCCCTCTGGAGGTGTATCGGTCGGCCATAACACCTTGACCATGCTCTTCGTGGCTTTTCAGGCTCTCTCGTGCACAATGGACAGCTCCTTTAAAAGGTTCCCTCCAAATGAGTTGACCTCTTCTTCAGGCCGCCTAGCCAGGAGACCTAGCATACAAAATTGCATGTCCTTTGCATTAAGAAAACAACGAGTATCTACGTGCGTATAAGTTGAAATTTTACTTACCGAACATGCCGCCTTTCAATATCTGGTTCTCCTCCAATGCTTGCGCCAATTGAGTTTTCAAACTCTCAATTCTTTGGCCTGTTGTTGGTTTTCCCCCTTCAATTTTTTCTTATCTTCAGGGCTTCACGTAAGTACTCGGTGGCCAACTTCGTGCTGCGACTCGGCATACCTTCGAGCTTCTCTGGCCGCGTCCAGATCCTTTTGTATTTGACCTATGGATTCAGTCGCTATAGGGGGGAAACCTATGTTAAATAGGGTACCCTAAAAAATTCACGCGTTCAAAAAAAAACTTTTCCCTCACCATGGGCTTCACTGGTGAATTTCTTGACCGCTTCTAGTTCGGCTTTGGCATTAGCTAACTGTGTGCTCAGTTTGAGGTCCTCAAATAGTTTCTTATTATGTTCCCTCGAAGCCTACAAAATATCAAAAACACATATACTTATAGATCCTTAACTCAGTCGTCCCGCCCGAATAAAGGCTCGGGGGCTATTAGGTTAGGATTTATGTTTGGTTTCTAAACCAATCTCGTACCTGTATGTTGGCGGACAGGAGGTTGGCAATCCCCTCAAGCCGTATTCGAGCTCCTTCGAGATACGCGTCCACCGAATTAAACGCATTGAACTCCTGATTGGAGAAAAGCGATGTGGCGCAAGGATTCCTGTCGCTGTCAAAACCGGCGGATCTCGGGTAGGGCGTCCCGAATTGTGCGTCTAAGGTCGATGGTAACAGGAGACAGGGGACACAATGTTTACCCAGGTTCGGGCCCTCTCTATGGAGGTAATACCCTACTTCCTGTTAGATTGATCTTGATGAATATGAGTATTACAAGAGTTGATCTTCCACGAGATCGTAATGGCTAAACCCTAAAAGTCTAGCCTGTATGACTATGATAATGAATCTCTGCCTCTGGACTAAGTCCTCAGGTTTATATAGACACCGGGAGGATCTAGGGTTACACAGGGTCGGTTACAAGGAAGGGAATCTACATATTTTGTCGCCAAGCTTGCCTTCCACGCCAAGGAGAGTCCCATCCGGATACAGGTGCAGTCTTTGTCTTCGTATCTTCACAACCCATCAGTCCGGCCCATGGCTAATAGGCCGGACGCTCGAGGACCCTTAGTCCAGACTCCTCAAGAGCCCTCTAACCTGGCTTCAATGACAAGGTATCCGGCGTGTAGGTCCGTCTTCGGCATTGCAAGGCGGGTTCCTCCTTCCGAACTCCAATATAGTCTTAGGACATGTTGAATGTGTCCGGACCTGTAACACACACACCACACACAACCGCAAAGATAATATAATATTCCATGAGTCCAATCCGCTGACAACTTTTTGTAACATGACATCACATCCGCCCGGTCATAATTTCGAACCGTTTTTCATCTGCCGCTCCACGTTTTGAGACGCAGTTGCCATTGGCACGTCTTGTCAAAGCAGAGATCGTGTCCCCTAATTGCGGGATTCTCATCAATACGGGCGTGGGTAACCCAACCGTGCCATTTACACAGCCCTTGGGAATAGGCGAGTTTTGAGGCGAGTGGGGAGGTGTTCAATATTTACTGCCTTTATAAGGAGATAAGAATCCCCTTTCTTTACCCACGCCTCCCCCTCCTCTCCGTCCTTCCATTCTCGAGCTCTAGCGCCCAAGTTCCAATCTTTTCCATCTATAGGAAGCACTCAATCATGTCCGGATCCAGAGGCCAAGGCAAGTGGATGGTCTCCTCCGTCAAGGAGAAGGACATTACCCAGCTCCGGGCGGCGGGGTATCTGGTGAAAGGAATCACCCACCGTCTGCCCTCGAAAGGGCAAGTCATCCCCACCCCGAAGCCTACTGAGAGGGTGGTTTTCCTCCCTCACTTCATCCGCGGACTGGGGTTCCCACTTCACCCTTTCGACCGCAGATTGATGTATTATTACGGGCTAGATTTCCATTCTCTAGCCCCGAACTCCTTCCTCAACATCTCGGCATTCATTGTCGCGTGCGAGGCCTTCCTCCGCGTCTATCCCCACTTCGGCCTATGGCTCAATGTCTTCAATGTGAAGCCAAAGGTGGTGGACGACCAACACGCGGAGTGCGGAGGCGCCATGGTGAGCAAGATGCCCAACGTTACCTGGCCCTCAGGCACTTTTGTGGAGACTGTCAAGGAGTGGCAGAAGCAGTGGTTCTACATCACAGAGCCACACGGCACCACTTGGGCGGTGGTTCCCGAGTTCAGGGCTGGAGCCCCAATGCGGCTCACCTCCTGGAAGGAGAAAGGCCCCAACTGGTCAGCATCAGATGAGCTGATACCTCTGCAAACGCGGATTCAGAGCATGGTGGAAAAAAACGTCAAGATCGTCGACGTGATCCAGGTGATGCTGGTTTGTCGGATTCTCCCCTGCCAACACCGAAGCTTCCCTTTATGGGAATATGATCCGGCGAAGCACCAGACCCTGGAAGGGCTCTTCGGAACTACTCACGAAGGTGCCTGGAAGTTGCTTTTCAAGGGTAACGAGAAGCCGCCGGTCATAAATTCAGACCGTGGGCACGATCACACCCATCCTGCCAGTGAGGTGAGTTTCCCTTTTCTTAAGGCGTACCTTCTACTTGTTTGTTCAAGGAGGATGCCTAACCTTTGCTGTTCTTAGGAGTGGATCGAGAGAGCGGGGCGGATCCATAGCTCGGCTCTATTGCCCGAAGAGCCAGTCATCCCGCTTCTGAGGAAGATGCTGGTCCCGGCACCCGATAGGCCGCCGGAAAAGAAGGCCAAGAAGAAGGCCAAGGGGGCCAAAGGTGGCCCCATTTGCAAGGGTGCTTCGGACACGACGTCCGAAGACGAAGTGAACCTTTCCTCTGCCACCGAGGACGAGGAGGAGGAGGAGGAGGAGAACAACCCTCCCCCTAAGGAGGGAAAGAAGAAGAGGGCGACCTCCACGAACCTGGAGGCGGAGACGTCCAAGAAGGGGAAGGGCTCCCAAGCGGATAACTCCGCGTGGGACGTCCAAAGCAGTACGGAGCAGCGCCCCCGCTCTAAGCCTCGGGCTGCGTCGTAAGTGCTAGGACTCATACATACCCATATATCTGGCCTGTCCTCTTTATTGTGTTGATATGATTAATTTATGCAATTGCAGTCCGGCCCACAACAGCTCCCAACGATCCTCATCAAGAGGTTCGTTGGATTCAAAGGCGATGGCTAGCGAGTCACCGCCGACCGCTCACTCTCCTAAGGCCAAGGGCAACGCGGAGGTGCTGTCCCAAGGACCTTCCTGTGCCGGGAAAGGCTCGAGAGGCGCCTGAGCGAAGCCTCCGTCACGGACATAGAGGGCAGCCAATCCCCGTGGAGATCGGTGATGAGGGCCGTACTCAGTTCGGCCTCACCGACTTTCGATTCCGAGACCGACACGGCTCGAGTCCAGCCGACAACCTCCTTCAAAGAAGGGGTGTGTTTATTCTGCGGTGACTCTGTCCCAACCAGAGCACCGGATATCTGGCCGGAAGCGCCAAGGCGCTTCCATGTGGATGAGCACCATGTTCTGATGAGCACGGTGATTGAAAGGGTTCAGTCCGCCAAGAGCGGACTAACCGAAGCCTGCAGTAGCCTGCTGACAGGCTTTGAGGTAAGCGACGTAAATAGTGAAAATCCCAATATAGACAGTAGCCCCTTAGACACTGTCCGGTGTTCAGAATGAAAAGCCGGACAGAGGATCAATCCTTTATTGCAGGAAGCTAACTAAATTTGTCTGAAATGGATACGCATGCGTCGTTGCTGGCCGCGGCCTCGCATACCGCCAAAGTCTCCGGACTGAAGCAGAGACTGGAGCAGGCCGAGGAGGAGCTCGTCCAGGTGAGGAGGCAGCTCCAGGAAAAACAAGGTATGTGATAACCCATTACGTATTCAAAAAAGTAATATGATATGCATTTGATCGAAGTGTCATGATATGTGTAGAAGCGACGACCGAGGTCGAGGCCCTGAAGAAGGCCCTGGCCGAAGCCGAGGTGAAGGCTGTCAAGGAGCAGGCCGCCCGTAAGAAGCTCAAGGCCCGGGTCAAAGAGGTCCAGCAAGAGCTCCAGGACGCGGTGAGGAAGTGCGAGACATTTGAGCACGATGCGTCGGCTCGAGAGACCGAACTCGCCAAGGCTCGCCAAAGCACGGAGATGGCCCGGAATGAGGCCCAGGGCGCCCTCCAAGAGATCCAGGAGGCCAGGAAGATCACGGCGGGTAAGGCATTCAGTATGCAAAGCAAATATGTGGAGAGGAAGTATCTTTTACTAACCCGGATTTGGAGTTCTCCAGGGGCTTTTGCTGATCTGCCACGAAGTGTGTCCGACGCCGCGGAGTTCTTCCGGGCCGAAGAAGGGAGCTCCACGGAAATGTTGTTCTGGCCGCAATATCTTGCGCCAGAACATCCGGTGCCCTTTGTCGATCAGCTAAAACAGTTGGTCGAGGTACACATGGTGGCCGAACTATCCATGAAGGATTTAATAATCCGGTGTGGCGACCGGGCTATACCAGCGAAGCTACTTCGCCTCGTGAAGCGGCTGGTGGATGCTCGTCTCGGCCGGCGCGCCAAGCGGTCCGTCTCGCATCGAGGGCGCGCGTATGGCCTTTGCTCGTGTCAAGGTCTGGTGGGCGAAGATGGACACCATCAAGATTGTGACCGACGGGCCACCCGAGGGCAAGGAGAGCGGTACTTTGGAGACGTCCAGGAGGGGTCTCATATTGTAGCGACACAGTGTTTGCAAGACATTATATTTGAATAAATGCATGCAAGTTGCCTCTACCTTGTATGATAAAACAAAGTGAGTTTGTAATTTAATGTTCGTTATGTTAAAAGATTTTACCTCCTGTGCGGCCGTGTTGTATGAAATCTGAGGGTTGGCCAGTCGTCGGCTTCTGCCCGCACGTAGGTAGTACGAGGGTGTTTGGGATGGAATCTAAACACTCTTTATCCAATTATATGGTCCTTGAAGGAGTTGTTTAGCGCAACGAACCAGGCAATCAGACTATGCGTCTTGAACGCCCTCACTTAGCCATAGGAGTTTGACAAAAAAGAAAAAAAATGTTGGCGCAACCCCTAGTATCCGAACTAGAGTACTAAAAGCGCCTGATCGGGAAGTACCGATCCTTCGTGTAATGCAGAAGAAATCTCCAACGATTTGCAACCTCCGAAGAGCTGACCGCTCGCCGCATCATGACAATCAGTTTTGGCTTTCATCGAGGTGCTCCTTTGGATAAACCAAGGCACAATCGCAGAGTAGTTCTCCCTTTACTACCTTAGCCGATATAGCGGAACGTAAGGTAGAAAGCACAGGAGTCGGGCAACCCAACTATTCACCAAAGACATGATTCGGAGCCAATGCATATAGTGCTAAATTCGGGGTGCCGAACTATGCTATAAAAAAGTGTTCGAACTTTTGTTATCGTAGTGCGGGGTGCAATGGAGCCCCTGGCAAATATGAAACATACCAAAGTGTACGGGTGATATCTGATAAGGTTACCCATAGGAGGGAAAGAAAAAGAAAGGAAAACAAAGAGGGTGCAAATATAATAAGCTAGGGCCCTAAAGCTCGGGCCACGAACTGTTTCCATTGTATTTTGGTTAACACGTTAAGGCGCATCTGATACAAGTAGTGCGATGAGCAACATGCTATTTAACATGCCAAAATCAAGGGAGAGTTGCATGTGGGTCCTAAAAAACAGGTAAGTGATCGTTTAATGAAACCACCTAGAGAAGTCCCCCATATGCCTGTGTTTCTTGCCATCTTGGTGTGTTTGTCCTTCGAGAGGACCTATGATCAGGCCATCGGATGGGGCCTGCGGGATTGGGACCTGAAAGGGAAAAGTAAAAGTGAAAGTATGTGTGTATCTGGTGCCAGTTGAGCCGCACTATGGATCACAAGCTAGCTATGCCTCCGTCGATGCGCATGGAATTTTGATTGCGTAGTTATGTACACGCGGCACGAATGCCACCGCTTGATCAGGACTGAGATGGAGGCTGGATTGCTAATCGAGATCCTGATGAGCCGAGCTGTCCTGCTGTAGGGTAGTTCAGACCCTCTTAACGGTGTCCGTGGGCTCGACAGCCGAATTAGGGTTCTGCTTGAGAAGGCCGCTCTGTACTTCTACGGCTAGGGCAGTTGTGTGCTCTTCTATCCGGAGGGAGCGTTCAGTATTTCCGTTGACCGTGATGACGCCGCGTGAACCGGGCATCTTGAGCATGAGATAAGCATAGTGTGGTACTGCATTGAATCGCGTGAATGCGGTTCGTCCGAGCAGTGCGTGATAGCCGCTGCAAAAGGGGACGATGTCGAAGATTAACTCCTCGCTTCGAAATTGTCCGGAGATCCAAACACAACCTCTAGCGTGATTGAGCCCATGCAACGGGCCTCCACACCTGGTATGACTCCTTTGAAGGTAGTCTTTGTGGGCTTGATCCATGATGGATTGATGCCCATTTTTCGCACTGTATCCTGATAGAGCAGATTGAGGCTGCTACCTCCGTCCATAAGAACACGCGTCAGGTGAAATCCATCAATGATTGGGTCGAGGATTACTGCAGATGAACTGTCATGACGGATACTCATCGAATGATCCCGACGATCAAAGGTGATCGGGAATGATGACCATGGATTAAATTTTGGGGCGACTGGCTCTATCGCGTAGACGTCCCTTAGTGCGCGCTTGCATTCCCTTTTAGGGATGTGTGTAGCATATATCATGTTTACCGGTTTGATCTGAGGGGGAAACTTCTTCTGTCCCCCTGTGTTTAGCTGCAGGGGCTCCTCGTCATCGTCCTCGCTCTGCGATCCCTTTTCCTTGTTCTTGGCATTTAACTTGCCGGCTTTCTTAAAAACCCAGCAATCTCTGTTGGTATGGTTGGCTGGTTTGTTTGGGGTGCCATGGATTTGGCTCGGACGGTCGAGTATGCGGTCCAAGCTGGATGGTCCCTGATTGTTTCTTTTATACGGCTTTTCCGCTGACCGGACTTGGATCCGTTGAATCCGGCGTTGACAGCAGTGTGATCGGTGTTGTCGCTGTTGCTTCGACATTTGTGTCTGCTGCGTCGGAGCTTGCCGTTGCTGTTTTTGGCCTCGGAGGTGCCTGCGTCGCTGGCCGTATTTTTACTACGAGCCAGCCAGCTATCCTCACCCGCACAAAAGTGGGTCGTGAGTGCCGTGAGGGCTGCCATAGATTTCGGCTTTTCTTGGCCGAGGTGACGGGCGAGCCATTCGTCGCGGATGCTATGTTTGAAGGTCACTAGGGCTTCCGCATCCGGATAGTCGATGATCTGGTTCTTTTTGGTTAGGAACCTAGTCCAAAATTTCATGGCTGACTCTCCAGGTTGTTGGACTATGTGGCTTAAGTCATCGACGTCTGGTGGCCGGACATATGTACCTTGGAAGTTGTCGAGGAAAGCTTCTTCCAAGTCCTCCCAGCTGCCGATAGAGTTTTTAGGCAGGCCGTTTAACCAGTGCCAAGCTGGCCCTTTGAGCTTTAGTGGGACGTATTTGATAGCATGGAGGTCATATCGGCGTGCCATGTGGATGTGGAGAATAAAATCTTCGATCCATACCACGGGATCAGTTGTTCTGTCGTACGATTCAATATTGACGGGTTTGAACCCTTCGGAGAATTCATGATCCATTACTTCATCAGTGAAGCAATTAGGGTGTGCGGCGCCTCTATATCGGGCCGCGTCACGACGTAGCTCCGATGGAGTCCGTCTATGGTTGTCGGCCCGGGCGTGACTAGGTTTGTCACGTACGAATAGGTAGCCGTCATCGCGCGTCGAGGAACGTCCTCGCGATCCGTAGATCGATCTAGTGTATCCTCCTCTGATCTCCAGGTCCTGCCAAAGGTCGTATGTATAACCCCGAGCTATTTTGTCTCTGTTTCTTTGTGGCGGTAGGTCGGGCTGCTGTTCGGCATGAGTTGCCGCTTTATCCCGACCGTGTGGTGGTCGGTTGGCCGCATTGCGCGAGGGAGGTATGGGCTCCGGTGCCTCCTTGTTGAACTGAGGTAGAAGTCTGCGTTTCGGGTAACTCTTGGTTGGGCGCTTGAGACCGTATTCTTCGGCTGCCAGGACATTCGTCCATCTGTCAATGAGCAGATCTTGGTCAGCTTGAAGCTGCTGCTGCTTCTTCTTCAGGCTCCTCGCAGTGGCTATTAGCTGCTTCAAGCGATCCTGCTCGAGGGGTTCCTCAGGCACGATGAAATCCTTGTTGTCGAGGCTTTCCTCCTCCTCGGAGAGCGGATGATAACTACCATCCTCCAAGTCATTGGGCATGGCCTGTTCGTCGGGACTGACTTGCTCATTTTCTCGTTCCTCCCGTTCGGATGTTTTCTCAACAGGGTCTTCATTGTTTTCAGCTTCGTCCAGAGTATTATTTTCTCCGGTGCCAGTATTGCTATCCTTTGAACGATGCGACTTAGAGCGGCGTCGAGGACGCCGATGCTTGGGGTGTGTCTTAGGAGGTTTATTCTCAACTGGATTTTCTTTGTCATCGTCGTTAGTTGCTTTGGGTGTATCCACCATGTACACATCATATGAAGAAGTGGTTGTCCAGCATCCAGTAAATGGCGGGTTTTAGCCCTGCTCCTCATTGGCATTGTCATCCATACCGTTGATGTCTTCGGAGCTGTAATCAAGCATGTCGGTTAGATCCTCAATAGTGGCTACGAAGTGGGTGGTGCGGGTGGGTAGCAAAATTCTCCATCATCAGCCACTAGTTCGCACCGGACATAGTTCGGCTGTGAGTCTCCTGCCAAGGACATGCTCTTTGAGTTTAACACATCGCCCAAAAGCGAGTGCTGGAAGATGTCTGCGGCGCTGAATTTGAAGATCGATAAACGATCAAGTTCGGCGTCCGCGGGCTCATATGGTTCGGAACTTATGACCGGAGACGAGTCCGGAGTTCCGGTGGCACAAATACCGTGTGAGGTTAAGTTCATGTGCGGCTCTAACACCGGGGAATCTGTGGCCTCCGTGTTGGGGTTGAACCCCCAATACCTGGATGGCGCAGTATGCTCTGGATCGAAGGCCAGAGTAGTTACAGGAGCTATGTCTTGAACGCGGTCCGATGACAGATTTAGGTCATGTTCATCGAGGTTATCAGGAGCGGTCGCCGCGGTGTCGAATCCGGCGAAGATCAAATCTCCACGGGCATCCGCGACGTAGTTCAAGCTCCCAAATCTAACCTGATGGCCAGGGGCGTAGCTATCGATCTGCTCCAGATGGCCAAACAAGTTGGACCTTAGTGTGAAGCCGCCGAATACGAAGATTTGTCCGGGGAGAAAGGTTTCTCCTTGGACAGCGTCATTGTTGACGATTGAAGGGGCCATCGAAACCTTTTTGGGGACGGCACAGTGGAACTCTCAATGAAAGCACCAATGGCAGTGTCAAAACCGGCGGATCTCGGGTAGGGGGTCCTGAACTGTGCGTCTAAGGTCGATGGTAACAGGAGACAGGGGACACAAGGTTTACCCAGGTTCAGGCCCTCTCTATGGAGGTAATACCCTACTTCCTTCTTGATTGATCTTGATGAATATGAGTATTACAAGAGTTGATCTACCACGAGATCGTAATAGCTAAACCCTAAAAGTCTAGCCTGTATGACTATGATAATGAATCTTTGCCTCCGGACTAAGTCCTCCGGTTTATATAGACACCGGGAGGATCTAGGGTTACATAGGGTCGGTTAGAAGGAAGGGAATCTACATATTTGGTCGCCAAGCTTGCCTTCCACGCCAAGGAGAGTCCCATCCAGACACGGGTGCAGTCTTCTGTCTCCGTATCTTCACAGCCCATCAGTCCGGCCCATGGCTAACAGGCCGGACGCCCGAGGACCCCTTAGTCCAGGACTCCCTCAATTCCCTCGGTGATTCATCACACTTCCAACTTCAGAATTAGTAACCGAGACATCCTTTGGATCCTCTAGAGGCGGGTCTGCGGCAGCATCTTCCGCATTGACCCTGGCCCGTTTCGAGGACCCAAGTCTGGGGTTATGCCCTGACACCTCCTGGACGTCTTCAGACGGTTGTGGTGGTGCTCTTCTCCTACAAGTCTCAATAATGTTAAAAGGGACCTATGGTGATAATGCTTGCAATGGCTTCGAATATACTACCTCTGGGCTGAGGGTGCTGCCGATGCAGGTCCCACAACTGCCTTGTGCTTGGAAGCTCTGTTGTTTGTCGGCGCTGACGCATTCGGCGTTTCTCCGATTGGTGTTTGGCGCATGGTGCGCAGGCCCTCGGGGGTAGAAGTCAGCACACTCAGAGTAGCGTGAGGAAAACGCCCTGCTCGAGAAGAGGCCTTCTTGCTACTTACATGAAAGAGGGGAGGGCCCCAAGGTGATCGGCTATGAGGGCCACCTTGGTACCGTCAAGGCTTTCCTGGAAAAGACCCCGTCCTCAAAATCAATGGACGTCTCTGGATCATCATGAAATCTTGGGTCATCGTCACAGGAATGGCTCTCCGGTTGAGGAGAAGGGCAGCTAATGGGCTCAACCTGGCGCCTCCAATTATGTTCGAAAAAATAGTATATCCGGTAAGTATACAGAATAAACACCCGACCTGTGAAATAAGAAGTTGAACTTACCCATTCTATGGGGTTATAGATCGCGTTGCCGTCCATGTTCCTCAAATGGGCAAACTCTTCTTCTTCTCCTCCTTTGAAGAGATTGGCTAGTATTGCAGCCATGGCCACTTGATTATCCGGCCCTTGTATTCTATAGTGGGTCGTGTCGCTTGTCCCGTTATAACTCCACAGAGGGTGCATCCTCTGTTGAAGAGGATGTACGCACCGAGCTATGATAGCGGCCATCACGTCAATCATGGTCAACTTGGTGTGGGTTAGCTGCCGGACCTTGGCGGCCAGTCATAGCACGTCGGCACTTTCTTCTTGGGAAAGGGCTTTTTGGCCGCTAGTTGAACCACTTCTTTAGAGGAGCGTCCGAGTATTCGGGCAGGCCCCGCCGAACTGGATCAGAAAGGGGAACGTCTTTGATATAAAACCATTGTGAGGTCCACTCTCCGGAATCCTTTTTCGGGGTCCCAATAGGATACCCCGTCCCGGCTATACTCCATACGTCGCCTCCGCCTACTTCAAAAATTGATCCCCCACGGGTACAAGGGACGAGGCAAAAATATTTCCTCCATAACTCAAGTGAGCTTCATAGCCCAAGAACATCTCACAAAGGGCGACGCAGCCAGAGATGTGCAATATGGAGCCGGGGGTGAGGTGGTGAAGTTGGATCCTGTAAAATTCCAGCAAACCCCGCAGGAAGGGATGAATGGTGAAGCTTAAACCTCGTAGGGGGAAGGGCATGAAACATACCCTCTCTTCTTTGCTTGGGATAGGGAAGTTCTCCGCAAAGGCCTCACCGTTCATCGAGGTTAATCCGGCACGGACAAATACGAGATCTGCAGCAGGAAGATATCCTTGCGTTTGAAGATTGCTTAACTGGTGGTGTGAAACCGAGCAGCTAGCCTAGTCGCCTGGGAGCGGTCTGTGAGGGCGAGAGGATGAACCTGGGGCGCTGGCCATCTGACCCGAGATTTCTTTGGTTTGGTTTTCGTTTCTCATTTTGGGACGGATTAACCACCCGTTGCCCTCCTGCTTTGTTAAATAGGGACGCTTTGTAGTCCCAGAGGGGCGTTTCTGTAAAAGAGCGATGGACTGTTCGCATCCTGATGGGCACACGGAAATTGAGGGTTGTCTTTAAACCTTGATAAAAATTAATACTGAGGGTCCTACAATGATCTGACGGATTAAGAGGTCATCGGCGGCCGAACTATTAAAACAGCCGAACAAGGAAGGGGTGAAGAACTCGCCTTGCAAGACGATGACTTTGGAGCGCACAAGGTGACCGGCAATCACGAACCCTGGCGTTGGAGGCTAGTTCAGGGGCTACTGAGGGAGACCTGGACTAGGGGGTCCTCGGGCCTCTACCTCATCTCTCATGGGCCGGACAGGTGGGCCGCACTACGACTGATGGAAGGCCGAATTACGAGGCAGCTTCGTGTCCGGGTAGGAGATCTTTTGAAGTCTCGGTGCACTCTCCAAGTCAAGATAGAAGATTCAGCATGTTTATCTCCTTGTTGTAACCGACCATGTGCACTACAAAAACATACACTTCCATGATGATATGTGTTTGTCACAGCAGGTCACATTTTCTGTCATGCATGTACATCCATGACGATTTTATGACAGAATCAAGACAGTCATACCTGTGTTGTCATAGAAGTGTTCCATGACATTACCAAAATTATCATCACGGAAGTGTCCACTTCCATGGCGATAAATAATGCGTCATAGAAGTGCTTTTGTCAAGGGTGACCGACACGTGGCATCCATCGTAATGGGTCGTCGTTAAGCTCTCGGGTTCTGGTTTGGATCCGATAACCCGTTAACAGCCCCGACCAATGGGGATTTTCCATGTGTAAAATTCTCATTCGCCGGATAATGCACGTGTCAGCTCATCATTGGGATAGATGTCATCCCTACAATGGACGAAAGATGCCTATGGTATGTCGACATGTGGCACAGCCCAACAGTGGCCCATTTTAGGTAAAAAGGCCAGCCCAGCTAAGGGCCCACTTTGTTTTAGACACTACTGGGCTGGCCCGTTAACAACCTGCCATGTTTTGGGTCAAATTAAGGCCCATATCGAATTAGGCCCGTTAACATACCACTGTTCATTTGGGCCCATTCTAAGCCAGGTTTGTATTTCAGCCTGTTAAATGCCTGTTTACTAGTTCGGCCCGATAATAGTTTTTGCCTGTTAGCGGCCCGTGGTGAATCTGGGACGTTGTCGGCCCGGTTTAACTTTAGGCCATTTAACGGCCCATGCAGAAACTGGGCTATTTCTTGTCCGAAGTAACTCTAGGCCTCTTAACGGCCCATGGTCTTCATGGAGAAATTTCAGCCCAACTAGCCTATCGGCCTATTAACGGCCCGTGTAACAGTTGGGCCTAATTACAACCCGCGTTGAATCCGGCATGCTTACAGCCAATCTGATAATGGCCCGTGACAATTTTGGGCCTATGGTCCACGTGGATACCGACCTGCTTAAAGCCCATAATTTTATTGGGCCAAACATGCCCGAGATATATTTTGGCCTATCAACGACTCGTCCTATTTGGGCCAAACATTGGCCTTAGGCAGTTTCGGCCTACATTGGCCCGTGAAATTTTCGGCTCAACGCTAGCCCAATCTAGGTTTTGGCCTGTTAAAAGCCCATGGTATTCTCTGGTCCAGCTGGCTAGAACTTTACTCGGCCTGTTAAAGGTGGAAAACTACTATACGTTTAGACCTGCTAATGGCCCAAGATGATTATAGGCCCACGTTTTGGCCCATATGAGTAACGGGCCGGCCCGAAGACCGACAACACTGAGATCCACTAAACCTTCCGGCCTACATTACAGCATACCGACCAAGAATAAACCTAGACTATAGAATAAAGAAATTACGGCATATTACATCCACTGGGAATCAAAGTTCGCTACCGGTGATAATAAAGTGCAACATGACGACGGATTACATATACTAGGCATCAAAGGTCGCCACCAGTGCATATAAACGTGCCGACAAAAGAATATTCAAAACTGAGAGCACTTCATAGGGCATTTGACCTGGCCAGGACGGGCTCCGCAAGCAGCCGAACAAGCTGATGAGACCTCAGTTGTGTCAATGATAGATGCTCCAACCCTAGCTTTATAACACCATAGTGCGCAAATGTAGCGACCCGACCCGAATGGATCAAGTCTCTGTGCTTAAGTGTCACCCCTGGATCGGTATGCTGACACACACAGTACTCAAGGATTTATAATAGAGACAAATCACATGTATAAAGTAACGTAAATACTATTAACTCAATCCATATAGCGGAAGTAACAACAAAGTTGTGGATTCCCATCAACACAAACGACAAAGTTGAGTGTAGAGATCGTAACCCTAACGTATCACTTACTCGTCGTAAGGTCCTGCAACATGAGATGTTGTAGCCATGTAGGTCAGTACATTGAATGTACTTGCAATTTCACACTGTAGAGGAATGCTGAATAATGACTATCACTACATGCATATTTGACCGGCGGAGGCTCTAAGTTTAATTTTTTGCATAAAGCTAATTTTTCCCTACAACAAAGGAATATATTTTATTTAACTACAAAGTTTATGTCACTATTGAGAAGGTTCCTCCAACTCAAACCCAAAGTGATAATATAACCCAGCAATTTTATTAAGTAAAGTGATGAGATCAAATCAATAATTCAAGAACCAGGTACTCAAGATGTCCATAACCAAGGACACGGCTAATCATGATTAGTTTGTACACTCTGCAGAGGTTTGCGCACTTTTCCCCACAAGACTCGATCTCCTCCTTTGTATTTCTCGCACTGCATGATGTTTGAGAAACGGATGACCGAGACACAGTCTTTATGAAGAGGTCCCCTTAACCGATAGATAGGCCGATACACCTACAATCCACTACATCTGCTAGCCCATCACAGAAAGGATTCCCACAGCTTACTCGACTATGTCAGAGCCCATAATGGCTTGTGGCTGAACACAGAAGTTTCTAGCATGAATAATCTTATGATCCCTTTGAGCCTGGGTGGCATTCCATAGGGTGATCACACGGTACTCCAGGATTCCCTTGGGCAAGCACTGGGTTCTCCAGGTGCCCGGGCAAACCAATGGGTGCTCCAGGGTGCCCCAACCAATCCACCCAGGTCTATATTAAAGTAGCCACCTTAAGTTTAAACCTTAGTTAACAATAACTCTCACATATGTCACGAAATCTCTCAAACCAAACCACGACTACGAGCATAGCATAGCAGTATAAGCATAACATAGTAATACCCTGGGTTTGAATGCAAGACAATAGGTTCCTACATCAACAACTACTTCCCAATACCCACATGTTATCAAAACCTACTCATGCAATGTTTGAGGGTAAAACTAATGGATAAAAACTGGGTATGAAAAGTATGATCAAAGTGTGAACTTGCCTTGTACTATTGATGAAGATGATTCTCACTCATAACTCCTGATAGTTCTACTTGTCACACTCCAGTCAATCTATCGTGAGCAAGCAATTGCATACATAAGCACTCATGCAAAAGAATCAAAGAAAAGATCTCGGAAAACTTTGAAAACAAGCAAACAACTCTTGCAACAGAAAACAATTTCAGACAATACCAAAATTGGGGGAATTTGGTCTTATCCGAAAGTTTAGATCAAGAGCTTTAATTAGCAAAAAGAATCAATTAAATCGGAGTTACAAAACTCGAGTTATGAACAAAGGAAGTTCAAATTCAAATCTGTTTGCAATCAAATTTTAAACTTTCAAAAACATGTTTAAGTTGCTTATCTGTATAGAGGGAATCATAACAAAGAAGTGGGTGATGAAGTCATGTACCTGGGGTAGGGTCATAGACCTGCCCAAAGGTACCTTCCACAAGGACACTCACAAGAGAAGCAGCCTTCCACCAACCCGTAGGCTCCCACCGATGATTCAAAGACACTCACTATGAAGACCCACTCGACCACCAAGAGTCCAAGAGCCACTCGTGTCCAAACTGTCTCAGAGTTAAATAGTCTTTATGACCTTAATGACACTTTTATGTAAGGAGTTACCAGAACGCCTAGCCTTAACGCATCTTAAACCCTCATCACGTGGGCTGGCTGGGGTCCCGGCGCATTTCTATATAAGCCACCCCCCACAGTAGAAGGGTTCGCACTTCGTAACACATACGCAGATAATCCAATCGACCGCCTCGGGGCTCCGAGACGAGGGCTGTTACTTCCTCCGAGAAGGGCCTGAACTCAGAAATCCCTTGCGTATACAACTACTCCATAGCTAGGATCTTGCCTCTCCATACCTACCCCCATTCTCTTTGTCGGACTTAGAACCACGACAGGTTAGGCGCCCACCGTGGGGCGGTGTTCTAGTGAATTGTTGGAGAAGTTGGGATTCTCTCGATCTCGGCATCATGGTTTCAGGTGGAGTTCGGTCGACGGCCACGAGATCCGCCTCGGTGCGCCACGTTCGCCGCCGACGACTCCGCTTGGCTTCAGGAGGCTCCACTCGACGTGGGCGCGCTCCCCATCCGCTGGGCGACGCACTTTCGTGCGTGTCCACAAGCGCCCTCCTCGGCAACCGGCCGACCCAAGATGGGTCGGCTCCGTGCCGCCTTCACTCCCGGGCCTCCCACCGACGCAAGCTGCCCGGCCGGTCGAGGCTTCAGCGGTGGGTGAGGCATGCGGTGGCCCGCCAATCGGCCATCCCCAAGTCGCGAAATCGAGCCCGACGAATCTCTACTACCTGTTCGACTGGCCGACCGGCTCAGAGAGACCGTGTCCGAATGCGATAGCAGTGACCCGGTGGCAGAGGTTCTGATGGTCGATGGACCACGCAGTCCCCCTGGATTCACCCACACCAACGAAGGTGGCGGTGGAGGCGATCCGGCGCAAGCCCACGAAGAGTACTTGCCCGAGCCCCTCACTTCGCCTCCAGAGGGAGGAGCTTCGTCGCCGAACATGGATGCACTTCACACTCCTATCGTTGGAGAAACCCCGAGGCTCGCGCTTTGGAGGATGCGCGCAGCAACTCGGCTGAGCGCACTCGACCGAGAATCTTCAGCGTAGTAATCGGGCGAGCGACGCACCAAGGGTTCCAAATCCAATCGACGCCACTCTTTCAACCGCCAACCCGGTATATCGAACTCGATTCAGAATTTAGCAGCCGCCACCAGATAGCGAATCAATTCAGCCTTCCCACCGGAGGCAGGTAGAGGTTTGCAGCAAATCAGGGATTTGCTCCGGGCGGCAGGAGATCAAAACTCAGTTGTATCCCATCCACGGAATAGGGTTCACAGCGCCGATCCGTCATTGCGAATTCATTCCAATCGCCCATAGTCCAAGATCGCCTCGAGGCGTGAGGAACGTTGAGGCCGGCGTGATGATCAATACAAGGGTCATGAGCAGTATGAGCACCGATTCGATCGCAACGATCGACGCCGAGTGCCCACTCCTCCCCAAGGGGTGGATCATACGCCTCGGCAGCAGGATGACAGACGCCAAAACAGTCTCGATTTAAGAGTTCCAATGACCCTGTGGAACCGTGCTTTGATGCGAGATCCATTATCGCTCAAGGTTTGGTCGACAGAACAGAGCTCACCGAGACGGCCATGATAGAGATGTTCTTCCAGTAGTAGAGTCCATGTCTCGACCAGAGTGTTTCAGCAGAGCCATCGTGGCTGAAGTGATTCCCCCAACTTCAAGTTGGCGATCGAGTCGGCAAGTTCATCGGAGAATCCAAGCCCCACACCTGGCTTGAAGATTATCGAGTGGCGGTTCAGATCGGCGGTGGCAACGATGAGGTAGCCATGAAGCATTTACTCTTATGTTGGAGGGTTCAGCCGAGCGTGGTTGAATCGCTTAGCATCCAAGCAGATTTACACTTGGGAAGATCTTGCCCGAGTGTTTGTCGAACATTTGAAGGAACTTGCAAACCACCAGCGGGTTTGACAGAGTTGCGCCGTGCGTGCAAAAGTCGAGTGAAACCTTGAGAGATTATATCCAGAGGTGGATCACTTTGCACCACACAAAGGAGAATGTATCGATCACCAGCAGTCCGTGCTTTCAAGGAAGGCGCCAAGAACAGAGAATTGAGTTTGAAATTTGGTCGAACCGAGATATGACCTGAGTCGGATGATGGAGATTGCCACCAAATATGCAAATGGTGAAGAAGAGGATCGGCTTCGAGTGGTAATATAAATCTGCCGCCAATGAGACCGGCGGAGGAAATTCCAATCGAAGCGTAAGCGAAAGTCGAGCCAGCGGCTCCCGGAGAGGCCTTGGCAAAGGACCCTGTGAAAGTTCAAGGGGAAACCCAAGGGTCCTTGGAACCCTAAGAAGGTGAAAGACCAGGATGGGAACGACGTGTTGGATTTACCATGTCATATTCATACAAAGAAAGATGAAGAGGGTAAACTCATTTACCCGAAACATACCACTCGACAGTGTGGGCTCTTGATTCAGCAGCTCCAAGGGAAACAACCCAATGATAAGGATAAGGAGACAGACAAAGTTGAGGATAGAGATGACAGTGATGGTGGATATCCCGTGTCAATTCCACCTCGATGATTTTTGCTAACGTTGAAAGCAAAAGTCGATTGAAGGTTATCAATCGGAAGTAAACTTGGTTGTTCGGCGACTCCCAATTATCTGAAATGGTCCTGCATCGCCATCACATTCGACCAGTCTGATCACCCGACGCACATTGCCACCCCTGGGAGGCAAGCATTGGTGGTCGACCCAGTTGTCGAAGGCACTCGACTGACCAAAGTCCTGATGGATGGTGGTAGTGGTTTGAATATATTATACGCGGAGGCGTTGAAAGGGATGGGCATTCGATGTCCGCACTCAGACCAAGAATATGAGCTTCCAAGGAGTCATTCCCGAAAGAAGGCTGAGTCACTCGCCAAATTGCTCTTGATGTAGTTTTTGGTGATTCAAAGCATTTCCGAAAGAAAAGTTGACCTTTGAGGTCGTGGATTTCAGAGCGCTTATCACGCTATTCTAGGGAGACCAGCTTATGCACGCTTCATGGCCCCACCATGTTACGGTATCTTAAATCAAGATGCCTGGTCCCAAGGGCGTGATCACCGCCACGGGCAATCGGAAGAAGGCGTAAGAGTGCTTCCAGAAGGCTCTAAGATCGCCGATGCTCGGGCTAAGCGGTAGAGCTACAAGAGTATCGTAAAACTGCAGATCCGAGTGATTTGTTGCGATCTAAGAAGCCCGCCACGAGTCAGATTCCACCGACCAAGGCGAGACGAAACAGGTTCACATTCACCCGACCGATCCCGACGCTGTTCACCAACATCTCAACAACACTCGACTCAAAATAGGAAGAAGCGCCATCCAGCTTCCTCCGTGAGAACGGGACATCTTTGCATGGAAGCTCACGACATGCCGGGTGTTCCTGTGGGCTGGCTGAGCATCGCCACGAGGTCACCCAAAATTCAAACCAGTTAAAGAGTATCTTCGCGTCCACCGTCCGTAAGAGAAAGGCCATTGGCGAGGAGGTGGCTCGGCCTTAGCAGCAGAGTTCATCCGAGAGATCTACCACCCGAGTGGCTCGCCAACGTTGTCATGGTCCCCAAGAAAGACAAGTCGCTGCACATGTGCATCGATTTCAAGCATATCAATCGGGCCTGCCCGAAAGATCATTTCCTCTTCCTCGTGATCGACCAAATAGTCGACTCAACTGCGGGATGCGAGAGGTTGTCTTTTAGACGCCTATTCCGGTACCATCAGATCCGCTCAGATGGACCGATGAGATTAAAACAGTGTTCATCACTCCATTCGGTGCTTCATTATGTCACCATGCCATTCGGTCTCAAGAATGCCGGAGCCACATTCATGAGGATGATTCGAAGTGTTTGCTCACTCAAATCAGTCGGAATGTGGAAGCATACATGGATGATATAGTGGTCAAGTTACGAAGGGTTCCGACCTGTTGACTGACCTTGCTGAAACATTTATCAATCTCGTGGAGGTATGATATCGCTTAACCCATCAAAGTGTACATTCGAGTCCCCGTGGAAAGTTACTCGGTTTTCTGCTTCGAGCGAGGAATCGATGCTAACCCGAAAAGGTTGGCACCATACTCCAATGAAGCGCGCAAGCGCAGTGCGATGGCGTCCGAAACTTATCGATGCTTGGCCGCTTAAGTCGGTTCATCTCTCGCCGTGAAAAGGCATTGCCTCTTGCCGATTGATGAAGAAGTCGACAAGTTCGAGTGGAATCTAGAAGTCGATGGAGCGCTTGCGAGCTCAAAGCTCGCTCTCCACCCAGCCGGTGCTTGCTGCTCCAATCAGCAAGGAGCCTTTGCTGCTTACATTGCAGCCATCGGACAAGTCGCCGACTGCATTTCTTACGGCCGAAAGGGAAGAAGAAGGAAAAGCCTTCAAAGTTCAACGCCCAGTTTATTATCTTTCTCAAGCATCGATTTCGCCAAAGCAAAGATGCCTCACCATCGAAGCTTGTTTATGGGATCTATATGACCACGAAGAAGGTTGCTCATTATTTCTCGATCATTCCATTACAGTCGCCGACGCCCTTTGTCGAAATTCTTCATAACAGAGATGCAACTGGTCGAGTGGCAAATGGGCGATTGAACTCCTTCCCTTGATATCAAATTCGAGGCAAAGAAAGCCATCAAGTCCCAAGCAATAGCAGATTTCTCGCCGAGTGGATCGAATAATGCTCTTCGACCCAAGTTCACTCGGAACACCGGACTATGTTTTTCGATGGTTCCAAGATGCTGAACGGTTCGGTGCGGGGTTGTATTGGTTTCCCGAGGATATAGGCTCAATTATGTTCTCCAGATTCACTTTGATTCTTCCAACAACGGGCGTAATATGAAGCACTCCTGTATGGGTTGCGATGGCCATTTCATTTCGGCGTCCGTCGCCTTATGGTTTATGGCGACTCAGATCTGGTTGTTAATCAAGTGATGAAGGAGTGGATGTCGAAGCCCAGCTATGACAGGTTATTGTAATGTAGTGAGGAAGTCGGAGAAGAAATTCGAGGGGTTAGAGCTTCATCATATACCCCGATCGAAAAATCAAGTCATGGATGATTTGGCGAAGATAGGGTCCAAGAGGGAAGCCATTCCCAATGATGTATTTTAGAACACATTCATGCTCCATCGCAAGGAGGATCCTTTCATAGAAGAAGCCCGCAGCAAAAGAGTGCCAATGATCCGATCAAGTTGAGGTCCCAGCCGGGTCGACTCGATTATGGAAGTTGTGGTCATCACTCCCGATCGACAGATGCCGTACATCGCATATATCCTTAGGAAAGAGCTCCCAGAGAATGAAGAAGAGGCTCGACAGATCGTCCGTCGATCCAAGGCCTTTACAATAATCAAGGGACAATTGTACAGAGAAGCGCGATCGAGTCGGCCGTATGTATCACGCAGAAGAAGGTCGATAATTTTGAGGATATCCACTGGAACTCGTGGCCATCATGTATCACGCCGTAAGAAGGTCGATAATTCTTGAGGATATCCACTGGGAACTGTATATCATGCGCCCTTCCTGACCATTGTGGCTAAAGCATACCGAAGCGGGATTTTACCGTCGAAAGCAAATGAAATGGCAAAAGAAATAGTCGACAAGTGTGAAGGATGTCGGTTCTATTCCAACATGTCGCACAAGCCAGCCTCAGCCTTGAAGACCATTCCACTGCTTGGCCCTTCGCTGTTTGGGGATTGGACATGATTGGACCGTTGAGAATCGCGCGAAGCGGCTTTCACTCATTTGCTAGTAGCAATGACAAGTTCACCAAGTGGATCGAAGCCAAGCCCATCAAGAACCTCGATGCATGCATCGCTATCGCTTCATCGAGAATTGATATTCAGATATGGAGTTCCGCATAGCATCATCACCGACAATGGGTCAAACTTTGATAATGACAAGTTCAAAGCCTTCTCGCCTCTCAAGGCACGCTGGTCGACTATGCTTCATGGCTCATCCTCGCCGAATGGACAAGCGTAACATGCAAACGGCCTCATTCTCAAAGGGCTGAAACTCGATCGATGCGTGATCTCAAACACGCAGCAGAGCTTGGGTCGACGAACTTCCATCAGCCTTCCGGGATTGAGGACCACTCCTAATCGGTCGACCGGGAGAACTCCATTCTTCCCGGTCTATGGAGCTGAAGCAGTTCTCGCCGAGTGACCTGCTTCACAATGCGCCTCGAGTCGAGCTATACTCAAGAGGAAGCAGAACAAGCCCGCAAGATGCAATGACCTCTTGGAAGAGGAGAGAGATGGCCTTGATCCGCTTGACTATCTATCGCAAGACTTGCGCCGATTCCATGCCGAAATGTGAAGAGTCGAGCCTTCCAAGAGGGAGATTTGGTCCTCCGAGTGGATCAACAAAACCACACAAGCTTGCTCCCACTTGGGAAGGTCCTTCATCGTCACGAGAGTCCTCCACAACGGAGCATATCATCTCTACAACGTTGATCGCCAGATCGACGAGCCTCGAGCTTGAACGTGGAGCTGCTCCGCCTTTTACACTTAAAACTCACTCGGTTGAGATGTAATAAAAGTACTTTTGTAGTTTGTTTATCTAAGACAAGAATGTTATAATTTTCCCAAAGGATTGATATTGCTTTTGTTGAATTTCCCCAGCAGTGGCTTAGCTGCGAATCCGATTCGCCTAAGTTTGTAAAAAAATCCTTTCCGAAAAGTAGCCAGCCTCTCACTGGGGCTTAGCTGCGAATCCGCCGCCTAAGTATTCAAAATCCTACCGAGTGGCGAGCCAGCCTCCCACTCGGAGGCTTAGCTGCAGTCCAAGCACTCGCCTAAGTATCCAAAATCCCACCGAGTGGCGAGCCAGCCTCCCACCGGAGGCTTAGCTGCAGTCCAAGCACTCGCCTAAGTATCCAAAACCCCACCGAGTGGCGAGCCAGCCTCCCACCTGGAGGCTTAGCTGCAGTCCAAGCACTCGCCTAAGTATCCAAAATCCCACCGAGTGGTGAGCCAGCCTCCCACTCGGAGGCTTAGCTGCAGTCCAAGCACTCGCCTAAGTATTCAAACCCTGCCGAGTGGTTAGCCACCTCCCGCCGGGGCTTATAACAGCCCAAGGATTCACTCAAACATCCAAAGTGATAAAATCCTACCGAGTGGAGAGCAAACCTCCCACTGGGGCTTAGCTGCAGCCCAGGCTCACCTAAGTAATAAAAATCCTACCGAGTGAGAGCAAACCTCCCACTGGAGGCTTAGCTGCAGCCAAGTGCTCGCCTAAGTAATAGAAATCCTACCGAGTGGAGAGCAAACCTCCCACTGGGGCTTAGCTGCAGCCTGTGCTCGCCTAAGTAATAAAAATCCTACCGAGTGGAGAGCAAACCTCCCACTGGAGGCTTAGCTGCAGCCCAAGCTCGCCTAAGTAATAGAAATCCTACCGAGTGGAGAGAAAACCTCCCACTGGGGCTTAGCTGCAGCCCAGTGCTCGCCTAAGTAATAAAAATCCCACCGAGTGAGAGCAAACCTCCCACTGGGGCTTAGCTGCAGCCCAGTGCTCGCCTAAGTAATAAAATCCTATCGAGTGGAGAGCAAACCTCCCACTGGGGCTTAGCTGCAGTGCTGCTCGCCTAAGTAATAAAATCCTACCGAGTGGAGAGCAAAGCTCCCACTGGAGGCTTAGCTGCAGCCCAAAGCTCTCCTAAGTAAGGAATTCATCCCAACCGCAAGGACGATGAGGTGCAGGTCGATGCTACCTTCTCCTTCGGAGCTTCGCCACAAGTACAACGTAAGGTCCATCCCAATCCGCAAGGACGATGAGGTGCAGGTCGATCGCTACCTTCTCCTTCGAGCTTCGCCACAAGTACAACATGGTCCATCCCAATCCGCAAGGACGACGAGGTGCAGGTCGATCGCTACCTCCTCCTTCGAGCTTCGCCACAAGTACAACGTGCGGTCCATCCTAACCGCAAGGACGACGAGGTGCAGGTCGATCGTTACCTCCTCCTTCGAGCTTCGCCACAAGTACAACGTGCAGTCCGTCCTAATCAGTAAAGACGACAAGGTCAACAGAGTCAGTGTTCCATCTCTACCGCAGGATAGATGAAGCTCAAGTCGATTGGAATTTCAACGAACATCTTCCAAATGAAGAATAAAGTTCTCTCAAGGCAAGCAAAGCATGTTAAAGGAAAAATCAAGTTCGGATAAACGCCCCACGGATCCAAAGGTGCTCAAAGCGTTAAGTGCATTAAAGTTTATCGATTCTGTAAACCACTCGCATTCCGAGGCAAATTTAAAGTGGACTTAGAAGTTTTTACTCCTCCGCGGAGGACCTGAAGGTGCAACAAACTGGTCGAGGTCGATTCTGCTGGCAATACGGGTAGCAGCAGCGATGAAAGTCTCCATGAAAGATCTCAAGTCGTGCTTCCTGGTATTGGCAACCTTGAGAGACACCAGCTTGTCCTCTTGCGCGCTTTTTGCAAAGTGGACACGAACCAGAGATAGAGCAACATCAGCACCACACCGCAGATGACTTCTTCCATTCTTGCACTCGACTTGGAATCTCATTCAGTCGAGTCATCAAAGATTCAAGATCATTCTGGAGAGTCTGTTCGCCAAAGAGTCGAGTCGATCCACGATAATCGCAACTTTCAATGAGCAAGATAATCCACCGCGCTAGCAACACGAGACTCCAAATGAGCACATTCATAGCAGCTTCGTCCTTCACAGAGAGTTGATGGGGTCCAAACTGGTTTCCACTGACTGGTTTCTTCTTCAAAGTTTTGGCAGAATTCAAAACACAACTCAGATTCAAAATGAAGATCATATGATGAGCCGGTGAGAGCAAGACAGTTGGATAAAAGAGATTACCTTCAAGCATGAGAAACAACTTCTTGGCTTAACCTTCCAAGATAAATCTCCGTGTCGCTTAGCTTCCCGCCACCTGGCCAACCTTGTCGATGTAACATTCTTGTCGCTCTTCACCGACCGACTTCCTTGTTAGTCACACAAGAGAGGCTTTCAGCTTGGCATTTTCATCTTCAAGTTTGTCGACCGAGGCAAGCTTCTTCTTCAATGAGCTTTGTTTTCTCCAAAGCTGCCTTCAGGCCTCTCGCAAGGTCAAGGTCCTTCTTCTTCAAAGTCTCTTCCAGCTTTATCTCAAAGCAACAATGAGAACAGAGTTGAGAATGAGCAGAAAAACAAAGGCAGCCGCAAAAATTCTCACCAGCCATACCTTTTGCTTCATCCTTGCCTTCGCAAATTCTCCCGAGCAAGCTTCAAATCGAGGTTGAGCTGAATCTGCTTTTCTCTAATCTCAAGATAGCGAGCCACAAGCTCGCAAGATTTCTACAAAGAGTCAACCAACGAAAGACATCAAAGACAGATCACTTGACTAAGGAAAAATAGTAGCATTTCTAAGACTACGGTCGAATAAAAACATTCGACAAGTAGTCTCGGGACTACACTCACTGGGTGCACTCAGCGTGCCCCCATTGGTTTACCAATTTGGTTCGATCAACACCAAAAGAGGCAAAAGGCTATGATTCTAAAAACATGGGTAATTGTCACGGTCACCGCAGAAAAAAAATAGTTCTTTAGACTATAGTCAATCGCACGCAATGACCATAGTCTCGGGATTACACCCAAGTGGGTGCACTTAGCATGCCCCCACCGCTTTTATAGTTCCATTCAACTTGGTCCGCCCAAGTCGAGTGAAGAAGATCACAGCATAAAGACTATAGCCGATCGCACGCAATGACCATAGTCTCTGGGACTACACCCAGGGGTGCACTCAGCGTGCTCCCACAAAAGTTCAACGACACACACCCAAAGGTGTTCAGATATGGAAATCTCCAAGAAAGCAGTTTCAGATAGTATATCCTAACAAAGCAAGCGACGATCGACTTATTTGGACATTGCTCGAGAGCTGAACTAGCATCATAGGTCACCGACTTGCCTCTCGAGCCGCTTTCACCGCTTCCATCATGATCCCTGCTCAAGGATGGCCTCCTTAGCAGCACTTACTTGGTCTTCCGGGACGTGGTGTGTAGCAAAGAGAGATGGTGGATCAGCAGTCGAAGAAGTGGGTCGGGCACTTGTCAGCGGTACAGTGAAAGATACAGAAGTCCGAGTGGGGTTGCCTCCCTCGGAAGTCAACGTCTCAGGAGTCGCCGCGACATGAGCAGCCTTGCCAGCAAGTACTTTCTTGTTCCTCCTCTTCCTCAATGGCGCTTCCTCGTCATCATCGGGAAGATCAATGACGTGAGGCGGAACTACAAGAGAGATCCAGAAGTAAACATGTGTAACGCCCCGGATTCGATGCGCCAGGTGTCTGCCAGTTATTCGCCGTCTTTGCCATGTCATTTGCTTGCGTGTTGCACTTTGCCATGTCATCATCTGCATTTCATATCATGTCATCATGTGCATTTCATTTTGCATACGTGTTCGTCTCATGGATCCGAGCATTTTCCCCGTTATCCGCTTTTGCAATCCGCACTCCTATGTCTCCCGCACCCCTTTTACCTCTTTTCGTAAAGCGGGTGTTAAACGGTCTCGAATGGACCGAGGTTTGTCAAGCGGCCTTGGCATAGTAGACCGCCTGTCAAGTTTCGGATCATTTGAGGTCGTTATACTCCAACGGTTAACCGGTAACCGTAAAAGCCTCTTTGTGTGCATCCCAACACCCCTTCCAAAGTGGCCCAAACCCAGCAAACTCCCTCTATGCTCTCGGTCGCTCGATCACGATCACAGTGGCCGAAAACCGCACCTCATTTGACTCTCCTAGCTCCCTCTACCTATTTAAACACCCTCCTCCCAAATTCGGATCAATTGCAGATGAAACCCTAGTCCGCCCTCCTCACACGGACATGTCCAGCCCGCCGACATGTCCAGCCGCCACCTCACCCCGGCCATCGGCGCCACGCACGCCGCTCGCCGCCTCTGCCTATCACCGCCGCCACCTCAGCCTGGCCGCGGCCGCCACATCGCCGCCGATCACTGGGCCCATCTGAGTCTGGTCTGCTGCCCTCCTGGCCCGGCAGGGCGCCTCACCGCCTAGGTGCCCGCCTGTGCTCCCCCCGCCGCCGGGCCCGGCGCTGCCGCCGCCACGGCTAAGGCCTGCCGAAGGCCACGCTCCATGGCCGCTTTCCTCGCGCCGCCCTCCGCCTCACGCGCCGGCTGGGCTCCGCCTGCCGCCTGAGGCTGCTGTCGCTGGATCTCCGGGCGGCCACGCACGCGCCGCCAGCCCACGGGCACCTCGCCGGTGCCGCCTCGCACTGGGCGGCTTACTCCGGTGGCTGCGCCCGCCGCCTATCTCCGGCCAGATCCGGCCAGAGAGGGCGGATCCGTCCTACTCCGCCGCCCCTCGCCTCTCCATCCATCTCTGACGAGCTCCGGCGAAGTTCCGGCCGTGCCTCGTTATCCGTGCCGTGCTAGGTTGACTTTCTTGTCCTTCCCCGAATCCACTAAGTCCCCGTTTCTGCTAACATTTTGTTGCATTTTCATTGCATCATAACTCTGCATCCGTAGCTCCGTTTCGTGCGTGTAATATGTCAAATTGTTCGCCTCGAAGAGTAGATCATTTCATCTCGTTGCATCATTTACATTTGAGATCATCTTGGTGCCCGAAATGCTGTTAGAAGAGTGCTATGTGATGTTAGTTTCGTTTTTAACGTAACATGCACTTTTGTCATTTTGCCATGATTGATGTGTGCACCCTATGAACTTGAGTCCTACATGTGTTTTGTAATATGCCATGCCATCTTTACAGGGGCGTATGCCATGTATTTTTTTGATCTCTGTGGTGACTAGCACAAGCATGCAAACTAGGCATCATAATGTTGCTGATTTCAGCCCTGTTTTGTGATATTTTTATGCCATGTTAACTTGATGCTACAGAGAGATCCATGCATATTTTGAGATACTTCAGTAAGGATGTTTTGTTATACATGACTTGCTCTATCCATACATGCCCTTGTTTGCAATTATGGTGTGCCATAGCTTGAGTCAATCGAGCTCTACTTTTGCTATAAAATGTTCCTGGCAGGTTGTTTACATGTTATTCAATTTTGCCAAGGTTGTTGTAGTTGATCCTTGCATGCTATGATGTTGTTATTGCCATGTATAGCTTCTATGCCATGTCTTCTTACTGTTAGTTGCCTTGCCAGGCCATGTATTTCTCTGTGGTGAGTGGTTCAAGCTCACCAACATGCCTACTTTTGTTGTTCCTGCCATGTATGAATCTGTCATATAAATTGCCATGTTTACATGGGTGCCATCATATCTTCTGATCCTTTTTGGTTTATGGTCAGTAAGGGACTTTTGTTCTATGCAATTAGTAGATCCATGCCATGCCTTTGTTTTCCATGATAAGTTCCTGTAACATGTTGTTTCATAGCTCTAAACATTGCAACCTGATGTTATTTCTGCTAAAGACTGAAACTATTATTATTTGCAATCTTGCCATGTCATTTTGAGCATGTTCTAGTTGTTTCTGGAGATAGCTCAGTGTTCATGTTTTGTAATGCTTTACCTGTACATCATGTCCATGCCTTTTTTTTTCATGTTGGGATGCTGTAGCTTGTTGTTTTGATGCTTGTAATATGCCTAGTTGCTATTTTGGACAGATTGTTGTCATAACTTGTTTAGAGTGTATGTGTTGAACCGTTGCTCCGTTTCGAGTGTGCCCTATATGAAACTTGCTTGTTTTTGCATGTAGTTTCATATTATCATGTTGCATCCTTGTTTTGAGGTGTTTGCTTGATGTTTGTATGCATTTTGCATCAATGCCATGTTTAACTTGTTTTGCTCATATCTTCTAGGCCGAGTCTCAATCTAATGAACTTTATATGTAACTTGACTAGAATTTCGTGTAGATCATCGTGGTGCATCTTAACTTGCTGTTTAACAACTTGAACATAAGGTTTATTCAGATCTGGACCAATTTCGAAATTTGCATATGAGGACTTACCGAATTGTTATATGTTGTTTCCGCCTCATTTAAACTTGCTTTGATGTGTTGCTCTTGTTTGCATCATCTCTTGCCATGAGTAGCTTCATGTAGCTTTGTCATGCATCATGCTTGTTGTGCATCTTGTCATGTTCATGTGTGGTGTGTTTACTATGTTGTGTGCTTCTTCTTGTTAGTTCCTGCTTGCTATGATCGTGAGGATTCGCTCGTCTCACGCTTGGTTCGCTTCATCCGTTCATCTTCTTCATGGACTCATTCTTCTTCCTTGCGGGATTTCAGGCAAGATGACCGCTACCCTGGATCTCACTACTATCATTGCTATGCTAGTTGCTTCGCTCTTTCGCTATGCTCGTTACCTATCACTTGCTGCTCAAGCCTCCCAAATTGCCATGAACCTCTAACTCTTTGTCACCCTTCCTAGCAAACCGTTGTTTGGCTATGTTACCGCTTTGCTCAGCCCTCTTATAGCGTTGTTAGTTGCAGGTGAAGATGAAGTTTGTTCCTTGTTGAACATGGAGATGTTGTTCCTTGTTGGAACATGTTTACTTGTTGGGATATCACAATATATCTTATTTAATTAATGCATCTATATACTTGGTAAAGGGTGGAAGGCTCGGCCTTATGCCCGGTGTTTTGTTCCACTTTGCCGCCCTAGTTTCCGCCATATCGGTGTTATGTTCCCGGATTTTGCGTCCCTAACGCTGTCGGGTGATTTATGGGACCCCTTGATAGTTCGCTTTGAATAAGACTCCTCCAAAGAAGGCCCAACATTGGTTTTACCATTTGCCTCACCTATACCCCTTTTTCCCTTGGGTTTCGGAGCCCAAGGGTCATCTTTATTTTAGCCCCCCGGCCGTTGCTTCTCTAAGTGTTGGCTCGAACCGAGTAGATCATGGGCCCCTCATGGCAACTCGAGGTTTGGTTTTACTCAGAGGATGTCTCATCCGTGTTGCCTCGAGAACGAGATATGTGCAGCTCCTATCGGGATTGTCGGCGATCGGGCGGCTTTGCTGGTCTTGTTTTATTGTGTCGAAATGTCTTGTAGCCGGATTCCGAGACTGATCGGGCTTCCCGGGAGAAGGAATATCCTTCGTTGATCGCGAGAGCTTATCATGGGCTGTTGGGACACCCTGCAGGTATAAACTTTCGAGAGCCATGCCCGCGGTTATGTGGCAGATGGGAATTTGTTAATGTCCGTTGTAGAAAACCGAAGTTGATCTTAATTAAAATACACCAACCGTGTGTGTAACCGTGAGTGTCTCTTTTCGGGTTGATCGAGAGGAGAACACGGTTTCGGGTTATGTCTCGACGTAGGTAGGAGTTCAGATCACTTCTTGATCATTACTAGTTGACGACCGCCTTTGTTTCTCTTCTCGCTCATTTATGTATGTTAGCCACCATATATGCTTAGTCGCTGCTGCAACCTCACCACTTTACCCCTTCCTTTCTCATTAAGCTTTGCTAGTCTTGATACCCATGGTAATGGGATTGTTGAGTCCTCGTGGCTCACAGATTACTACACCACCAGCTTGCAGTACAGGTTTGCGATGATCATGACGCGAGAGCGATGTTTGCTTGTATTGGAGTTCTTCTTCCGCTTCTTCTTCGATCGGGGGATAGGTTCTAGGTCGGCAGCCCTGGCTAGCGGTGGTGGATGTCCTTTGAGTTTTTGTTTATGTTTCATCCGTAGTCGGATGCTGATCTTGTATGATGATGATGTATTCTGGTGGCAGTTGTGCCTTATGTATGTATCCCCATCTATTATGTAATGTCGATGTAATGATATCCACCTTGCAAAAGCGTTCCAATATGCGGGTCTATCCTTGGTGGGACCGTCGAGTTCCTTTTGGATAGGGTCGCATATTGGGGGTGACAAGTTGGTATCAGAGCCTCGACCGACCCTAGGAGCCCCCTTGATTGATCGTGTAGTTTGGCCGCAGTTGAGTCTAGAATAAAACTAATTTCGGAGTCTAGTTATATCGGAGAGTAGGAATTCTTTTTACTCCTCTGTCCCTTCGTCGCTCTGGTAAGGAATCTTGACGTAGGTGTTTTGAACTACTCCTCTTCCCCTTCAAATTTTTCTTTAGGATCACGCAGTTGGGTTTCCGGTAGTTGTTCCGCAGCTCTTTTTATCCAGTGCATTTCTCGTCAAGTCGACTCGACCCTCTTCATCTTTGCCAAGTTCAATCCTCAGTTGTTTTCTTTTCCCACCCGCCCACCCTTCTTCTTATTGGAACCGGAGTTCGTAATTGAGTATCCATCCTAATCGTGCAAAGTCTTTGCTTTCTTTCCTCAATGATTTCAATCGGTGTTTTCTCTTCAAGATATTCGTCGGTTTCCCCTTCCAAATTGCCTGTGTTTTCCGGCCCTCCCACCCTTTTCTTCCCGAGTTCGAGTTTCTTCCACCATCAATTCCATTCGTGTGAGCCTCTTCATCTTTCTCAATTATTTTAACCGTGAATTTCGCCTCATTCGTCATTCTTCATCCCTTTCTTTTTCCGGTGCACTCAATTCAAGTTTTTCGGTGTTGATCATATTTTTTTCCTTCGAAGTGTTCTCTTCGCTCGTTCGCCTCTCGCCAGTTTATCATTCCGGAGTTCGGAAGACCTATCAGGAGATTCGTCTGTGTTCTAATTAATTCGAGGTTATCACCTCATTTAAATATTTAATTGTTCCGGTGCATCATCTATCTCTTCAACAATCCTTTCCGACGGTGTTATCTATTCAGTGAGCCCTAACCCACAGGTCTTTCCCAGGATCTTACCTGACTCTTCTAATTTCCCCGGAGTTATTCCCAATTCTTTTCAAGTGTGACGTAAGAATGAATTTCATCAGTCAGATGCCTTTCGAAGATCAATTTCAAATCATTTCATTGTTGGCTCAACCTCTTCGCTTTTCATTCTCCCGGAGTATCTCAGTAATTTTTGCGGTGTTTCTCGTTGTCATTTGAAGACCGAAGAAGAGTTCCTCTTAAATCTTGTCCGTTCTCCCGGAGGTTCATGGTGCTAGCTCGATGTTATCCTATCTAATTGTTTCTAGTCGTGCAATTCTTTTCATCCATTCGGAGTATTTCAGGAGTTGATTTCTGTTTCGTTTCACCGGAGGACATCATTCCACTTATCGTTCTCTGTTTCTCCCGGTGCTTCGTTCAAGTGTTCTTTAATCAGCTCATGACCTCTTTGTTCTTTTGCATCTAAATCCCCTCTAGCATATTGTTTCTTCTAATCCTTCCTGGTGATTATTTCTTTTTCATCAGTTATTTCGAATTCTTACGGTGGTTCTTTCAAGATTCTTTTTCCTCGATTATCATATTAATTCATTCGTTCTTTTCAACCTACCGGTGATTCATGAAGTCCTTCTCAAGTTTGCGTTATGTCACTTCTCATTTCTTTTTCAAGAAGAATAAGTAGTATGCAAAATCCATTGCTTGTCATCAATTTAATTTGATGAAGGATAAGCATACAATAAATCTTATTCTTATTTCCTCCAAGTGAGTAATCCCTTCCTTCGGAGTTTGTTCTTGAGGAATAAATTCTACTTCCAAGTGTTTTCATCTATTCTTTTCCGGAGTTCAAATTTACTTGGCCTTCTCGTCAGAACCTCCATCTAAATCATCGCAAGGTTCATCTTATTCTTTCTTCCTTCATTCTATCTCATAATCTTTTGTTTACCGGAGTTCTTCATGGTGGCTCTTCAGGATTTAATACATTCTTCAAGAGTTCATCAAGATTTTGTTGGTGGAGCTCAAGTATCTTTCCTTCTTGCTTTTCGAAGTGCAATTAATTCTCCGTATTCTTTTGAAATGGAGTTTTGCATTTCTTTGTTCTTCTCAGGTATTCAAATCCACTCAATCCTTCCTTCTAAGTTCTTTTCATCCAAATTCTTTCAATTCTTCCGGAGGCATTGCGTTGTTTATCTCGTCAAGTGTCATTCCATCTTCTGAAGCTCATGTTCTATTCTTTCCTTGTTCAACCGGTGTGCTGCCTAAATCCTTTCAGTCTTATTCGTTTGTTTTCTCATTCTAACCACTCCGGTTAGAACGAGTTGTTTCATAGTCTATCTGATTCCGTGAGCTTTCGATTCTCGTCATTCTCGTCGTTCCTCTCTTATTCTCGAGTACTCTTGATTCTTTTCTTCTTCTCTTCAATTCTTGTTTCACCTCATCCCTTTTCCCTTCCGTCTCGGTCCTAAGATCTCGGGACGAGATCTCTTGTTAGTGGAGGAGTGTTGTAACGCCTTGATTCGATCGCGCTGTGTGTCCGCCATTATTCGCCGTCTTTGCCATGTCATTTGCTTGCGTGTTGCACTTTGCCATGTCATCATCTGCATTTCATATCATGTCATCATGTGCATTTCATTTTGCATACGTGTTCGCCTCATGGATCCGAGCATTTTCCCGTTATCCGCTTTTGCAATCCGCACTCCTATGTCTCCGGCGCCCCCTTTTACCTCTTTTTCGTGGTAGGGTGTTAAACGGTCTCGAATGGACCGAGGTTTGTCAAGCGGCCTTGGCATAGTAGACCGCTGTCAAGTTTCGTGATCATTCGGAGGTCGTTATACTCCAACGGTTAACCGGTAACCGTAAAAGCCTCTTTGTGTGCAGCCCAACACCCTTCCAAAGTGGCCCAAAACCCAGCAAACTCCCTCCATGCTTCCGGTCGTTCGATCACGATCAAGTGGCGAAACCGCACCTCATTTGGACTCTCCTAGCTCCTCTACCTATTTAAACACCCTCCACCAAATTCAATCAATTCGCAGATGAAACCCTAGCCCGCTCCTCATGGCCACGGACATGTCCAGCCCGCACGGACATGTCCAGCCCGCCGGACATGTCCAGCCGCCACCTTACCCGGCCAATGGCGCGCGCCACATCGCCCGCCGCCTCGGGCCTATCACCGCTTCGCCACCTCGGCCAGGGCCGCGCGCCACATCGCCGCCCCGACCGCGGGCCCATGAGCCCGTCCGCTGCCCTCCTGCCCGGCGGCGCCTCGCTGCTGGTGCCCCCCTGCTTCCCGCCGCCTTCGCGGCGCGCCGCCCGCCCGGCCGGCCTTCCTCGGCCCGGCCGCCGCCGCCGCCACCATGTTGCCTCCCGCCGCCGTCCGCCTCACGCGCCTGCTGGCCCGCTGCCTCCTCGAGCAGCGGCGCGCTGATTCTCCGGCCGCCACGCGCACGCGCAAGGCACCTGGCGGTCCGCTGGTTCGTACCCGCCGGCGCCCTACTCGGTGGCGCGCCCTCGCCGCCCCATATCTCCCGGCCAGATCCGCCAGAGAGGCCGGATCCGTCCTACTCCGGCTGCCCCCTCGCCTCTCCGTCCATCTCCGACGAGCTCCGGCGAAGTTCCGGCCGTGCCTCGTTATCCGTGCCGTGCTAGGTTGACTTTCTTCTCCTTCCCCGAATCCACTACCCGTTTCTGCTAACATTTTGTTGCATTTTTATTGCATCGTAACTCTACATCCGTAGCTCTGTTTCGTGCGTGTAATATGTCAAATTGTTCGCCTCAAAGAGTAGATCATTTCATCTCATTGCATCATTTACATTTGAGCTCATCGTGATGCCCAAAATTCTGTTAGAAGAGTGCTATGTGATGTTAGTTTCGCTTTCTTATGTAACATGCACTTTTGTCATTTTGCCATGATTGATGTGTGCACCCTATGAACTTGAGTCCTACATGTGTTTTGTAATATGCCATGCCATCTTTACAGGGTGTATGCCATGTATTTTTTGATCTCTGTGGTTACTAGCACAAGCATGCAAACTAGGCATCATAATGTTGCTGATTTCAGCCTGTTTTGTGATATTTTATGCCATGTTAACTTGATGCTACAGAGATCCATGCATATTTTGAGATACTTCACTAAGGATGTTTTGTTATACATGACTTTCTCTATCCATCCATGCCCTTGTGTGCAATTATGGAGTGCCATAGCTTGAGTCAATCGAGCTCTACTTTTGCTATAAAATGTTCCTGGCAGGTTGTTTACATGTTATTCAATTTTGCCAAGGTTGTTGTAGTTGATCCTTGCATGATATGATGTTGTTCTTGCCATGTATAGCTTCTATGCCATGTCTTCTTACTGTTAGTTGCCTTGCCATACCATGTGTTGCTCTGTGGTGAGTGGTTCAAGCTCACCAACATGCCTACTTATTGTTGTTCCTGCCATGTATGAATCTGTCATATAACTTGCCATGTTTACATGGGTGCCATCATATCTTCTGATCCTTTTTGGCTTATGGTCAGTAAGGGACTTTTGTTCTATGCAATTAGTAGATCCATGCCATGCCTTTGTTTTCCATGATAAGTTCCTGTAACATGTTGTTTCATAGCTCTAAACATTGCAACCTGATGTTATTTCTGCTAAAGACTGAAACTATTATTATTTGCAATCTTGCCATGTCATTTTGAGCATGTTCTAGTTGTTTCTGGAGATAGCTCAGTGTTCATGTTTTGTAATGCTTTACCTGTACATCATGTCCATGCCTTTTGTTTTCATGTTGGGATGCTGTAGCTTGTTGTTTTGATGCTTGCAATATGCCTAGTTGCTGTTTTGGACAGATTGTTGTCATAACTTGTTTAGAGTGTATGTGTTGAACCGTTGCTCCGTTTCGAGTGTGCCCTATATGAAACTTGCTTGTTTTTGCATGTAGTTTCATATTATCATGTTTCATCCTTGTTTTGAGGTGTTTGCTTGATGTTTGTATGCATTTTGCATCAATGCCATGTTTAACTTGTTTTGCTCATATCTTATAGGCCGTAGCTCCGAATCTAATGAACTTTATATGTAACTTGACTAGAATTTCGTGTAGATCATCGTGGTGCATCTTAACTTTCTGTTTAACAACTTGAACATAAGGTTTATTCAGATCTGGACCAATTTCGAAATTTGCATATGAGGACTTACCGAAATTGTTATATGTTGTTTCCGGCCTCATTTAAACTTGCTTTGATGTGTTGCTCTTGTTTGCATCATCCCTTGCCATGAGTAGCTTCATGTAGCTTTGTCATGCATCATGCTTGTTGTGCATCTTGTCATGTTCATGTGTGGTGTGTTTACTATGTTGTGTGCTTCTTCTTGTTAGTTCCCGTTTCGTTGCGATCGTGAGGATTCGTTCGTCTACGCTTGGTTCGGCTTCATCCGTTCATCTTTTTCATGGACTCGTTCTTCTTCCTTGCGGGATTTCAGGCAAGATGACCGCTACCCTGGATCTCACTACTATCATTGCTATGCTAGTTGCTTCGTTCTTTCGCTATGCTGCGTTACCTATCACTTGCTGCTCAAGCCTCCCAAGTTGCCATGAACCTCTAACTCGTTGTCACCCTTCCTAGCAAACCGTTGTTTGGCTATGTTACCGCTTTGCTCAGCCCCTCTTATAGCGTTGTTAGTTGCAGGTGAAGATGAAGTTTGTTCCTTGTTGGAACATGGAGATGTTGTTCCTTGTTGGAACATGTTTACTTGTTGGGATATCACATTATATCTTATTTAATTAATGCATCTATATACTTGGTAAAGGGTGGAAGGCTCGGCCTTATGCCTGGTGTTTTGTTCCACTCTTGCCGCCCTAGTTTCCGTCATATCGGTGTTATGTTCCCGGATTTTTGCGTCCCTAACGCGGTCGGGTGATTTATGGGACCCCTTGACAGTTCGCTTTGAATAAGACTCCTCCAAAGAAGGCCCAACATTGGTTTTACCATTTGCCTCACCTATACCCCTTTTTCCCTTGGGTTTCGGAGACCAAGGGTCATCTTTATTTTAGCCCCCGGCGCTTGCTTCTCTAAGTGCTGGCCTCGAACCGAGTAGATCATGGGCCCCCTCGTGGCAACTCGAGGTTTGGTTTTACTCAGAGGATGTCTCATCCGTGTTGCCTCGAGAACGAGATATGTGCAGCTCCTATCGGGATTGTCGGCGATCGGGCGGCTTTGCTGGTCTTGTTTTATTGTTTGTCGAAATGTCTTGTAGCCGGATTCCGAGACTGATCGGGCTTCCCGGGAGAAGGAATATCCTTCGTTGATCGCGAGAGCTTATCATGGGCTGTTGGGACACCCCTGCAGGTATAAACTTTCGAGAGCCGTGCCTGCGGTTATGTGGCAGATGGGAATTTGTTAATGTCCGGTTGTAGAAAACCCAAAGTTGATCTTAATTAAAATACACCAACCGTAAAGCGTAATCGTGAGTGTCTCTTTTCGGGTTGATCGAGAGGAGAACACGGTTTCGGGTTATGTCGGACGTGGTAGGAGTTCAGGATCACTTCTTGATCATTACTAGTTGACGACCGTTCCTTTGTTTCTTTTCTCGCTCTCACTTGCGTATGTTTGCCACCATATATGCTTAGTCGCTGCTGCAACCTCACCACTTTACCCCTTCCTTTCCCATTAAGCTTTGCTAGTCTTGATACCCATGGTAATGGGATTGCTGAGTCCTCGTGGCTCACAGATTACTACACCACCAGTTGCAGTGTACAGGTTTCATGATGATCATGACGCGAGAGCGATGTTTGCTTGTATTGGAGTTCTTCTTCCGCTTCTTCTTCGATCGGGGATAGGTTCCAGTCGGCAGCCCTGGCTAGCGAGGTGGATGTCGTTTGAGTTTTGTTTATGTTTCATCCGTAGTCGGATGCTGATCTTGTATGATGATGATGTATTCTTGTGGCAGTTGTGCCTTATGTATGTATCCCCATCTATTATGTAATGTCGATGTAATGATATCCACCTTGCAAAAGCGTTCCAATATGCGGGTCTATCCTTGGTGGGACCGTCGAGTTCCTTTTGGATAGGGTCGCATATTGGGCGTGACAACATGGAAGCCCAATCGACTAAAAAGCTCCAGTCGGCTAAAAGTGAAATCTCAGAGATCTTACCAAGATTGGAAGTGGCCGCATCCTCCATTTCCTGATCATCGTGCTTGGCTGAAGTCTCGGAGGTAGCGGCGCTGTAGATTTCAAGAGTCGGCTGATCAGTCATCAAGTCGACTAAAAGTTCACTCATGTTGAAAAAGGAAATACAAGGTTCAGTTGGTTACCCGGAGATGGTGGGGATGACCATTCGCATCTTGGGCAGGGCCTTCGCCCGGCTTCGACGACGCCGCCGAGGTTGCTTGGCGGCTTCTCAATCAGCTGGAGAAGTTGTCCTAGGTCGCCGTCGACCGACCGGTGGGCACAACAGCTTTACCGCGCCCGCCGCCGGTCGTCGGCGACTTGGACCTTCCCTCCGAGCGAGGAGGGTCGACATCTTCCTCCTCTTCTTCCTCCTCCTCCTCATGATCAGAGCCATCATCCTCCTCATCCTCTTCGCCGTTGGACTCCCATTCCTCCGGACTCTCACCTCCATTTCCTTCTTCTTCTTCGGCTGCTTCCTGCGCCCCGTTGGGCATCGAGTGCATCTCAGTGGTGACCTAGAAGACAACAAAACAAGGTGAAAGTCACGATTTAAATTGACATCAAAACAGAATGAATGCAGCAGAATCACAGTCGGAGATAAGTAGTGATACCTTGTCTGGTTGGTAACTCTGGTCGAGTGGTGGAATCCTCCTAGCTCCGCGAGGGTTGTCTTTATTTCCTGTGATGGCAGTCATCCACTTCTCCAGTATGGCGTCATCAACCTCCTCCGGATGGACCCGAGTGGTATCATCCGTACCGGAGTACATCCACATCGGATGACCTCGGTATTGGAGTGGCTGAATACGCCGTCGGAGAAAAACCTCCAGGAGATCCATGCCGGTCACCCCTTCGCGAATAAGCTGGACTACACGCTCCATCAGAAGCTTTACTCGACTCATGGAGAAAGGAGGGAGCCCAGTCGACTGCCCAAGGCCGGCTGGTCTTAGCAATAAACCAGGTCGATTGCCACCCTCTAACCGAGTCGGGAGAGTCATAGCTGGAAAGGCGCTTTCCCCTCATCCGACTCCGAGTCCCCCACACATTTGGATTACTTGGGTCCTCTCGTCATTCGGGCTCGTTTTCTTCACCGTCTGAGAGCGACAGGTGAATATGTGCTTGAAAAGACCCCAATGCGGTCGACAACCCAAGAAATTCTCGCAGAGTGAAACGAAAGTAGCAAGATACACAATGGAGTTTGGAGTGAAATGGTGGAGTTGCGCTCCAAAAAAGTTCAGAAACCCCCGGAAAAAAGGATTTGGCGGCAGAGAAAACCCCCTATCTACGTGGGTGGCCAGAGGACGACTCAGCCTCTTGAGTGCGGTTGCCACTCCGTCTTAAGCCTCGCCGACCCATGGGGACCAGTCCTTCGCTAGCGGATCGGTGAGATCTTTTTCGGTGATGGTCGACCGGATCCGCCTCCTTGGACCCAGCCTGCGGCAGCTTGGACCGCTGAAGAGGAACCGCCTCGACCGGGCGCTCTCCCTTGGCCTTCGCCGCCTTCTTCACCTGCTCGGTGGCGGTCTTGTCCTTCACCATGGTCGCCAAGCGAAAGGTACCGAGCTTGGCTGGGCGAAACGGAGAGCGTGGCGAGAAAGTTTTGGAGGCGGAGAGAGGAGAAATCGAGGCGACTGCTCAAAATGCCGGTCCAACGCCTTATATGGGGTCGCTTCGAGTGGTCGACCGGTAGGCCGAGTAATCCGTCCACGATCCCGCAACAGCGCGCGCACGATACATGGCGAAAAAGGCGGTAGCGAGGATCGAGGCGTCATCGTTTTATCCCATCCGAAAGTGTCGCGGTTTTCTCCGCTTCGCGCTCTTCCCAAAATTCGATCCCGAAATCCGCTAACCGCAGAGCAACTTCGTCCGATAACAGATTTCCTCGAGATCCGTCGCCGAAATCCTCGAGTTCACAAAGTTCACTCGACAAACGTGAAGAATGGATCAAGGCGACTGAAAGAAAGGTTGATGCCATCACCAAAAGGTCGTCGATCGAGAGTAAGACGCAGTCACAACACGAAGAACAGGTCGGAAAGATTATCAACTCCTTCCTCACTCAAACCTCGATCCATTCGGGGCTAATGATGAAGTCATGTACCGGGGTAGGGTCATAGACCTGCCCAAAGGTACCTTCCACAAGGACACTCACAAGAGAAGCAGCCTTCCAAATGACCTGGTAGGCTCCCACCGACAGATTCAAAGACACTTTCGACTATGAAGACCCACTCGACCATCAAGAGTCCAAGAGCCACTCGGTGTCCAAACTGTCTCGTAGTTAAATAGTCTTTATGACCTTAATGACACTTTATGTAAGGCGCTACGATGAACGCCTACCTTAACGCATACCTTAAACCCTCTCTGCGTGGGCTGGTCAGTCCTCTGGCGTACTCTATATAAGCCACCCCCTCCACGGTAGAAGGGTTCGCACTTCATAACACATACGCAGATAATCCAATCGACCGCCTCGGGGCTCCGAGACGTGGGGCCGTTACTTCCTCGAGAAGGGCTGAACTCAGAATCCTTTATGCGTATACAACTACTCCATAGCTAGGATCTTGCCTCTCCATACCTACCCCCATTCTCTTTGTCGGACTTAGAACCACAACAGTGGGCATTGGTTTCGTTGGATTTGGACAAGCGAGCAAAAAGTAGTGAGGGTTTAAAGATTAGGGACTAAACTGTAAATAAAACATCTACAAAGAGGTCCCTGACAAAAATAACAAAAAACGAAAAGACTAAAAAGCGAACGTTCGTTTTCTGAAACTAAACAGCGAACGTTCACTAAATAACTAAACCTACAAAATAAAAGATCTAGGTTTTCTAAAAAAACGATCTAGGTTTTTTTTAAAAAACCGAACTAAACCGAGGATAAACCGGGCGGTTGCAGTTCGACCGGCTCTGGACGGATCGGGCGACGGGCGACGACGGCGGTGGTGGTGGCGATCGACGACGGCGGGCAGCTTGACTGCGTGGTGGCGAGACGATCTGGCCGCGCGCGGCGGAAGGCAACGCCGCAGCAGCGCGCTGAGTCGAGTCTTGGCAGCAAGCGCGACACGGCGAAGGCGGCGACGGGGCAGCTGCAGGCGACGATGGTTGCGGGGTCGGGGCAGCGCGGCATGGGCTCCAGGGGGCCGGGGCGGCGCCTTTTCAAGAGGGGGGCAACCGGCCTCGGGAGGCGTGTAGATGGGGGCAGGAGAGGCGGCGATCGGAGCCCGGGTCGGGCACGGCAGCGGCGATGCGTGTGGGAGCCGGAGACGGAGGTGGCGGTGCACGGCTTGGGCCGGCTGGGCTTCGGCCCAGTCGGTCCGAAGTTTTTTTTTAACAATTTTACAGACAATAAAAATGAAATAAAACCAAATAAAATAAAATATACTATAGGCATATAACATATCAGAATTTTCACAAAAAGATTTTCTACAACTTGAACATTTTTCTAGCGTCAAATAAAATCCATAAAAATTCAAATAATTCAAACAGTGCTGCTGCTAAAATAAAACCCAATAAAAATCATTTTAAAAATACCAGAACGATTTCAAATTTATTTCTCTCTAATTTTCTATTGTAGGGAATCATTTTACCCTATTTTCCATATATTTTATTTTGGAGAAAAATAATTTGAATAAAACTAAATAACCCCAAATTGAAAATAATTTCAAAGGATTTTAAATTTGACTCTTTTAAACTTCCAACTCATATTTCATATGTTTTGAAGAAGTCATTTTATCTTCTCTCATGAAAATCATTGAGTTGCTTAAAGTTTCTGAATTTGAAATATTTCCAAATGGAATTCAAATCTTTTCAAAACCCTTTCATTTATTTAAATGGAAGAAGTCATGCCATCTTCTCTCTAGGGTTTTATGATGAAATGAATTTGAATTCATGGAGATCATAAATGCAAAGTGAAAGTTTTGGGTAAGTCCTTTTATTCCCTCTTTAACTTTCGAAAAGTTTTAAATTTCACTCAATTTCACACAAGAAACCACACCACAATCAAACAGTCAATCAAAACTATTTATTTAATATAGCATTCCAAAATTTAGAATTTTGGGATGTTATAGCAATGCAATCCTTTGAGATCTTCATTGCATCATTGACATCAAGTCGGAGCTGAGCTGAAGCAAGCCTTTCCGCTTTAAGCTGAGACTGAAGAAGTCGAAATGATTGAGGCAGCAACTGCACAGAGGTTGTCTCACAGCTGCTGGTGAGTAGCTTCAACTCACTGTCTTCATCAAGATAGGACCTTGGGGTCATCTCATTCTCTTCAAGATGGTTTGGCTCACTATCTTCCCTAAATTTCTTCCTGGCATAAGAGATACAACTCTGAAAGAGATACAAGGAGACACGTAACATGTTTCACAATTATATAAGCAAATAAATGGATTTGTTCTGCATAAGGAATATGTTTTTACAACTACATTTTAAAACGGGTAGTTATTGCAAACATCCAATCAGATGTAAACAGCAGTGAAGGAAATGCAGCATATCCAAATATATACTAGAACAAAGTTTGAAGGCCTGAGAAGGATGAACCTACATTACATGTTAACACGGGCTGGACATAGCCCTTCTCCATGTCGATGGAAGGATAATTCAATAAATTCCCCAAAGAAACTTCTTTATAAGCGTTGCCATTATTCTACATTTTGCAAAGAGTAAATATAGATCAAATAATATTGGAAGAAACAGAGGATAATGAAGCTCAGGTGCAGACTGATGATACATAATGAAATAATAATTCATTAAGTACATCGTTACAAGGCAAAAGGTACTGACAAGAGGAATGCAAACATCAACATGTGAAGTGGCATTGGCTTTATTCAACATTTTGGCAAGATTAAATGTAGATATGATAATTTGGAGAAAGTGGACGGCAGGGCAGATAAGATGCAGAGTAATGCTAGATAATGAACTATCTCGCGATGCAAGTACAGTAATACCACCACTGTCTGTTATTACTTGTCTCTCAAATGGATGTATCTAGCACTATTAAGTTCTAAATGCATCCAATTGATCAACAATTAATTCAATACAGAGGGAGTACATGACAACATGTACTTACTCATGTCTGCTAGACTACGTCGGTATTTCCCCAAAGAGGAAGGGATGATGCAGCACAGCGAGGTAGGTATTTCCCTCAGTGATGAGCCCAAGGTTATCAAACCAGTAGGACAACCAAGCAACACTACGTAAACAGCACCTGCACACAAATAAAAAATACTCGCATCCCGACGTGTTAATGGGGTTGTCAATCTCTTTCGAGTAACGGCGCCAGAAATTGGCAAATGGACATGACAGAGTTGTAATGATTGATAGATCGAATGCCAAATAAAATGAAGTGTAACAGGGTATTTTTGTATTTTTGGTTTAATATATCTGAAAATAAAAGCAAAGGAAAATAGATCGCAAAGGCAAATATATTAAAGAAGAGACCCCGAGGCCGTAAATTTCACTAGTGGCTTCTCTCGAGAAAAATAGCAAATAGTGGGTAAACAAATTACTGTTGGGCAATTGATAGAACTTAAAATGATTATGAAAATATCCTGGCAATGATCATTATATGGCATCACGTCCAAGATTAGTAGACCGACTCCTGCCTGCATCGACTACTATTACTCCTCACATCGACCGCTATCCAGCATGCATCTATTGTATTAAGTTCATGGTGAAGCGGAGTAATGCAATAAGAACGATGAAATGATGTAGACAATATCTATTTATGTATAAATAGACCCCATCTTGTTATCCTTAATGGCAACGATACATACATGTCAGTTCCCCTTCTATCACTGGGATGAAGCACCGTAAGATCGAACCCATCACAAAGCACCTCTTCCCATTGCAAGATAAATAGATCAAGTTGGCCAAACAAAACCCAAATATCGTAGAAGAAATACGAGGCTATAAGCAATCATGCATATAAGAGATCAAAGAAGACTCAAATAACTTTCATGGATAAAAAGATAGATCTGATCATCAACTCAAAGTTCATCCGATCCCAACAAACACACCGCAAAAATAGTTACATCATATGGATCTACATGAGACCATTGTATTGAGAATCAAACGAGAGAGAGCACTGCAAAAAGAAGACACATTTGTGACATTTTGGGCTGAATGAATTTTTTTCTGTCATGATTATGACACTTCTATGACGATAATTGTGACAAAACCCGGTATCATCATAGATGTGGTGGGCTCCTACTTCTATGACAAAAAGTCATGATAGAAAATGGGCTTTTTGTCCTGGGCGGGCCGGAGACGCAACTGCATGACATTCTTTGGGCCGTCCTTGACGGAAAAAACCGTGGTAGAAGCGAGGGCGAGGAAAATATCGGGGACTTCCCGGTTATGGTGGGTGGTCGGGGGCTGAGCGATGCATGTTTGTCTTGTACACGTACGCGCGTGGGTGCGAGGCGTTGGGATCTAACTGAACCCAAGCGAGGCGTTCGCCTACTGAACCCGAGCGATTGCACTGCAGGCTATGCATTACTGAACCCGAGCGATCGATCGATCTAACTGTTAACTGAACCCGATCGAGCGATTCCTTCACTACTGCTGCTAACTGAAGCCGATCGAACCATGCTGCCTCCTTCCCTTGATGAACAGTGAGCGTTGTTTGGGGGGGGGGGTTGGATGAACAGTTCTTGGTGGGGGTTGGATGAACATGACCCCGTGGTAGTAGAGGTCGTTGCCGCTGGATGAACAGGACCCCGTGTAGGGCTGGATGAACAGACAAGCCCGTGAAGGGCTGGATGAACATTAGCCGGTGGAGGGCTGGATGAACAGTAGCCCGTGGAGGAGTGGTTGAACAGGACCCCGTGGAGAGGGTTGGTTGAACAGTAGCCAGTGCAGGAGCGGTGGAGGCTGTATGAACAGTCGCAGGTGGAGGCTGGAGGAGGTCGACGGTGGATGAACAGTAGCACGTGGAGGCTGGAGGAGGTCGACGGTGGAGATGACCAGTAGCCCGTGGAGCCCCTTTTTGCGGTACACCACACCCCTCCCGATGAACAGGGCCCCCGTTTCGACCGTAGCGCTCCAACACAAGTCTGTTTCCTCCGTCTTGCGGTACGCCACACCCCTCCCGATCAAAAGGACCCCGTTTTGACCGTAGGAGGTCCAAGATAAGTCTGTTTCCTCCGTTTTGCGGTATGCTAGACCCCTCCCGATGAACAGGATCACGTTTTGACCGTGGCTGGTCAAACACAATGTCGTTTCCTCTGTTCTATAGTACGCCAGGCCTCGGTTCGATCGGCTGTTCCGACCCAGCCGGTTGGCTCGCGATGAATACCACGACGCAGTTTCTCTGTTCCGACCCATCCATGTACACGAGCCCTGGCCATACGTATGCGTGAGTAGGCGTTCGAGACCCCGCCCGTATGTACATACATGGCCGTATTTACTTTCTTGCACCTTGGTTGTACGTATGTGTACATGCTACGTCCGCGCCTCAACTAAGACATGTGCCCTTCCTTACTCGGCCACGGTTCATCGCTGCAGCCTACAGACGGACCGATCGACCAGTATGTATGTACACGTTTGTGACCAGAATGACAACGCTACGTACGCTTAAACCACATGTGTACCGACTGTCAGACACTTCCTTGCATGCGAAGATGTAGCATGTGGGTCCCAGCAGTCAGGGGGGAAACATTTTTTTTGCGACATACAGTGGCCCGTCTAGTGGGTCCCTGCTGCCAGGTGGAGGAATCATTAGTTCACGCGTAATAAGGTTGCACTTCCTTGCTGCGGCCGTGAACCCAGCTGTTAGCCTCTCCACGTATAGTACTCTTCTGATGGAACTATTTCCTTGACCACATTGACCACGCCGCGCCGAGAGCACCAAGGCGGTGGACGACAACGAGGCCTAGGAAGGGGACGATGTGGAGCCAGGGAAGACGCGACAGTGGATGCCCACGCGGAGAGGAGTGGGTGAGTAGAGGGATGGCCTGGCCAGAGGTGGGAGTAGTAGGGGTGGTGAGGCCTCCGCGACAGCACAGCCGGCCACGGGAGGCAGGAGCAGGCGGCACGACCGGCGCTGGTTTGGGCGGCTGGAGCAAGAAGACCAGAGGTTGAAGAAGCACTACGGCCGTTGGATGGACATCGTATGGTCACTGGAGCTAGAGTCATTCATATTGACTAAGTTGACAAAGGCCTCCGTCCCCCTCGACTTAGTAGGCCCACTAGTCAGCCTCCCACTATGGTGGTTCCCAGCTAGCAAGGGGAGTATTCATTTTTTTAAGTGTTGACCACGCCGCGCCGAGCGCATCCAAGGTGGTCACTACTAGGAAAAGGCTAATTAGTGGCGCACCTGTTTTGGCCATTAATGGCACACTATAGGTGCGCCACTATTACCACGCCACTAGTAACAAATAGTAATGGCGCACATTTGGTGCGCCATTACTATTCTGACTTAGCACCACATAGAAGTGCGCCATTACTAACAATTTTTTTTGTTTTTTTAATCTAGGGTCACTATGCTTAATTTCAAGTCAAATCGCACTTCATGGTCAAACTTCCCGGAAGGTCACCCATCCTCATACTACTCCAGCCCGAGCACGCTTAACTTCATAGTTCTATCCAACTCGAGCACCAGCTCACTTAACAGGCACTTGTTGATATATCTATCATATCAATCCTATTAAACCTTGTTGATGTCTATGACTTTGTTCATGTTCATGAGTGTGATGAAATTTTGAAAAAACATTTCAAATTCCCGGTCATATTACGTATCATATTTTGAACATTTTTTGAAAAAAAAAATCAAAACCAATTTTTTTCTGTTACTAGTGGCGCACCTAGCAAATGGTGTGCCATTAGTAAGTTTCAATTTTTTTCCATTCCCCCCCTCTAGATCTTAAAAGCCCCGTATCTTTCGTTCTGTTAGGTTTTTGGGGATTCTGAAAATCTTCAACGGGGTTCCAATGCAAAGTGCGCCATTACTAAGTTTGACCAAGGTTTGACATAGTAATGGCACACCTATGCAAAGTGCGCCATTACTAAGTTTGACCAAGGTTTGACCAAGTCATACACATAGTAATGGTGCACTTTGTACAGGTGCACCATTACTATGTCAACTAGTAATGGCGCACTATCCCTTGGTGCGCCACTGCTAACAATTTTATTATATTTTTTTCAAAACTAGTAATGGCGCACCACACACCAGGTGCACCATTAGTAATATGTCAATAATGGCGCACCACATACATGGTGCGCCATTAATGTCCATATTAGCTATAGCCCTTTTCCTAGTAGTTGGTGGACGAGGACGAGGCCCCGGACAGCAACGAGCCGGAGATGGGAAGATGCGGGAGTGGAGTCGCAGACGGAGAGGTGTACGAGGGTTAACTGGTTCTGGTGCGGTGTGGTTCAGCAGTCGGTGGAGAAGACCAGGAGGTGTGGAGGGGTGGAGGGATGGCCTGGCGGGCGGTGGGGTAGCACTTCACAAGGAAGCGTGCTAAACAGAGATGCTAGCAGCAGGAGGCGGGAGCAGATGATCCCGGCGGCGCTGGAGGAGGAAGACGAGAGATTGAAGATGGATGCCGGTCATTGGATGTAAATCCAACGGCTAACGATGTCAGAATCATTTGTTGACAACAACTTGCGTTGGCTTCGACCTATTGGCCCACATTTCAGCCTCCAAAAATGTGGCACATATTCAACCCATTTTTTCAGAATTTACAGTCAATTTGATCTCTTTTTTATAATTACAGTCCATTTGCTGGGCTGGGTGAAAAAATAATGTAGCGTCCATGCGGCCCATTTTTTTAAACTACAACCCATTTTCACTTTCTCGAAATACATGAATTTGCTGGGTTGGCTGAACAAATAATGTAGCGTCCATGCGGCCCATTTATTTTTCCTAAAAAATTACAGGCCATCTGCACTTTCTCGAAATACACAATTTTGCTGGGCTGATTCTAATTATAATGTTGGGTTGGGCGCAACAATGTTATCAAAAAATAAACAAGGGCTGATCATTTTGTTATAAATATATTTAAATAATAAGTGATTTAGTATTACATTGGTCTTTAAATCATACCAAGCTTTTGTACACAATCACCAGGATTTTCGTTGCCTTAATGTAAAAAAATCCAGGATTTTATTTTTAAGAAATTATTTTTGTAAGTTAATAAGATGTGGGATATTGTTTTCTTATATATGTAAGTATCTGTTAAATATATGATGATATTAAAAATAATATATACTACGATATAAAATAATTTAAATATATATATAATATTGTTATAAGGGAAACATAAGTTGGACCAGGCATTCCTATTCTTATATAAAAAAATAGAATAGACCTCTGCATTTTATTCAAAAAAATACATAGGTTGGGCCGCCGATGTTTCAGGAAAAATAAAACCTCAGATGGGAGGTCCATAGGCCGGTCGATACATGACGGACCTCAAGAAAATACAAACCGGCTTGTCGTGGGCTGCGCATGTTAGAAAAGAAAGCCTAGTCGGGGCAGCCCACAACCCAGCTGATATTTGCTACCCCAGTGATAATAAATGATACCTGCCACCTCCCCGGCTTCATTGTAATTATCTCCTTTAGTAACTACGTTGAAGCACCTCAAAAAAATGTAACTGCTGACAAACCCGTGGGCCCCAATGCCAGTATAGCATTAGGAGGAAGTATTTTTTCAAAGAGGCACTTGCTTGCGTAAGGCCATAGACATGGTGGGTCCCAACAGTCCACCTCTCGACGTACAGTCCTCTCCAGATTCCTCTCATTTGTTCAACATGTTCACAACGACAGATAGCGGCGCCGCAGCGAGCGCACAAAGGTGCAGGACAAGATCGAACCACCGGAGGCAGTGCCTTATTTCTACTGAAACTACTGAACTAGCCCAGTGGGCAAGTGACACTACCTGACCGATGTCTCGCCCGGGTTCGATTCCACCTGATGCAGGGAAAATATCTCCATTTTTTTGCCTCTACCATTATTGACATGTGGGTCCCCATTTGTCATCTACGCACACCATGTCCAACACTTGCCAAAACATTGTCCCTCGTTTTCTCTGTTTTAGCACACTCAACATTGTGTGGGAATTTTGAAAATAGCATATCTTTTGGACTGTGCATCATATGAAGAGGTGCTATGCATGAATATTGATCAGCATGATGTTAACTGGCTGGTAGTTCCATTTTCGACCATGAATAAAACTTCCAACATGATGTTATCCCTGTTTGAAAAGAGCGTGTTAATATAAATGCTCTGCCTTTGAAACTTGCAGTTTCTTATCTGAAACTGAACTTACAGTTTCTTATCTGAAACTGAAGCTTGCAGTTTTTTCTCTGAGAATCACATTGTCTGCACTTTTATACTCCTATGAAACTACATTTTTTTAAGTGCTAAAAATAGATCTCTAGAATTCTTTAAATACTTCATATGCTCAATACTGCAAATCTAAAATTCAAAAGACATTCATATCTGAAAGTACTCTCAAAATACACAACACAAAACACAATTCACAACCTGCAAGTACTGACAACTCTAAGCTCCTCCAGACAATTCACAACCTGCCCGACTATTGGGCGGGGGCAGTCCTCCTATTCCTCGGCGGCAGACAGCCGACCCGTGAGACGACGCGAACGGCGAGGGAGAGGATGGCGGGGAAGCGTTGTTGGGCCAACTGCTTTTCTCCTCTTGCAGTTGGGTTCGGTCGACAAAGACTCCACCGGCTCGCTCTGGCACGACACTCTCACAAGCGGCACCCTGTAGATGCTCGATCCTTCAATCTCTGGTGGATGCTCCATCTGAGATCGATACTCCCACCACCGCGGCCTCACGATCGGATTCGATGAATCTGTTTGCTCCATGGCCCAGAGGAGCAACTCTATGTACTCCGGCACGACTCCCTTCGGGAGTATCATCGCCTTTTTGCTCTGGTGTAGATATTTGGCCATGGATGTCGCAGTCGCCGCTAGTTGGTCCTTGTTGTCAAACAAGGGATGTATCTTCAACATCCTAGCTAGCTTCACAGGGTCGCCGTCTGCGATCATCACGTATCGGTTGTACTCCTCCATCGATCTACTTCTCCACATCACCTTCACTCGCCGGCGGTGGTTTTTAAGTGGAAGAGGAGAGGAGCGGCACTAGTTTTGGATTAAAACGGGAGAGGAGCGACGCAAGTTTTGGATTGGAACAGGAGAGGAGGGGCGGTGGTTTTGAAATGGAAGAGGAGAGGAGCGACGCTGGATTTAGATTGGAACAGGAGAGGAGCTGCAGTGTTTTAAGAGGAGAGGAGCGGCACTGGTCTTGGAAGTATTTTTTTTTTGTTTTGCATATTTTGGGTCAAAGTTTGACCACGTACTGTATTTGACAAGCAAAATGTGAATGCATGTCACCGAAAATTGTATCGTTTGGTTCGTATCTGGATGTACTTTCAAACTATATTATTTTTGCAACGCATAACATATATTTTATTTGTGAAAATCATGGTCAATTATGACTCAGAATAAAAGGGAGACTAGTTAACGGGGTCGCTTTCTTAATTCAAGGGTAAATTGATTTTGATTTTGATCCAGTCACAGTGCGTCGGCCCTCTCGTCCAATCCTAAATCGCTGCCGCACGCTCCTCTCCCTCTTCTCCATTGCAAAACCACCTCCTCTCCTCTCCATCATCTCCATTCCAAAACCACTGTATCGCCTCTCCCTCTTCTCCATTGCAAAACTACCCCTCTCCTCTCCATCTTCTCCATTGAAAAACCACCGTCTTGTCTCTCCCTCTTCTCTATTGCAAGACCACCATCTCCCCTCCCATCTTCCAAAGCTAGCATCAGACCTCTCAGAAGGACATCTATGGAGAGGATGCAGCAGCGAATCGGGCAGATCGCCGGTGGCGACCAGGCAAAGTTAGCCAGGTTGAAGGAGATCCTTACTTGGTTTGACAATGAGCGGGAGATTTCAAGGACGGTGAGGACCATGTGGCAATGTACTCCTCGGCGGCAGTCACGCCGCCGTCCTTCGAGTTCATCGAGTATCTCCTCTGGCCGATGGAGCAGACAGATTCGCCCGAGGGAAAAGTCAGGCGGAGGTGGTGGGTGTATAGGTCGAAGGTCGAGCATCTAGAGGATAATGAATCAATCGAGTATGGTGTGCCATTCGTGAGGGTGCAGAGCCAGCCGGAGCCACAGGAGTATTCATTCTCCCACCACAAGAGGAGGTCGGATGGGCCGATGTCGCTTCCCCGACGTTCTCCAAAGTTCGCTCGACGCTCGCCTCGTTTCAACAGCTGCGGTAGGGTTTAAGGTAAGCTTCGCACTAACCTAATCTTCCATCTTCTCATGCTTACAGTCAGTGTGACGGCTAATGAAAATTATGCTTACAATCAGTCTCTGAGTACTACGCCAATCACCCTAAAATAGCTCTGGACCTTTGGGTCAAAGTTGTGACACTATGTACAAATAAATAAAATAGATTGGTGCTTCTTTCAGAAAAGAGTACTCCCTAGAAAACTGCCAATATAAGCTACTAGTATTTGGTTAGAGAATTTGCTGCCGAGAAAGATCCGTTCACAGAGAGCGCCACACATCCCACTAGTTGTGGTGGATGCCAATGCGTGCATGGAGTATGGTTGGTGTCGGTAATTTTTACTTGGCACACCTTGCACTCTGCATATATGCGAGTTCCATCCGTACATTTGTGCAGTTCCACCAAAATGTAGCTGAATAACCCTGTTTGCATAGATAATGAAAAAGTGTGACTACATTATAGTGGCACTAGTTGATGAAACATACACTTATAAATAGAAGAAAATATTGTGATAGTATCATAATATGCCATGCTGCGAGAGCGAGATGGGCCCTGCGGCGCCTCATATCGTAGGCCTCATACTGGAAATCGACCCAAGTCTCCCTGATGCACCTTCTGCCAGTGATGAACATCAGTGTACAACGGTAGTACAAGGAGGGGCCTTGAGACATTCCAATCTCTATCTTTGTGCAGATCAACTAAAATTAAGCACCACAGTTTGCAAAAACGCTTAAACATTAACAATGGGACTAGTTGATGAAACATATACTAACAAAGAGAAGCACTTTCTTTATCTACGTTGGAAATGAAATGATAGAGAAGACACTCACTCTATTTTAACTGTATTATTACTTCATTTTATCGGTGGCACTAGGGTCGAGCAGGTGGCAAGCGAGGTGTACCGTGCGTCATGAGGATGGAGGCAGGGGTGCTTAGGCTGGGATCTTGAAGTCGGCTCTTCAGTCCCTATCCCCCGATGTTTACGTGGTAGCATTTGGGTTGTAATCCAGACATGGTCGAGCTGGTGCTGCGTCCCCCTACCTGCCTAGCTTATGTGGCGAACTTGTCTCCAGCTAGTACTCTGTCCGTTCTAATAGATGTTGTGGAATAATGGTTCTCTACGGTTGGGTTTCTTTAATGAAATCGGAGGAAACCCCCTCTTTTGATATATATAAAAAAAATCAGTGGCACTAGCGGTGCCAAAACATTGCCTCAAATTAATAGTGCCACTAGATTAAGGTGCAAAATAATAACATTGCTGCTTTATCATGGCAGTGCCAAAACAGTAGCACAAGAGCAGACTCAACATGCAGGATCTTTGCCAAACGGTCAGACCAAAAAGGAACATACCTTGTGATGGGAACCATATCTACAGTCAACGCCATCGTAGAAGGGATGACACCAGTTACCAACATGGATGATTCAATTCATGGGACCTTTTGGTGCAGTTCACCTAAAATGAAGCAATGTCCCATGAGCTAGCAGCTGCTTCTTCATTTTTTTTTAAGAAAAGGGCTCCAGCCCCAGTTCCATTTCCATCAGAAAACGAAACCCATAGAGCTTCTTCTTCATTAGTTGCAATAAAATTGAGCAACATCAAGGTTGGTTGTGAAGCTCGTGGAATGTTCGACTATAATTTGGATATCATTTGTGCAGTTCAACTAAGATCAAGCGTGAAATGTATGTCTCTGTTTGCACAAAAAAGGTGGAAAGGAGGGTGACTAACAAGTGATGAAACATACATCAAATGAAAAGAAGCATGTTCCTTATCTAAATCGCAATCCTAAAAGGACAATAGCAATTTCTAAAGCAGCAACATTGCTAGATATTAGTGTGGGCATTAGGATTAGCTATGACAATCGTTAAATACGACATTACTTTAATGGTGCCATTGCTTCATTTTACCAGCAACATTACATTAACAACTTCTATAGAGTTGGTATCTGGGCACAGGAGAGTAGGCGGACCAAGATAGTTGCATTTCTAACAAAAAGAAGCAACTTATCTTAATGGGAAATTTAGCAGGACATGAAAAACAATGCCATTGATTCATATTACTGGAGGCATTACATTGAAAACAACATAGGTTTAACGTGTCCTTACTTTTAACAGTGCGACTGCTACATTTTACGAGTGGCATTACATAAGAGTGGCTTGGGGAAACAAACATCAGAACATGATATCTGGGTTGGTCCCATTTTTGTTAGATATAGCCACCTTATACTGTGTGAGGCTAGCAAATCTAGTGCTGGACATACTCTGTTGACTTGTCCCCCAGTCCCCACTTTCTTTCCTTTTGCAACCAATAGATCGAGTTTATATTGAGTCTGTATTGCGTTTCCCTTTATTTCCCTATTAGACCAAGAGACCAGTTGGATAGCCAGTCTCTGCTACTTTTCGCCTCCATTATTTCCTATTTCGACCAAGTCCAAGATTCAGATTACAAATCTTCCCCCGCCCCACCCCCTTTCTTGCTTGTTTGAACCATGTAGTACTATATTCAAGTGCATGAACTAGTTTTACCTCTTAACAGTAAAAATTTAGGTGGCTTTCGAACAGCCAATCGATCCTATCTATGAGGGGCCTGAGAAATAGTCAAATATACAAATGCAGTGATGTCAGGAGCTCGGGAAGTAGAGCGAGGCCGGTTTCAAAGGAAGTTATACCTGAGGGTCGCTGGGATGTTGCTAGGTGGGCGGCAGGAGGCCGGATCTGCCCACACTATGGTAGTGAGGAAGAAGGGGTCGGAGGCCCTCCCTAGCTGGCGGTGCGTGGGAGAGAACGACAAGGCACACTGATCGGGACGCGCCGTCAGTGGGTAAGAGCCGTCGCCGAGGACGACCGCGTGAACATTGCACCTTCTCACCTTCCCCGGCGGAGAGGATCCGGATGGATCTGTGACGAGTGGTGAGCAGAGAGAGAGTGTGGCCACTGCTATCGTGTTTAGATCTAGAGAGGACGAGACAGTGTGAGGCGAACAACACTAGCAAGCAAGCGTGGAGGCTCCTGCCTATATAGTGGAGTAGTTTTCTTTTGTCTACCGGAGCCGGCTTGACCTCGTCAATGACTATCGAGAAGTCTTCATTCACGTGCCCCGGAGGCACAATTGTCGTCATTTTGATCTGAAGCAACAAATTTTAACATATAACACAAAAAAATGCCACATGACAAGAAACCATAACCTCACTGCCCCAAGGAGACAACATGAGTCCCGACGGACAAACTAGACGACGATCAAAGTTAAAATTAAAGATAAACTCGTAGAAAAGGGGTCTATGGATAGATGTCCTAATTAACATAGCCGGCTTGACCTAGATGGAAGCCGAGTAGTCTTTGTGCATGTACCCCCAAATGACCAGCGCCTTGGAGGAACTCCGTTGTCGCTGTATAACCCTCGCAGTGATCCGAAGCACATGACACCTAATATTGCGAGATGACAAGAAACCTTTTTTTTAGATTTCTCATCAGCACTACAGCCCTATACAACACAGCCTGCACGATATGTAGACGATAGCCAATCCAGCCGTGTCTGCTGGAGTCTGGTCACATGCATGGACGAACTGATCTTCCGTTCCATGCAGGGATGTCCAGGCACCGACGGATATACAACACTGCTCTAGTACTAGCGCTCGTCTCTCTCTTCTATTAACTCACCCGACTTGCGGGGCCGGGGCATGTGCCTATGGTCGATTATCAATTGTGGTCCCACATGTGTGTGCAAACGCAATATGACGCGCATTCCATTTGGAAAGCGACGTGCCAGACCGACCGACCGTTTGGGGTGCGACGTGAACACGATGGGCGTGTTGTATACTCCGTACATGTGTACTGCCGTTTTCTTGAGGCTTTGCTCCATGGCGCAATCCATGGATACAAAATTATACTGTATTATTTAAAAGTCGAGGGCGGGGCTTTTCCCGCGCGGTAGCCGGTGCAGTTCCGCCTAGTCGGTTCGACAGAGACGCGAGAAGATGAGGGAGTAGGCTGCGCAAACATAGGGCTGTGTGATTTGACAGCGAGTTACTGCTGGATAGGTGGGGCCCCATGATTTGACTTGCCATTATTATTTTAACTGTGGCGCTACGACCGGCGTGAGTCTCCCGATTCCTGACCACCTCCATGGTATACAGGTGCCTCTCCCAATGCTCCACCATGTGGAGGCTGGCTCTTGCATGAGAGCCCACTCCTCCACTTTTTCCTTGCCTCTCTCCTCCACATATGTAAAAATGCCATGTAAGCGGGCATATAGCCCACTATTGTACTTGCTGGTATAGGTGCTAAGCCTGCCACATAGGCATAAAGTCTGATGTGGTAAGTTAATTAAGCAGAGAGAGACTAGTTTGGTAACCCCAGGAAGAAACGGTGCTAAGCGCATGTACCTAGGTGAAAAGACAATTTTGAGTCTATAGCTAATTAAATGAAGCAAGCTTAGCAACCAAAAACTAAGCACCTATGCATTGGGGACTTGAGTTGCTAAGCCATTTAATGCCCTTAGCACCTCACCTAAGCACCATTTCATTGGAAGAGGTCACTCCTTGGCAAATGCAATAAATAATACGAAGAAAGAGATAGAGAGAACTAAAAAAATACTCTTATAGCCAACCTTATAGCTAACCTTGTTTTATGAGTGACTAAGTGATGACTATGTATGACATGCCAACATCAGATAGCCTACTAACGCACCGTGTTAAATCTCCAAGGGCGCGACCGCGCGAGCGAGGCGGCGGTCGTGGTAGACGCGACCATGATACGTGTTGCCGGCAGCCCTTGGATCTAAGATCGAATGGTCGCATGCTAAGTTGCTGAAGATTTGCAGAATAACCCTCCAGGATATGATATTCACCCATAGGTCTAGGATCACTCCATACAACCATTCGATCTCAGATCCAAGGGCTCTCGGAAGCCCGTATCATGGGAGAATGGAAAGCTTCGTATCACCTGTAATTTTCCTGACGCTTGAGATGACATCGAAAGCCATTTAATGGGCGTCGAGTAGGCATGACATCTAATTGGGCCCCCATAGTACTGTGCATGAATCCATTTATCCACCAGGCAAGCCACTACCCTGCCGTTCGCATGCCCCAATCGGCATTTTTACAATAAAAAAAGGTAGCAGTTCGCTCCTACTCGTCCCCGGACATCCTTTAACATTACGGCAGTTCACTCCTAGTCATCCCGTCCTTTCACATTACGGTAGTTCCACTAATCCTAACCTTCCTCCCAAATCCATGGCGTCCCAAATCTCCATGATCGGCGGTGAGTACAAGGTTAGAACCATCACCAGCGATGAGTTCGACGTCATCTACACCCGTTCTTCCGCGACGGTGAAAGGATGCTTTGCTCGCTTCAGACGCATGTTTAAAAAGTCAAATGATGAGTGGGTCGCTGGGCTAGATGTTGAGTACACCACAACCCTGGACAAAGAGAAGAATCTAGCGGACTAAGGCCTAGCCTAGTGGTGGGAAGGGGTTGATGCCTTCCCACCCACCCAGGTTCAAGGCATGGTACTTGCAATTTGGGTTTGTCGCACCAATTATATTGTAGGGGGTTCCCTTACAGTCTTTCTATCAAAAAAAGAGAAGAATCTATAGGAGGAAGAGAAGATGAAGCCCGCCGTGATCCAGGTTTGCGTGCATAACTTGTGCTTGATCTACCACATATGCCATGCCGACGTTGAGTGCTAGGAATTTAAGAACTTCCTCGCGGGCGGCCTAGTCAAATTCATTACTGTAGACTTTATGAACGACAGAACAGTCCTGGGTTGGATAGGCCTCGTTGTAGACCTCCAGAAGAATGGGCTGGTGTCCTCCAGTGATCAGCCTTCAATGCTGACCCTTGCAGGAGCCATGGTTCATCCTTCGTACGGTAAACTGAAGAAACCTGCGCCCAAGTTTCATCGTCATGCATGGCAGTGGAATGTACTAGATATAGACCACATCTAGTACACTGCAATGGATGTCTGCCTTTGTTTCAATATCTACAAGGGTTGGATGAAGAGCAAGAGCCAAGTGTGCGGTTCAAGCAAAGAAGTATCGGCCAAGAGGAAGAGGGACAAGGACAAAGTTGAGCACGTGGACGAGGAGTCCGAGTAAGGTGGCAGTGTCGTTGCTCATAGTGGTTCTAATGCAGTGTCTACCGGATTAGTTGCTTAGTTTAATTTCAGGGGTGCTTAGTTTTATTTGAGGGGTGTGTTGTGGTGAGCCCCCAGCAGAACTATGTTATGTTCCTTCTCGTTACTTTAACTCCTCAGTACGTACATACTAGTATTTCTTACAGTTCATCTTTTAGTTGGTATAATACTACCACTCGTTTCTTCACATAATATACGTACAATATATATGGCCAACATCATATAGCCAGCAGTTTAGTTGTCAAAGAATTTCAGGGTGCTTAGTTTTATTTGAGGGGTGCGTTGTGCTGGACACCATTTTTGTGCCTCAAATCTCTTTTGCCATGTTATAATGACATAAATACCTATGGACCAACATGCCAGCTCTCCCTCTATCTCACTACAGTATAATAAAGTGTGGGGCCTACTTGATGCCAACAACGTTCTTATTTTCCTGTAAAATTATTCCCTTGGTTACTCCTGACAAGTGGGGCCACACTTATCATTGTGAGAATCGGCTTATTTTTGTCATATAACATGGTCAACAGGTTTGACATGAAAATAACAATGTCTAATGGCATTTTTGTGCAAACATCTAACGGAACGATGGCATTTTTTAGATATCTAATTGCATTTTTGAGCAAGCAACTCACGGATCGATGGCATTTTTGAGCAGTTGTAACTTCTAATGGCAAAACTGAGTAGTGATACACAACTAGTGGCATAAATAATAACAACCCAAGAATTAAATAGGTATGCTAATTTCTTTAATAGAATTTAGTACCCCACTTAAGCACGTACTAGCTTTTTTAATAGTACTATATGCATAATTTGGTGACGAGCGCTCTCTATATGTGCCACCTTTTTTCTTTAATTTCATCTTGTTAGTTTTGCTCCATGGCGCAATCCACCGATACTACTACTGTAAAAAAGTATACATTTTTTAAAAGGCTAGAGGACGGGGCAGTCTCGCTTGGTCGGTTTCATGAGAGGTGAGGGCCTTTGTGATTTGACGGCTCATTACTGTTGGAAGGCGGGGCCTTGTGATTTGAATGCTCGTACCTGAGGAGGAGCAAAGAACTGTGCGGTATACTCAAGTTTTCGACTGGAGTACAAGTATGACGAAGGAGCACGAAACACGGCAGCCCAATGCCATATGGCGATAAAGAATGATCTAATTAGCTAGTAATCGATCCCACGGTGCCGCTCATCGTTAGCATTGTTCTATTTATGCCTCGCAGAGAACGTGACACGTGTAGCGAAACACCCGAAGCAAAAGAAGAAATATAGGAGCAAAAGAAGAAGGAAGATTATCACCCCCAAAAAAGAAGGAAGACGCACACACAAGTCTGGGGCACTGCTCTCCACTACATGAAGGGTTGCTAGCCGTGGAGTCGTAACTGCTTCTTCATCGCCTCCACGCCCTCCATCTCCTTGCGCATCTCCTCCGCCATCTTCTTCATTTTGTCCATGACGCGGGATTTCTCGACGCGAGCCTTCATCATCTGTTCCACGGCCGCATTACGTACCTTGACAGCAGCCGGGTGCTTGATGCGGAGCTTCGCCAACTCCTCCTTCTATTCCATGATGAGGGCCTACATCATCTTCATCGAGGAACTACTCTTCTCATGCAGCTTCTTCCAGCCGGTGTTCTCCTCCTTCAGCAGGTCGAGCTCGTGGCAGAGCTTCGCCTTGTCCTCCTGAAGTTGCAGGATTTCGCTGGTCGCCTTCTTATCTGAGGCAATGCTCTTCTTCAGCAGCATCACCAAGTCGGCGGTCAACTCCCCCTGCTCATTGAGCCCAGCGGGCATGTCGTCGAGGCTCTCCTTCAGCAGCTCCACCAAGCGATTGATGAACACCTCCTGCTTATTGAGCTAATCGGGCATGTCATCGAGGGACAACGACTCCAGCACTGCCAGCTCGGCATGTTCGCCTCCGCGGCTAGGGTGCTCCTGGGAGCCCTCGCTCTTGGGAGCACTCGCCTCCATAGCTAGGGCGCTCCTGGGAGCCCTCGCCTGCCCGTGGGAGACCTTTGGAGGTCTCTGCGAGGCGGCGAGCCCTCTCTTTTTTTTCCCGCAGCCTTGTGTAACAACCTGATTTTTGGCCCTTTCTTTTTCTTTTGATTTTCTGAGGTTTTTGCCTGATTTTTTTATTTTTTCGTGGCTATGTGGTCTGGAAACTGAAGAAGATGATCTGTTCTTTGCTTCCAGAGTGGCTTGTCAACCTCAAATCCTTCCCCGGACCTTTCCATTTCCACCTTGGACCAAATCCCAATATTCTTTTTATTGGGAATATTCCTTTTTTATTAAAGGAATAACCCAATTTTCCCTAGGTTGTGAAGCAATCTATATTTCTATCACACCCAAAATTCCCAAATAATTCTCATAAATTGTTTGGGTCATGTTTCCATCAAATATGGCAAAATATTTCATTTTCCATGTTTCCCATCATGCTCAATTAATTATTTTCCCATTCTGTCCCGAGTGGCAGATTGTGAAGCAAGTGCTAGTTATCTTTGCCCAACTGACCTCAAACTTTTTGGACACCTTTTCATGTCCAAATAATTGCCTCATGCCAAAGTTCAACTTAATTTTCCTAGTAAATATTGCTGAGCAATTTTTCAAAGTTCCTATCTGAGGGAATTGGTTGTGAAGGAAGTACTAGCTAGGTAAATCCTATTAAGTTGAAATTTTGCATGGCCCTTCATATCACCAAATCATCTCTCCACTAGATTTGAGCTCATGCAATGCATCCATGTGAGAATAGGTTCAAATCTTTGTTTCTGTCCCAATTTTCAGTTAGTGAAGCAAGTACATTTTAGATTGCTTCAATTGAGCTGAAAATTTACCAGGACACTCTCCTATCTATATAAACTCCCGCCACGAAAATTTGGCTCAATCCATTACACCATTTGCCCTGTGTAATTTTTCCAAGTTTGTGTCCAGAGCAAAGCTATATGAAGCAAGTGCTATTTTGGTTCATCCAAATGGCATGAAACTTTTTGAGCATCTTCATATCTTCAAATAATTGGGCCATGCCCAATTTCATCTCAACTTGCCTCTTCATGTGAGTGAAACTTCATCATCTCTAATACTGGCCATTATGGTGGTTTCTACAGCAAGTACCCTCTAAACCTCTCCTCTTAGTCTGATTTTTCGTAATAAGCATCACCTTAGTGATTAATCATGTTGTGCCAAATCTCAGAGTCTAACTCCTCTCATGTGAACCACGGAAGGCAACAAACACCTTCCTGTTGCTCTCATTTGTGGCCATCTGCAAATCTCTTCACTACAAAAAAAAGACACATCCGTGATATTTTGGGCTGAACGAAATTTTTTCTGTCATACTTATGACACTTCTATGACGATAATTGTGACAAAACCCGGTATCATCATAGATGTGGTGGGGTCCTACTTCCATGACAAAAAATCATGACAGAAAATGGGCTTTTCGTCTGGGCGGGCGGAGACGCAGCTGCATGACATTCTTTGGGCCGTCCATGGCGGAAAAACCGTGGTAGAAGCAAGGCGAGGAAAATATCGGGAGTTCCGATTACGGTTGGTGGTGCAGGGCGGCGATGCGTTTCTCTCTCAGTGCGTGCGGCGCGATAAAGTGCGGCGTTGGGCTCTAATCAACCCAAGCGATTGCCTTTAGGCTACGTTCTATGAATCCGGCGATCGATCGATCCCTTGCCGTTAATCAACCCGAGTGATTCGCCGCTCTGCGCTAATCGAAGCCGATGAACACTGCTGCCTCCTTCCCTGAATTAATAGTGCGCGTTGTTGAGGGGGTTTGGATGAACAGTTCCTGGTGGGGGGTTGGATGAACAGGACCCCGTGGTAGTAGAGGCCGTTGCCGCTGGATGAACAGTACCCCGATCGATTGAGCCGATGGATGAACAGGACCCGTGGAAGGCTGGATGAACGGGACCCGTGGAGGGATGGTTGAGCGATGGCGGTGGAGGGTTGGTTGAGCGATGGCGGTGGAGGGCTGGATGAACAGTAGCTTTGGGAGGGTGGTTGAACAGGACCCCTGTGGACAGGGCTGGTTGAATAGTAGCCGGTGGAGGAGCGCGCGGTGGAGGCTGGATGAACCGGAGCCCGTGGATGAACAGTTGCAGGTGGAGGCTGGAGGAGGTCGACGGTGCATGAACAGTAGCCTGTCGAGGCTGGAGGAGGTCGACGGTGGAGATGAACAGTATCCCGTGGAGTCCTGTTTTGCGCTACGCCACACCCCTCCCGATGAACAGGACACTCGTTTCGACCGTAGCGCTCCAACACAAGTCCGTTTCCTCCGTTTTGCGGTACGCCACACCCCTCCCGATCAAAAAGACCCCGTTTCCACCGTGGGAGGTCCGTTTCCTCCGTTTTGCGGTATGCCAAACCTCTCCCAATGAACAGGATCCCGTTTCCACCATGGCCTGTCGAACACAAGGCCGTTTCCTCTGTTCTGCGGTACGCCAGGCCTCGTTTCCATCGCCTGTTCCGTCCAAGCCAGTTGGCTCCCGATGAACACGATGACGCATTCCGTTCCGACCTAGCCGGTTGGCTCCCCATGAACACGACGATGACGCAGTTTCTCCGTTCCGACCTAGCCACAGCCATGTACACGAGCCCTGGCCATACGTATGCGCGAGGAGGTGTTCGAGACCCCGCCCGTATGTACGTACGTGGTTGTATTTACTTTCTTGCACCCTGGCCGCTGTACGTACGTGTACATGCTACATGCGCGCCTCTACTATGACACGTGCACACCTCTACTACGACAGGTGCCCTTCCTTGCACGACCACGGTTCATCGCTGCAGCCCGCAGACAGACCAATCGTATGTACGTACACATTCGCGACTAGAATGACAACGCTACGTATGCTTCGACCGGGAGGGTCCTGACTGTCAGGCACTTCCTTACGTGGTGGGTCCAAGTAGTCAGGGGGAAACGTTTTTTTTTTCGCGAAATACGGTGGCCCGTCCGGTTGGTCCCTGCTGTTAGGTGGAGGAATAATTATTTTGCGTGTAATAAGGAGGCACATCCTTGCTGCGGCCGTGGACCCAGCTATCAACCTCTCAACGTACAGTACTCTTCTGATGGAAGTCGTTCGTTGACCACATTGACCACGTCGCGCCGAGAGCACCAAGGCGGTGGACGACGGCGAGCCCTAGGAAGGGAACGGCGTGGAGCCGGCCGGGGAAGACGCGGCAGTGGATGCCCACACGGAGAGGAGTACGAGGGTTCACTGGTTCGGCTGCGGTGTGAGGCTGCCGTCGCTGCAGGGCCTGGCCAGCGGTGGGAGTAGTAGGGGGCGGTGAGGCCTCCGCGGCAGCGCAGCCGGCCACGGGAGGCAAGAGCACGCGGTGGTTTGGACGGCTGGAGCAAGAAAATCAGAGGTTGAAGAAGTAGGACGACTGTTGGATGTTAACAATCCAACAGTCACTGGTGATAGAATCGTTTGTCGACTAAGTTGACAAAGCCCTCCGTCTGCGTTAACTTAGTAGGCCCACAAGTCAGCCTCCCACTATGGTGGGTCCCAGCTAGCAGGGGGAGTATTCATTTTTTTTGTGCATAATAAGGAGGCACTTCCTTGCGTGCGAAGATATAGCTGGTGGGTCCGAGCTGTCAGCGGGAGTATTCGTTCTTTTTGGCATAATAAGGAGGTACTTGCTTGCGTGCGGTCATGGACCATGTGGGTCCCAACTGTCAGCCTCTCCATGTACGTCCCTCTTCCGATGTTGTCGTTTGTTGACAACATTGACCACACCGTGCCGAGAACACCAATGCGATGGACGACGACGAGACCTAGGAAGGGAATGACCCGGAGGCAGCGAAGCCATATCAGTGGAGGGATGTGGGTGAGTAGAGGGATGGCCTGGCCAGCGGTGGGAGTAGTAGGCGGCGGTGAGGCCTGCGCGGCAGCAGAACCGGCCACGGGAGGCGGGAGCAGGCGGTCCTGCCGGCGCTAGATTTGGCAGCTGGAGCAAGAAGATCAGAGATTGAAGAAACACGACGGCCTTTTTTGTTGTTGGCCAGGTCCAGGGTTAAAAATTTAAACGTAATTTTGCATACTTCCGTGCGTTCCAAACTATTTTTAATACCGAAATGTAGAGCCAGATTTAAAGTACTTTGAACATATATTTGAATTAGGTTAAAGCCCAGTGAAATTGGAATCTGAAAATGTGAAAAAATTCAGAAATTATAAAGTAATTGCCAATTTGTCATCTGTTTTTTATATTTACAGCCCATTTCATATTACTTTCAAGATTTGCAGGCGTCTTGAAAGAGTTGCAGCCCATCAGGGCGTAGAAAAATAAGTAGGTCTAGATTGGGTATTCTTCAGAAAAATTAACTGGGCTCATTTTCACAAATAAAAAATAGCTGGGCTGGTCATGTGGATAAAATATAAGCCTGGGCTAGACGGGCCACAGCCCAGTTGAAACCCTACTCCATCTCAACAATAACAAAAAAAATACTACTCGAGTAGCTACGACCCAGGTGTCAGCAGATCTTGTGTTGTTCTCTTGTCTATTGACTATACTAGTGGACCCGTTGCGCCAAATGGCGCAGAGGCACGCTAAATCCATGTGCTTGATGAAAAAAATGTTCATGGTTAAATCCTCTTTAATAGAAAACATGGTGGATTGTTGCCTACAATGAGATATATATACGCATTTAAATTGAATAGCACAAAATACTTGCTACCTTGTTCGCCGAGACCTATTTGAAATCATGTTCGCATTGAAAACATTTGCATTTTTCAGTGACTATGTGTTCGAGCAAAAAATACATAGGCTTTTGTTTAAACATATATATACCTTTAAAATCATGAGTGCTTTCAAAATATTTTCATTTGTTAGGAGCTTTAGGTTTGAGCAAACATGTATGATTGGAGCTTTAGCCCTTCTATATAAAAATAATGAAGGAGCATCAAACATTCAATAACAAATGAATTATCAATAGTTATCATCCATGACATTTGTTTTATAACTATCAAACATGCCTAGCACATCATTTCTATTGAATCCACATAACAAGTATTTATGGTAAGGGACACCATCACAGAGTTCAACACTGAAGCACCAACCACTTGCATGGTAGTAGGAACAAGTGACAATGTGTCAAGTCTCTAAGTTGTGGTACATATCCTGAAGCCTTGCAGTCCTTCATGGTCAGCAATGCATCGTGTTACGCACATCTTCGCTACAACCGTTACATGCACCTCAAACAACATATTGGTGTTTTTACCGATAAAAATAGTTATACAAATTTATTTGCTAAGTGCAAATTGTACCAAAAATGCTCTAGGTTCTTAGCATCCGCAACCAGATCCAAAGAGCAACAACAGTAGGAGTGACCTTGTTTCGAATCATTCGAAAATAAAAATTGCTAAAATCGACCAACATTAGATGCATGAACAACATCAGATTCAACATAAGGCTAAGTATAGATCTTAATCTTATAACATCAAAAAGAACAACAATAAAAAGGAGACATTGCATATATGACAAAATAGAAGTGTCCACCAGTGAAGTGGTGCCATTCTCACAAGCATCGGCCGATTTTGAAAAGGTAAAAAATCATCAAACTTAGGAAACTTCTCAGCCATCCAAAAATTCCTGGGATCTGATACATTAGGAACATCATATGATGGCTACCATACATCATATATAACACGAAGCAATTTTTTTATTAAGAAATCATGTCATAATTGATTAAATAATTGTCATCCCACAAAGGACTCGGACCAATCACTACTTGCTCCAGCGTCTATTGCCGACAAAACCGGGGCTTCTCGTGGACATGAGACCAACAAATGCAGCTGCAATTTTAGAAGTATTTTGGTTTGGCTGGAGCAATGGCTCGTCATAGCACAAATCCTTTCCAGCCTCATGCCTCAGCCTAACACACCTCTTGTATGTACATCAAGTACCTCACGAGTACACTGAATATATACGTCAGTAAGTCCAGAAATTAACCAAATACAGGGATCTTAATCATATTCTTTTACATGCACCAAGATGTAAGATGTGGTGACCTTGGCGCCATAACCATGGAGGCAGAGCGAGCCGGCTGCCAAAATTTTATACTACGCTGCAAAGCTGAGACGTAACAGCACATTTCTGAATCTAATTAGTGTGTCTATTTGTAGGAAGAAATTCAGAACTTATTCAGACATTCGCATACATCATCGAATCCCGCAGAGCCTACAAGTGCAGATTAAGATGCATATAAAAGAAAACCAATAAAAGCATGTTTACACAGGAATTGATGAAATATCTTGTAACAAAAGCAGATCAAAAGTACAGCCAATAAACATACAGGCAGTAACACACTCTTGTTGCTTTATCCAAAATAATTTTTCAGAAGGACATGAGTTGCAGAGTTTTTATATTTATTGTTTGAATATGATCAGTAAACTACTAAAAGAAATAAAGCATGAATGCCAACTAAACATGTGTAAACTTCATTAATTTATAAGCTAAATGTGTGAAACACAATCGTAGTTAACTTAGGAACTAAACATTGCAACCACAACAGATTGCCCCACAAACATGATATCCTAACCGGGTCCTACAACACATTGGACAATGAGCACAATATGTGAGTGTGATTTATGATTATACTCCCATCCGTTCCTAAATATAAGCCACTTTAGAGATTTCAATACGACTACTTACAGATGTATTTAGACATATTTTAGAGTGTACATTCACTCATTTTGCTCCGTATGTAGTCCATGTTGGAATATCTAAAAAGGCTTATATTTAGAAACGAAGGGAGTATTACGCCAGTACATTGAATGTTGTAGGCAGTGTACTTCCTAGACCACTCTGAAAAATGGACATACCTAAGTCTGGATGGTACAGATAAATCTCTGTCCGTGCCATCTTCTACTCCCTCCGTTCCTAAATATAAGTCTTTTTAAAGATTTCAATGCGAACTAGATACGAATGTATATAGACATACTTTAGAGTGTGGATTTAGTCATTCTGCTCCGTATGTAGTCCGTAGTGAAATCTCTAGAAAGACTTACATTTAAGAACGAGGGAGTATATTACTACCAAGAAAAGGAAGAACATGTATAGCTGTCTCAGTTGGATTTTCAACATGAGGATTATGACCATACTCTACAGAGATGCATTATTTTGTTCCTCCTATAGTTATGTGAATTTCGTGTCCGTTGATTGGCCCATACTTTTAAAATCTCCATCTAGAGTTCATGCTCAATAGACACATTTTAGATCACAATCAGTAGAAAGGAGAAAGCAGTTAGAAAACTACCGCATCATGCAAGCTCCTTTTTTGGATGTAGCGAGATCAAACACTTCAATATTTAGGAAGTAGTAGCTTAAAATATAGTGTTAAGTTAAATATCAAGTAAATATTACTCCCTCCGTTTCAAAATAGATGACTCAACTTTGTACTAACTTTATTGAGTCATCTATTTTGGAACGGAGGGAGTAGTAAGGAATAACCCTTTGGACCATCGTCGACCAACAACAACTACATAATTATATATTGGTTCACCCATCTAATTTTCTCCACAACATTTTTCAGTTTTTGCGCTCTCTAGCAAAGGGCACATGTAACTGAATAAAGAGTTTGCATAATAATAAAAACAAAAATGATATAGGATACTACATTCAAACTGCAAAGAACCCATAGAAATAAGCAACAGATACCTGTAGATATAGAGGTGGATCTGTGAGATGGATGTGTCATACGAACAGCCTTTCACAGGCCGCAAATTGCATGTATCTCTTGCAGTTTGTTCATATACAGGAAAGGCTACTAAGAATCCCACGACAGGATTAGGAAAAAACAAATAAAGAGATCCTCAATGTCAAAGAGCTTCATACATAATGCCACATGAAGTGAACAGAATGTAACCAGGAGGTGCCAGCTTGTCCACATGGTGGCTACAGAATAAAGAATAAGGTTGAGTTAAATTTCAGGATAAATGCACCTACTTTTGTTTTACTAACATGTTTAGAACTGCTACTCTTTACTACAATGCAAGCTCACCCTAGCTCCTTATCATCGACATAATCATTCTAGTAAGTCACCCTGGCTGAGTGGTTGTCCTTGAAATAATCCGGTACAAATCATTACTAAGAACTCAATTATCCACCATTAGTTCACCAAAAAAACATCCAGCTAAATAATGAGGCTAATGATCATTCTTCAGAAGCAGATTGCAGAATACTATCATTGCTCCTTGAACGATAAGCATTTAGCAGAAAATTCAAATGTTCAACATGGATTACCCGTTGAACTGGAAGGAGGATTGTGCACCCTTGCTCTCCCTTTTCGGCGCTTCAATGGCAATAGAGGAGGCAGGGATGGAGCCAACTCCCTTGTGTGCTCCTCCTCGTCACTGACTCTTGGATGAGCCATCGTCCCCTTGCTCTCCTCGTCCACACGCTAGCCACTGCCATGCAACCCACCAAACCACCTAAAGCAGTAAAGGTAGAAAATCAATCCGGTGATTATTAAAGTGGACAGTGCATCAAAATACCAACCTAAACTTCTCCGTGAAGAAAAGAGTATCCAACATAACAGTGTGGGAATAATGAATTTGTCATCTAGACGTAAAGAACATTTTTGGCATGAACTTGGTGTTGTGTAAGGTCGGACATGGCGCCCATCATCATGGCAGAGGGGGCACTGCACCAACAAGAAAAGCAACATGGTGCCATTGCTTCAAAGCATACATGATGATGTATGAGACGGAGAAACAAGATATAAAACAATGAACCTGCATGAAAATGGTGATAATGCTAGTGATCAATTCACACTGGAAAGACCGATTGTATGTGCCCTTCTCTATTTGATATTAATATTCATCACCACTGAATCTCTCTACATAATAACGAAGACAATACGTGCCCTTTTCATGCTAGACAAATATATAATTACATCAGAAGGTAGCTATTGCAGTTTGTGGCAAGCTACCTGGTCTTCCCTCAACAGGGCATGATTGTCAGCACAAAGCTCAGCACACACTCCCATGGAACAATCACCGTATACATCCCAAAGATCACCCTTAAGCATGCCATTGGCGAGGCTGTCATGTACAAAATGAGATCCTTTTCATTTGATTGCACAAATCAGCAAGTCGGGACGAAAAAGTAAACAACCATACATTAACAGTGAAGCGTAAACATGTTAATAATTAATTAATGCATGAAGCAACATGAAAGTACAGAAATGGCAATCTACTCTTAAGGTCTGACACACAAAATTTTAACAGATATTTTGGCATTGTATTCTTCCTAGTATGCTTAGTGTATGCAAGAAAATGATCGTACTTCAGTTATACACTACACAAAGGTAGACCCAGAAGAACACTTGGCTGACCGCTTCAACAATGTATTTCAGAGCAATTTAGCATTGTATTCTTCCTAGCGCTTCGTCAGGGAGAAGGAAGAAACGGACGGTGCCCAAGGAAGTGACCAGTGGGCATCGGTGGCAGGGCTGGACCATCTTTCTCGATGATCCGTCTTCCCCGTCTTCCTCGGCGTTGACCCATGATCATAAGAGAATTATAGCCTTACTGAATTAACTTCTATTTCCCTGGAAACCTACCAAAAAATTAATTAGGGAAACATTGAATGGCCATGCTGCAAGTTCGCAAGTAATCCTACGGACCAACAAGAAATACTTGCTCACATCCGGCCCACGGGTAAGGACGAAATATAAGGCACATGAGACCGAACAGCACATGACAACCGGCCGTATCTAGAATATATTTGAACGATTAGTAGGCTAGTGAGCATGCTAGCACATACAGAAAGCACGACATGAAGTTAGACACAGGCGAGAGAAACAAACCCTGACGAGCAAAACGGAGATGAAGCAACGGACAAAATGGAGACACAATAATGGGCGAGATCATACAACCTATGAAATATAGAAATGAATCCGTCAGCACACAACCACGGCAGGCAATGATGAAGATGCAAGCAAGAAACACTCGATGTTCAGAGAAGCAAAAGAAAAAATGATTTACTGGGGAGGGGCACGCTGGTGGTCAAGAGCAGGAGAGATGCGAAAGGCCGGCCACGGACCGTGTTCATCTCCCATCTGCCATTCCAGCTCCCTCTCCTCTTTCCTCTCTCTTTCTCCCTCCTCTCCTTCTCTCTTTCCCTCATCTTCTCTCTCTCCAACAAGGACAGGCTCATGGTGCTGGACCGAATAGAGCACCCCAGCTGTCACCGTTTGCCCGCAGGTCGCCGCCGCTACCAGAGACACTCGCCGCCGCGCCGCACGCCTCGGATCCGGCGGGATCCTCTACTCCTCCACCTTCTAGCGAGAAGACCCTGGCGGCTTGTTGCGCCTCCCCGTTGGCTTCCAGCCCAAAGGCTCGCCAACGGATGTCCCCTAGCTCGCGGTGGTGGCCGTCCCTTGACCACTTGCACGGCAGCTTCCTCGCGGTGGCGTGGTCGTCGGCAGAGAGGAGCGAGGCGGAATAACGGCGGCGGCTGACGAGGAAGGACGGAGGAGGAGGAGGGAGTGCGGTGCTGCGGGGCGTGGGAGGCTAGGGTTTGTGTGGTGGGGCCGTGGGGGTTGGGGACCTGCGCCACTTGAGACGAGACACGGTGTGGTGCGCACGGGGCTGATTAGCGAATCCCTCTCACACACCAGCGCGGCTGACCCAGCCAATACAAGGGTGAGACAAGCCCACCTATCATTGGGCAGGAAAAATAACCGCAGGTGAAAACAGGATTTAGAGCAAGTACAATAAGGCCTAGTCAGCAGGCTATAAGGTCTGCCATGTCACTAAAATCTTATGTGGAGGAAAGAGAAAGGAAGAGAGAGAGTGAAGCGGGCGCCAGTGAGCAGCCCGCCACAAAGACAAGCACCGAGAATTTACAGCCCGCATGCAGCTATGCATGCTAGCGCTAGGACGACGCTTGGATGTTTCCTCCAATCCCGTGTATCCGCTGCATGCATGAGTCTTAATTAAATTTGTAATTAATCCAACCTAGCAGCCAGTGTATAACTAGCTTATTGTATGCTTGCCTGTAAGATCAGCTTTTGGTGACATGGATTTGCTTTAGAGCCGGCAGCGGGCGGTGCTATTAACCCTGCTCTTACCAGGAGGTGAAGATCTGAGAGCTCAGACGCAAAACGAGGACGATCTAATGGCCAGGAAGGCAGGAAATCGCGGGATCACCGTGGAGCCAAGTTTGCTAGCAACCTTATAGATTAGAATACACTGACAATGTCGTGGGTCCAAGATGTTAGGAAACCACTAGCAGGAAGCATTTTCTTTTTCCATACGCTGACAATGGAGTATATATATGCAGCGGAACTTCCTTGCGTCTGGCAATGGACATGGTGGGCCCCTACTGTCATCCTCTCCACTTACAGTTCTGCCGATTCCTCTTGTTTGTTGACCATGTTGACAACGCGACAGGGCGGCGCCGCAGCGAGCGCAGCAAATCGAGGGGAGGACGACGGTGAGGCCTCGGAGGTCGGCGTTAATGATTTAGGAGACGGTGGGGCGGCGATGCGTGCGCTGAGGCGTAGCCAGCCCTGGGAGGCGGAAGCAGGCGGCCCCGCCGGCGCTGGTTTGGTTTTGGCGGCTAAAGGAAGACGGGACAGAAGAAACATGACAGACTGTAAAAGCAGCAGGAGTACTTAACAACCTTAACTGAAACCAGCAGGGGCACTTAACAGCCATAGCTGAAAGCAGTATGTGTACTTATACAGGTTCAACTGTACAAAGCACGCCTCGGACAACGCTACTTTGCCTACAGTTAACCAAAGGGTGAGGCCGCCAAACCCCAGGCGCCACCCCGCGCATCCACAACCTTCTGAAAGCGGCTTCATCTCGCAATGTGGTTTAGAGCCATGGAAAAGCAGGAACATAATCTTCTGTCCTATTCTCCAAGATGGACGGGCCTTCATTATTTGAGACCACCCATGAATAAATATCTTTTCACCTCCAAGGGGAATGGAGTCGGTCGACATAAACATCATGTTTTGACCAAGCGCAAGTCTGACCCAACCATGGTCAGGCATCTGTATAGGAACAATAGACCCGGGCAGTTCCTGTTCCAAGAAGATTACAGCTATAAAACTGTGCATAAGCAAGAGTTTATGAACAACATATATAACAGAAAACATCTCGTACCATAAGTTTCTCAACACAGTTGGACCTGTTCAACGAGTGCAGAAGTGGCACACATATCCCACATGGCCTTCCACCGTTAAAACGCCCCACAAGGACCTCAAGACGATCAATAAAGTGTAGGAACTTGTGGATGTCGTCCAAGTCAACTTCAGTGCCATGAGTAACTGCCGAGTTCTTATACAATAACAAACGAGTAGCCTGCTTAACTCTGAAAAAAACTACACGTGCCACCAATTATAAGAAAATATTAGTTAGAAGTAGCATCTTCGTGAGAGATTCGTTGCTATTTCTAAAGTTAAATTGTGATTACTTAGACAGAATAGGTGGATTAAGAAGTAATCGAGGCAAGAAGCAAGAACCAGATACAAAACTAACATGGATGAACAATTGGAACGACGTCGGGGTGGAAGATCGCAATGAAGATGAGACCAGGTTCTACTATTTCCATCAACACTCATGCGCCAACTTTCAGTCTGTAACACTTGAGGAAGTTTATCCAAGTTCGGCCATAAAAAAGCAGCGATCTTCTTGGTTCATGAACCCAACTCGGAACTTATATCCATGGCTTGTCTTCACTGTGACCATTAAATTGGCGTATTCAGTTATGGCAAGGCCGAGCATCTTGAGTACATGTGTTCTTGCAGAGCAAGGAATGCACTGCAGGAAAAATAAAATGAGAACCCAATGTATTCCCTATATCCAATTCTAGAAATAATTTCCTCCCTCACGTCAGCGTTGACCATGGTACTAGTACCTTTTATCCAAATATAGCAGGAACATACTATGCGCGTTTTTAAATCTTGTGTTAGGATGAGAAGGAACAAGTGTGGCGTGTCACCGAGTGCGCAGAAACCTATAGGGTCCTCGCACTTTGGGCACTGCAAATGAAACACACTAGATTCAGTAGGAAGAAAAATGCATCAACGGCGGCGGCTGCCATCCTAGGAGTGCCCGCGACGAAGGGACTTGGATTTATCGGGGATGGGTGAAGAATTCGTACCAGGTTCTCCATGAGAAAACCCTATGCAATCACCGAGCATGGGTTTTCTCTGAACAAGCAGACAAGGTAGAAGGGGATTCAAGCCCAGTGAAATATTGCCGCTTCGTCCGTCGAGCTTACTGCTAAAGCTGGAAAGGTGGGGGGGTTTGTGATTTGACGGCTCATTGGGCATTACTACGGCGCTACGACCGGGGTGTGTCTACCGTGTAGTTGTGCACTCTAATTTGGTGCATATGGCACGTGGACCCCGTTGCCGGATGCCCAACATATCAGCGAAAGGATGTAGAAAGACAGGAGTAACTAGTTACACATAAATATATTTCTGACAGAGAGATACTCCCTGTGTAAAGAAATATAAAGATCTTTCATATCACAACTTTATAATAAGAAAAATCAAGGGGAATATATATAACATATATATTTATAAAAACAGAGTTTTTTTAACACGGTATAGACGAGTTGGTGATGATGGTGTGCCAACCATCCTGCAATATAGGCCGTCCGATTTATATCGGACGGATAGGAAGGAAACTATGGCAATTTTGCAAAAATGTACCCTCCACATTTGCAAATAAGGCCTTCCCTCGTTCATCCTTTTCTCTCACAAGATAAAATACTCATACAAATGCATCTTGATGTCACGTGCAACGCACGGACATTATGGGGGTTCAGCTGAGAAATACTTAGACAGGCTCACGGTTCTGGACTTCGGCCACAGGCCGGTGGGCCTGCATGTTTGGGGGCCCATGTGTTCTGCCTCAGCGCTTTTCATATTGCAAGCGGTCGGTACGGCGCTAGTTTTAGATGCCGTCGCAAGGCAAATACACAAAATTGAATAAAGCACGGCAGCCGTTGGAATGAAATCAAATGATAGTTCCTAACAAGCAATCAGAGTTGCAATTCTATCAACGATACTATCGTACTACTTATACACACAGGACACTTGTTTCGCCATGCCAGAGTATTACATCAAAATCTCTTGGAGGATAGATCAGTTCGGCAGTTGCGTGCTGCTACTGAAGAATTTCAAAGTTGATTTGGACCAGCTCTCCATGCCGAGAAAGGTCAACTTTGACATCATCCCCTACCGCAAGATATGATTTAGATTTGAACCTTACCATCCTTTAGCATCAATCATTATGCGACCATCCTTTGTACTTATGGTACATTGAGCAGGTTCATTCACACCAAGGTTGCGCATGGTAAGAGAAACTTGGCCACGGTCGCCCGGATTGTTGAACAACTCCCTCGTTGCTCTAGGAATTCTCTGTTTGCAAACAAGAAGACATAAATAAACAGTTAGATCAACACAGTGAATCATGTGAAACAACATGGAAAGAAAAAAGAACGAAGCACTTGGGCGGCCAATGCTAACCAATGTGGACATGTCAGTTTTTGTAAGGACTTTGGTATATGAAATGCGAACTGCAGCCCAGTCTGTTGCCGGTGCAACTGTTGGTTCCGTTGCCGCTGCACGGGTCGGAGCAGATGCAAGTGCAAGTGTTGGTGCAGGTGCCGAAGCCGTTGCTGGTGCCCGTGCCGGTGCGACTAGTAGTGCCGCTGCTGCTGCTGCCGGAGATGGTGCTCCTTGTAGAGCTGGTGCCGGTGTCGGAGCAGGTGGTGGTGTCGATGTCCGATCCTCCGGTAGATCAGCCTGATCTGCTGATGCGTTCGGTGCCCAATCCTCAGCTGGATCAGACTGAGCTGATGCCGCTGTCAGTGCAAGAGCAACTATTGGTGCTCGATCCGTTGCTGAAGGTGGTACCGATGTGCGAGACAGCGGCGATCGTGTCTGATCTGCTATGATCAGCTTTCTAACTTGACTAGGCTCTGTGATCGTGATCCAGTCTTTTTCTTCATTTCTTTTAAACACGAGAAGGACTAATTGTGGCGTTTTTGTTAAACGAAACTGTAGTTCATCATAGGGATTGAGCTTGTACTCAGACAACAGACTGATCCAATTTTTCATGTAATATAAGTGATGGACAGTTCCTTCGTTACTGACACGACATAATAAGTGAAACCTACAAAAATATCCATCGTATAGCAAACCAAACAGTTTATTTTGTGATGAATGTCACATGGCAAAACCTGCATCGTAAAATTGCAGCAAAAGAAAGAAAACATGGCATTAAATCAATAAGATCTAGACAGTAAATCAATAAGATTTACTTGATGTGACACGAGTGAATCCTTACCAGGAAATCACTATGTTGAAGTACTAAACAGAAGATTGGTCGTCCAACTACGTGTGGCAGGCAGGGCCCCCGCCTACTCCCACAAGTAGGACAGTCCAAAGGTCGTGACAAATCGTATGGACCGAACATCCATGGGACTGGAAATCCTGGTGGGTGCGATAGACCCTGCAATGCATACAGATATTGGAGTGTAACCATAATTGATAAACCGTCCTCACAAAAAAGATGATCTGGATACTTCAAAATATACAGACTAAATTGAGTGGACAGACAATAACATAGACTATTCTCAGGACTCACCACACACCAAAAGCGGCCGTACTAAGCAATACAGGGTTCACAAACACAAATCAAGTACTGAACAATAGTACTTACTACAGGCAAGCAAAGTTGCACTAATTAAACTCTGCAGACTATTTCTTGCCACCGACCTACGGGATGAAACCCGCATAACTGACTAGTCCATGGACTTTGTGAGAGATGTCTACCAGCACCATCACCATCTCCTCAACCTTGGAGAACCTAATAGAGTGGTCTTTCCACTCATAAACATGACGATGAAGACAGGCCGCATCAGATTTGTCGGGAAGCTTTACAAGAACCACACCCTTCGTAATCGAAGGCACAACCAGGAAATTGGTGTGGTCAAGTACAGCCTTGAGAACACGCCTAACAACAATGCTACAGGAAAACACTAGTTCGGGACATGTGGCGACAAGGACACAACAGCTGGATAGTTTAGCAGTAGAACTCATCCTCAGGTCTTCCAGTTCACACGGCATGACTTTGAGAACTTCATCTCCACCGTGGACCTGGTTCTAATTCAAACAGAAACCAAATATTTTATTACTACCTCCGTTCAGAAATATAAGATGATTCTCGATATTTTACTCCATGTATGACTACATATACGCACAGAAATGAGTGAACAAAGACACTAGAACATGTCTTCAAAGGCATGAGAGCAGATGGATTACTTGCAATATCCATAACACAAGTTACTGATGCAAATATGCCCTCTTCAAAGGTAACATTGATGTTCATAAAGTAGTTGAAAGTAATCTATAAGAAATCAGTGTCAACCTCTCGCATGTTTTGGTCAAAAGAGAAATTTAGGACCGCCATTTGGCACACAAAAATCACATGCAAGATCACCCAGAAAGTGGTACTACAGTACTAGTACTACGTGTTAGATGAAAAAACACGATCAAGATCAAGAAAAAGATCGTCAAGAAGAGATATTACTTGGACTTGCTCAATGAGGGATCCCGGAGAGGGGGGCTTGGACAGGGTGATGGCTTTGAGCTTGTCTGCGGTAGTCTCGGCGGGGTGCTTGCGCTTCTTCGTACCATGAGCCTCGATGGTTTTTGCCGGAGCCATAGACATCACTTAGACCGGTGCTCTAGCGTCCATCAAGAAACTGTCAAATAGAAATAAAAAAAAAGAAACCATAATCACAAACCCAAAAGAAGAACAGAGAGGGAGCTATAGGATCAGTCTCGGGGTTGGAAGACCGGGCCTTGGCCAGAATCAACACCATTGATGCGCTCACCTTTCCTTCTTTGGGAGAGAAGAACAATGGCAGAAGCAGGTCAGGGTTTTCTTGAAGAAATGAGGAACAAGATGAGGGAGAAGCGAGGGTTGGGTAGAGAGGAAGCTAAGAGAGAAGAGTGAAATGATGGTTGCTTTGTCCCTCCAACTTACTGCTAGAAAGGAGGGGGTTTTGTGATTTGACGGCTCATTGGGCATTACAGCGACACTTCGATCGGGGAAGTCTACCGTGTAGTTGGGCACTCTACTACGGAGTAATTTAGTGCATGGCTGGTGGACCCTGATGATGGGTGTCCCACACGTTGGCGAAAGTGAGTAGCAAAGTTTCCGACGACCGTCGAGGAGGATGCGCATGGTAGAGCGAGTCCACTATTTTTTTTGAAGAAAAAAATGATTACAGCAAGCGTTTCCACTCTTACGACGGAGGAGTGCGAAACACGGTAGCCACTTGAACATACACAGTGCTCCTACTACTAGGCATGTGCAGTGGTTCATACGCCAGTACTACATAATCTTGTTGCTAGTGTAGGAGTAAGATATGACGATAACTAATGATGTTGTGCGCATGTCAACTATATGAACAGTAATGTAACTATATTGAGATGAGAATGCAACCAAACACACCCACACGCTTTATGCTACAGTGACTGGTCTGCACCATCTAGTTTTGATCCAATGGTCATGTTGCGCCGAGACATGGACATGCCCATGCAAAGGACGGCTAAACAGCACCGAAGTCCCTCTGCTTCTCGAGGCGCACGACATTGGTGATCCAGGGTGCAACGGCTCATAGCGTTCGCCCCCGTCAACGGAGCCAGCTCACAAAGACGGCGTCCAATGGCACAAATGGATTCCGGTGACGGAGCCCTGAGAGGATTCGCCTGGCAACGACGACGGCAGCCCACAACCCCTCCTTGTCCAGCTCCGCCCCCACCATCCCGCGGAGACGGCTCAGCTCCTCGGAGATATAGATGAAGAAGGAGACCAAGTCAAGAAGCCGCAACTCGTTGAAGTCGACGAGGTGGTCGAACAGGTTTCGCCCGACGGCCGGCATGGTCGTGCTGGCACGACGGTAGGCATCGCGTAGCCGCAACACGTGTGTGGCAACTTGGTCCACCAAGTGGTTGAGGCGATCTTGGACCTCGTCACGATCGGCCCGCTCGCGCTCCAGCCGCCTCCCCCGACGGCATACCGTATCTCCCGCTTTCTGCAGCAACACCGCTGACGCCTCGAGCATCTTTGTGGTGGGCGCCTGCCGCTTTTGAAGCTCCATGAACTCCCGCACATAACGGAGGAGCATGGCACTCCTCTCCTCCTTGAGCTCATGGACCTCTCCTCCTTGAGCTCATGGAGCTCCACGTCCTTGGCCCTGAGCTCCGCATCCTTGGCCTCGAGCTCCTGTGTCAGGCGCTTCACCTCAGACTCTGTGATCTGCTGCGCCGCCATGGTACCAGGTAGAAGCAATGGGGAGAGGAAGCAAAGGGGGCGAAACGGCTGAAAGGTAATGCAATCTACGGGAAGGAGGAGGGAGCCAGCCGAGGAGCGGGGAATCTTTAGGTTTTCACCATGGGAAAACACCAGCCTCAGGTCAGCGCTTCACCTCGACTCTGTGATCTCTGCTCACCGCCATGGTACCAGGTAGAAGCAATGGGGAGAGGAAGCAAAGGGGGCGAAACGGCTGAAAGGTAATGCAATCTACGGGAAGGCGAAGGGAGCCAGCCGAGGAGCGGGGAATCTTTAGGTTTTCACCATGGGAAAACACCAGTCGACGACTTCTCACATTAGGGAGCAGTGGGTTATACAGGCAGAGTCATTGTGATAATTACTGGCGCGCCTGCTCCCGTCAATCAAAAATAAGAAATCCTGCCACGCCTGCTCCCGTCAATCAAAAAGTTAAAAATCCTGCCGCACCTGCCGCACCCAAAGACTAGAGCAACACCGCGGTGGATATTTAAATTTACCTGCCGGCAAGGAGATAAAAAAGGGTGAAAAAAAATCAAATGTGGCGGCGGCCTAGCTAATCGGCCGCACTAGCCCAACGAGCTAGCCACCGCGCTTCACTGATGTACTCAGCGGGAAAGGTGGTCTTTCGTGATTTGACGACTCATTTACTTGCTTCAGCGCTACGTCCAAGGAGGACCCAGAAAACGTGTGGTAGGTCATCCCACGTCTCGGCAAGGAAGAATATATGCGTGCACCACCCGGGAGGACCACGAAACCGCGTGGTAGGGTGTGCCACGTCTCAGAACGGAGGAAAAATGTGCGTGTAAAAATATATCAGACGTAGTAGTACCTATGGTTCGACTTCGGGACCCATCCAGTCGGTCGAAAACACCCCACTAGCCACACAGCTTCATCATGCTAACATGGCATGGAGGACAGGTGTGGTTAGCTCCGTCTCGACTAGCCACAACGTCTCTTGTTCTAGGCGATTCTTCTATTTTCCAAGCTTTTTTTAGTTATAATAACACCACGGCAAGCTAGCGCCGCTCTTCGTGTGTGCCCGTGCGTCTAAAGGTTAGACGATGGAGAGGAGAGAGAGATCGCAGACCTGGGACCCACCAGTAAGTGAGTCAATGGTCATGCACGTGTTGACGAGGCACTCCCTCTACTCTACTCAACGTAATGCTGTATAAAATAAGTTATGGGACAAAGCCAACAACCATTGTTGTTTCAGGCTATCGACTTGCGCTTTGTAGTACAGGTTGCCAGTTTGAATCTCGTCTTTCAGATTTGTTAGTTTTAGGTCCAAATTTAATCAATGACAAGTGGGACCCCTGTGTGTTGTTCCGATATTTTAGTGTAGGATGGTTTTTTTGAACAAACACTTTGCGCGGTTAGACAAGTAACGGCACGAGTTACACGTATTTTGCAAGTTTACGAACAAAAATGACAACGGCATAGAATATCACATCCACCCCACAGCTTAGATGCTATGATGATACAAGCAAGGTTGTCAGAATCGCGATTTTGAATCGGATCGGAGCTCTGATGGTACAATCATAAATCATAGAATCTTCACTACCAGGATCGTAGAAACGTAGATTTTATGAACTAAAATCGTAGAATCAGATGGGTAAGTTTGCATCGTAAAGTCGTAGAATCGTATAACAGAATCGTGATTCTAACAACCTTGGATACAAGTTTTTACATCGTTGGAAGTGAGACCCAATGGCTTGGGAGTGGTCTTTGTAATTATGCGCAATTTCCAAACTCTCCAAAGTTTTTTTTGCAAATAAACCATTCAGGCCTCGTGTGTGCCGCTGCATCTTGGATCCAACGACTCCCCGTTGCTCACATTAGGTGTTCCCCATAGCTTAATTAGCTGCTACGGTGATACGAGCATCTAGGTCGTATGATCTGTGATTAGATGGCACATGCGTAGTACTTGTACTTTCTGCGCAATTCCCAAACTCTCTCAGTCGTATATTGCAAAAACATTCAAATCTCTCACTGTGGGCCGTTAGATCTCCGTGAACTCGTATCACCATAGAATCTACAGTACGGGAGCACCTTATATTCACCCGTGCGAGAAAACATCAGGTGCTCTCGCAGCTTGGATGCTACGGTGATACGAGCTTCGAGGTTGTTTGATCTGAGATCCAATGGCATCTGAGCAGTCTTTGTGCTTGTAAGCAGTGGCCGAACTCTTTGGTGGCTTTTCTGCAAAAAAACCATTCAAACCACCGAGGAGTTGTTGGGGCACAAATCCAGCAGCTCCGAAGAGCTTGTATCACCAAAGCATCTAAGGTGTGGTAGCACATGATATTCTTACATACAGGAGAATATGATGTCCTCCTTCATCTTAGATGATAAGGTGATACAGCTTCGAGGTCGTTGGATATGGGATCCAAGGGCATCTGAGTAGTTTTTGTACAAACTGTGTGCAATTCTCAAACTCATTAAGGTTTCTTGTAAAAATATTAAGACAACACGTGAGCTGCTATATCTCAGATCTACAAGCTCCAAGCAACTCGTATCAACATATAGCATCTAAGGTGTGGGGGCAGATGATATTATCTCGGGGAGGAGGGGGTGCACAACTAATCGGTGATTGGGAGCTAGGGTGGGGACAAATATAATCTAAACAATCCTAAATAGAGCTTCACAAATTTATCTAAGGTCGAGGGGTTAACCCCCCGACAATCTACATAGCTCCGCCTAAACACAACATTTGCATGTACTATAGTACTAGAATTAATATTCATGTTTCAGTTTCCTGTTCATTTTAAATATTGAATTGAGGACCATGCATGTCTTACATTTTACTCACTTCGTTCCTAAATATTAGTCTTTTTAGAGATTTCAAATGGACTGGCTCATACGGATGTATATAGACATATCTTAGAGTGTAGATTCACTCATTTTGCTCCGTATGTTGTCACTTGTTGAAATCTCTAAAAGACTAATATTTAGCAACAGAAGGAGTATTTTTTGAATTCGGGTCATACATGCATGGTTTGGAAAAATAGATGCACGATACTTATTGGATTGTTGTTGTGTTCGTGTGTGTGTGTGTGTTTGTGTGTGTGTGTGTGGCTATATGTTTGATACATACAAAGTTTTCTCACCACTATATTGTTCATCTTTTAAATTTGAATTCGCAATGGAAAAATTACTAGGGATACCATGAAATGTGAAAACCACGTTGAGATCACTATATCACACTACTAGGAAAAGGCTAATTAGTGGCGCACCTGTTTTGGCCATTAATGGCACACTACAGGTGCGCCACTATCATCACGCCACTAGTAACTAATACTAATGGCGCACCACTGGTGCGCCATTAGTATACCAGAAAATAGTGGCGCACCAGGGAGTGCGCCATTAGTATGTCAAATGGTGCGCCATTACTATGCCTCCCAGGGGGGCCATATTTACCTTGTGCTCTGGGTTACTAATGGCGCACTTCTAGATAGTGGGCCACTAGTGTGTTTATTGTAGTGCGCCAGTAAAGTGCAGTGTGGTGCGCCACTAGTATGAATATTAGGAATTTTTTTCTTTTCTGATATTTGCACGGGTTACAAAATATATTACTGCATAGAATATAGACAGCACAACATATAAACAGCAGATTTATCGAATATAATAGAAGATTAGTCTCCGAATACAATTCATCATATTAGTGTCCGAATTCAAACGACCGAACAAAGTTAGAACATTACAAGTCTCGAGACCGCGAGTAGCGAGTTTGTCTTCACATTACAAGTCGATGTCGATCATCTAAACTACCATCACATAGAAGAGAGATGCGGTCATCACGATTAGCATCATCGCGATGAAACTGGTCTTCATCCGGTTCCTCCTCCGCTCCCTCCTCTCTCCGCTAGATAGCACGCGATTCAGCTTCCGCCCGCCCTAGTGGTGTACCTTTGTAACTGTTACCGCTGAAACGGTGAACCTGTCTCCGACACTCCTCCCGCCGTCGAGACTCGAACCTTACCCTTGTACACGACATACGAGGGCATCTCTATGCACTAGCCAAACAAAACGTTAGTAGCAATTCACGCACAATACATAAGCAATATATAAGTATGCAACAAAAGGATCAGAAGAGAAAAGCAAGACATTAATAGCACGATTCATGGTCCTACTAATAAATAGAATCGATTACATATAAGTTGAACGACTATCCAAACCAAAGAGACATACAACTTCATTAAAGTTTAATTACAACATGAGCTAATTGATATTTCAGAACTACATAGCATCACTACTTTCGACTCGACTCAGGGACCGGAGCGTGGATAAAGCCGCCGTCTGTCGTGATGGTCATGAAATCGCGGGCGTTGTCAGCCTGCATTTGTAGCGTTGTTTCTATCTCACTGTTGGACGGTTGATATCTGAGGTAGAACTGCCCCGAGGTACGGCGACATCTTGATGGATGATTTCCGCAAACTCCGATCGATGCGAAAGAATTCTTGTCCGATGTCCGCGTCCGGATTGCTGACAAGCGTGCGGCCCAATATTTGAGATTATTTGGTAGCAGAAGGTGATTATGGTCCCGTACGATTGCCCGCATGTGATGGAGGGCGTAGTAAGCATCCTTCTGACCGCCAGGCAGCTGCTTGATGCAGGGGAACATCGTATTGTGGGTGAACACATGCTTGCCATACCTACGAATTGGCCTGCTGAAGGTGCCTCCAGATCTGGCGTAGCCGGGGAGAACATCATCAAGAACATTCTTGATATTTGTGTAGTCTTTATTCAACTGATGGTCCGAGTCGAAATACGTGGCCATGGAATATTTCGGGCTTAAGAGGATGAGTGTGCAATGTGTGTCACTGCACAAAACATGGAATGTTAGAAAAAAAAGAAGGATCGAAATCTAAGAAATCATATGTTACGGGGTGGTGAGGGGATGACTTACTCGGGAAAGTAAGGCACGAGGAAGTTATCCTTATCTCGGTTTGCCAGAATGACGCCTTTAAGGTATGAACTCGCAACTTGCTGGTCCCCAGCGCTGCCCAAGATCTTGGCACACATGTAGAAGGGGTCGACTATCACCATGTCCGAGGTCTTGTCTCTAATGATCCGCATCTCCATACTCAGCGAAAATAGCCGAACGAAGGTGTAGTGTAGTGGATGAAGGTTAAACATAGCGAAGATGTCATCAAACCGCAGGACGATCATACCCCCGATGGAGCTATCCACAAAGCCCTTGCCCTCTTGCACCTTGTCCACGAAAAACTGGTATGCCACATCATTCTCGGAGAGGCTCCGCTTCTCCAAAGAAATAACAGTGTCATTGTCGTGACCGGATTTTCGGGATATCAATTTCCCAGAAAATGGCCCTTGTGCTCACCAGCCCCAGGATTACTATTAGCTGATGAGGCACCAACTTGATACAGAAATTCCAAGCAAACTACAAAATGTGTAGTACAAGACCATTCTGGCCTATGAGTACAACAATTGGTTTCTAGTGGCTGATGGCGGAAGCGGTTTGTGGTTCATCTGCGTCTATGGGACTCCATTTCCCATAGGAACAACTGACCTGAATAACTCCTATCTTCGCGAGGCTGCTATCATCATTGCGTAGGTTCCGGGGCTGTCATCGCAACGCTCCTCTCCATGAAAGAAATCTGGCCAAGACAATAGCCAGGGACAAGCCAGTGAGTACTTTGAATGTACTCGCAAACATTATGAACACAGGGATAACATAATGAATGATAATCATGCTCTGAAATATTTCATGATCACAACGTCAGTCACGAAATAAAAATCCATGATGCACGCAAGCAGGTTATTCATATACAACATGAATATACAATAAGGGAGTAGAAATAGAATGCACCGATCGGGTGTCTGAAGCGATGCCTCGAAAGGATAATAATATAAAGCATGCCTCAGTCGGGCGTCTGAGCGACACCACATAAAGGGCTTATGAATAAAGGAAATAACAAGCATGCCACAGTCGGGCGTCTGTGTGACACCACATAAAGGGCTTATAAACGATTTAAATAACAAGCATGCCACAGTCGGGCGTCTGAGCGACACCACATAAAGGGCTTATAAATAATTTAAATAACAAGCATGCCACGATACGGATGCCCATGCGACACCACATAAAGGGCTTATAAATAATTCAACTAACAAGCATGCCACAGCCGGGCGTCTGAGCGACACCACATAAAGGGCTTATAAGAGAATAATCACAGTGAATATCTAGGAGGTAGAACCGTCCCAAGGATACTCAATAATTCAAATAATGTAAATGGTTAGTCCTTAATGATAATAATCATAATCATCATTAGTTACAAGTCATGATCCATGTTCTGGTTTAGCAATTTTTCCTCCGAAGACCGACACTAAGACCGACACTTGACCCATCCCAGACTGTAGTCCTTATCCATGGACACGGCTATTCGAATAGGTATAATCTCTGCAGAGGGTGTACTCTTTACCCAAGAGTAACAGATTCCTTTAGTCCATCGGGACTAATTCCGCCCACGGTCTTTTAATTGAAAACACACCCGACCGCATACACTAGCCTAACTTACCGGTGTCTGGAATCACCCACGACACCCGTTAAGCAAAACTCTAAGTGGGGAGGCTACAACCTCGACTAGCATGGGATCACAAAATTTATAACGCGCGCAAACTAGGGGAGCTAACCCTCGGCTCCAACTGAAACACCTGTGCCCTCGACCAGGTGGCATGCCTACCGGATGCAGCCAGATCTTCCACCATGGCCTCTCTCAGACGGTGTGTGCTAGGAAGGGGTTCACAACTTATCGAACTGCACCCTACCTACGGCAGGGACAAGTGGTAGTACTGAAACAAGTATGGGGTTATCGAACAAGACTCGATCTACGGTCGACTCAGGAGGTTAAAGCATTTCCTGCGTGATAAGCATAAGAAATATATTTCACACCAATCAGACAGAATCACAACTCATCATACCTTACCATGCCTTACCGGACATAACCGTCTCGACGAAGAACTAGAGACAAGCTCGTGTCTACCCAAGACAGAGACTTTCCCGGATTCCTTCCAATAGGCATGAAAGGCATACGAGGGTGATTACTATCAGAAGCATATCAAATTCCAACAGCAAGGAATCATTATTATGCACTCATGAATATGGTCATAGCACCACATAAAATACCGAATACTTGGCGTCAAGGTGGTGTCGTATATGCATCGAACGACACACAACAAATATTATGCCGGGGTTCAGAATTCTTGCCTTCAAGAGTATGCAAGGGGGTGCACTTTTTGAAAGTTGCCTTCTTCTTCAAAATCCTATTTTACGAAAATTTGAATTAACACATAGTTTCAATACAGTACAAAAAAGTTGTTTGGAAATTTTTCAAATAAGTATGAAAATAAACTAGACGAAATTTGAGAAATAACAGAAAAAGAATCAAATCAATTGGACTTGTATTTTGAAAGTTATAGCCAGTCAAAATTTAGTCAAAATCTGTTTTTACATAAAACAGAAAAAGAAAAACGGTTCGGCAGCACTTACGTTTTCCTCTAGCGAAGGCGTATTTGGTGGAATACGCTTCCACTTAAACCGGCGCGGGCCCGCCGGGTCATCGACAAGGTCCTTTGGGCCCACCGGGTCAGGTTTGACCAGTCGCCCACGCCTCCTTCTCGTCTGGCCGAGCGGTGGCGGGGCTCCGACGTTCGCCGTCGACGAACGGCGGCTCCCCACGGGATTTCGAGGGCAGGGATGGATCCGCCAGTCCAGGACGGCCCTCCCAGTGGTCGATAGGTTGGCGGGGGTGGAGGGGGTCGCCGGCGGCGAGCTCCGCGGCGGAAGGTGGTTTCGGGAGGATTGGGGGCTCAAGCTACGGTGGTTCTTGATCGGGTTTGAGAGGTGGGGTGGCTTCACAAGGTCAAGGAGAAGAGGATGGTGGCACTGGATGGACTGGGGAGGCCCTGCTCGCGACGAACGGGACCGGAGTGAGGCGGCGGCCGAACTGGCCGAAGACGAGGAAGATGGCCTCCCTCCGTCGATTGCTGGCTGTGGGGGCTCTAGAGGGATGGTCTGAGGTCGCCTGAGGGTCTGGACGAGCTCGGGGTCTCCTATTTATAGGCGGCCGTGGTTGGTTTGACGGCGGCAGTGGATAGGAACAGCGAGCCGCCGTTCTGTAGCCAAGAGGGCGCATGGTGATGGCTGGCGGGGTCTAGCAGGGTGAGACGATGAGCTCGGGCTGTTTAGGGGCGAGCTGGCGCGCGGCTGTGGCTCGGGCAGCGCCGTCCATGGCAGGAGCGTGCTGTGGATGCCGGCGTGCAGCCAAGGGGGCTCTGACGATGGCGCTGTAGGGCGCGAGGGTGGCTTGGAGGGTTCTGGCGAGTGGATAGGAACGAGGCGTGGCCCTGCCGGCGAGCGAAGGCCAGGGGCAAGACGCGGCGGCTCGGTGCGCGCGCGTGCAAAACATGCGCTCTGGGCGCGCCCAGAGCATGCACGCCAGGTGCTCGACGCAATGCCAACGCGTTCTAGGCCTCTCTGATGCCTCTGCAACTAAGCGGAACTAGGCTAATGATCATGAGAGAGCTAAAAGACATGCTGGTAAGGTCATTAGAGAAACTTCCTAATGCAAGTCTAAAAGCATGCCAAAACTGGCCATGCGCCTAACCTGCTTGATGAAATGCCAAGGGTATCTAGGCATCTCTTCTGCTGGCCAAAGTCTCCAGTTTGGGGTCTCTTTAGGTACACGTGATGATGGCAAGGTTCTTAGGGCAAAACCAGAAACTTGTTAGTGCATGATAGAGGCAAAGGTGTCCCGTCTTTCGATGAGATGTGGTTTACGCTTTGGAGGAAATCGACTTTGACGATCCGACTACGAACGTGCGAGGACGTCGCGCCTTAGCAATCGCTAAACCAACTCCGAGAGGTTATTGACCACGCCGGAGCACGATCAACCTGACCACGAGGGTCTGTTTCCTGCGAGCAAACGAAGAACAAGCAAGAAACTGAGATTGCAATCTGGATATTGCGAATATAAGATGAAAGCTTTATTGATCAAGGTGGGGTTCTGTGGCGCTTTGTCCGGTCGTTGAACACAAACGGCACGCGGGTTGCAGCTATGGCTAACTTTAATCTAAACAAAACCCAAGGTCTAAACGGTGCCCTAAGGGCTGTATATATGGAGGAAGAGGGGGGGGGGGAATTTCGTGGCCCTTGGTGGAGGGGTCCGAAATCAACCCTAACTCTTGTTTCCCCACACATACGGACTCTAAAAACAGCCTATACTTAAGTATTTCGAAATTACATGGGCCTGGCCCAATAATAAGGTGACGCAGCACCTAGAATAGCCTCGGAACGACATTTATGAAGTAGCATCTTGTATATTTCGTCCAAGGCTTCATGCACCCATTATGGTGGCTTCAAAGTCCTGAAATCATCACTTGTAACTCCGTTCTTGTTCCCCTTGCGCATGGCATTATCTCCATGCTTGTTCTTGCTCCAATGTCCATCCTTCTCCAAGCTAGGGCCTTCATTTGTAAGCAAAACAAATGTATCCAATTTAGGCAGCATCATATTCTCATGAACATTAGAATCATTACCAAGAAACGAAAGTACCTGATAATTTAATTGGCGTCGAGCTCTAGTAATTGGTCCAAGATATGTAGCAAGAGGGGCTGTGGGTGTAACAATGGTATTGATGTCCTCATCATCCTCCCTTCTTGAAATGAAGTCGCCCTCGACGGAAGCTCATATTCCTCACCCAAATAAGGCTTCAAATCTGCAATGTTAAAAGTGGGACTAACCCCAAAATCTGCAGCAGCTCAAGTTTATATGCATTATCATTTATTTTCTCTAACACCTTAAATGGACCATCAAGACGTGGCATTAGCTTTGATTTGCGCAAATTAGGAAACCTATCCTCACGCAAATGTAACCAAACAAGATCTCCAGTGCAAAGACAACATGTTTTCTACCCTTATCTCCAAAGAAGTTTATATTTAGCATTCATACGCTCAATGTTTTCCTTAGTTATCTCATGCACTTTTAAAATCAATTCAGCACGTTCTTTAGCATCAAAATTAACCTTCTCCGAAGATGGAAGAGGCAACAAATCAATAGGTGCACGAGGTAGGAAGCCATACACAATTTCAAAAGGGCACATCTTAGTAGTAGAATGCAATGAACGATTATAAGCAAATTCAATATGAGGCAAGCATTCTTCCCACATTTTCTTATTATTCTTCAAAACAGCCCTAAGCATAGTAGACAATGTTCTATTGACTACTTCAGTTTGTCCATCAGTTTGGGGTGACAAGTAGTACTAAAAAGCAGTTTAGTCCCCAACTTAGCCCATAAACATCTCCAAAAGTGGCTAAGAAATTTAGTATCACGATCTGAAACAATAGTATTTGGCACACCATGCAAGCGAATAATTTCACGAAAGAACAAATCAGCAACATTAACAAAGATCATCGCTTTTATGACATGGTATAAAGTGTGCCATTTTCTAGAATCTATCCACGACAACAAATATGCTATCCTCCCTTCTTTGTTCGAGGTAAACCTAAAACAAAGTCCATAGATATATCCTCCCAAGGAACACTAGGCACAGTGCAAAGGCATATATAAACCATGAGGATTGAGTCGTGACTTAGCTTTTTGACATGTAGTGCAGCGAGCAACAAAACGCTCAACATCCGCCTCATCTTTGGCCAAAAGAAATGTGTAGCAAGTATATCCTCCGCCTTCTTCACGCCAAAGTGTCCCATTAATCCTCCTCCATGCGCCTCCTGCAACAACAAAAGACGAACAGAGCTAGCAGGAATGCATAGCTTGTTAGCACGGAACACAAAACCATCATTAATAACGAACTTGTTCCATGTTCTTCCCTCTTTACAATTCTGCATTACATCTTTAAAATCAGCATCATGCACATATTGATCTTTGATGGTCTCCAAACCAAATATTTTGAAGTCAAGTTGTGAAAGCATAGTATATCGACGAGACAAAGCATCAAGAATAACATTTTCTTTACCCTTCTTGTGTTTAATGACATAAGGAAAGTCTCAATGAATTCAACCCATTTAGCATGTCTACGATTCAGTTTAGCTTGACTTTTAATATGTTTCAAAGATTCATGATCGAATGTATAACAAATTCTTTGGGCCATAAATAGTGTTGCCATGTCTCTAAAGTCCTAACAAGAGCATATAATTCTTTGTCATAAGTAGAATAGTTCAGACTAGGCCCACTCAATTTTTCGTAAAAGTATGCAACAGGTTTGCCATCTTGTAATAACACACCTCCTAATCCAATTCCACTAGCATCACATTCAAGCTCAAAAGTCTTATTAAAGTCGGGAAGTTGGAGTAAAGGAGCATGTGTCAACTTATCTTTCAATACCGTGAAGGCTTCTTCCCGTGCGGTACCCCAAACAAAAGGCACATCCTTCTTTGTAAGCTCATTGAGAGGTGCAGCAATGGTGCTAAAGTCTCTCACAAAACGCCTATAGAAACCAGCGAGTCCAAGAAAACTCCTCACTTGTGTGACCGCTTTGGGCTGCGGCCAACTCTCAATAGCTTCAATCTTGGCTTTATCAACTTCAATTCCTGTGGAGTAACAACATAGCCAAGAAAAGATACTCGGTCGGTGCAAAAGGTGCACTTCCCAAGGTTACCAAACAAACGTGCATCACGAGAGCATTAAAAACAGCACGTAAATGTTCCAAATGTTCTTCCAAAGATTTGCTATAAATCAGTATATCATCAAAGTAAACTACCACAAATCGTCCAATGAAAGCACGAAACTTCGCTCATTAATCTCATGAAAGTACTAGGTGCATTAGTTAACCCAAAAGGCATGACTAACCACTCATATAATCCAAACTTAGTTTTAAATGCTGTTTTCCATTCATCTCCCAATTTCATACGAATTTGATGGTATCCACTACGCAAATCAACTTTGGAGAATATTGTAGAGCCACTTAATTCATCAAGCATATCATCTAGCCTAGGAATAGGATGACGATAACGAATAGTAATATTATTAATGCCTCTACAATCAACACACATACGCCGACGCACCATCCTTTTTAGGCACTAGTATAATAGGAACAGCACAAGGACTAAGAGATTCGCAGATATAACCTTTGTCGAGCAGCTCCTGTACTTGACGATAATCTCCTTCGTCTCCTCCGGATTGGTACGGTATGGTGCGCGGTTGGGTAGCGATGCACCGAATTAAGTCAATTTGATGCTCAATCCTCGAATAGGTGGTAATCCGGTGGCACGCCTTGTGGGAAGACATCACGAACTCCTGCAAAATGTTAGTGACAGCAGGGGCAAAGAGGAAGGCACGCCTCGAATGAAAATAATGCCTCTTTGCACACAAAAGCATAGCAAACAGATTTGCTAGAATCTAGCTCATCAATATCAGATTTGGTGGCAAATAAACATGCACTTTTCAGTTTAATTTCGAAGCAACATTAGATGGTTTATTATTAGGCTTCATTTGTTGCTCAAATTCTTTTGCCACAATCTGATTTTCACTCTTATTTTTCTCCTGTTTTGCTTTATTAGCTCTATTAATATCATCTTTAAAATGGAATCAGGAGTCATAGGAAGCAAAGTAATATTTTTATCCTTGTGAACAAGAGTATACTGATTGTTTCTACCATGGTGTACAGAATTTTATCAAATTGCCATGGTCTACCAAGTAATAAGGAACATGCTTGCATAGGTACCACATCACAATCAACATAATCAGCATATGTAGAGATACTAAAATGCACACTAACAAAGACGTGTTACCTTAACCTTGCCGCTGTTGTTGAACCATTGGACGTAGTAAGGATGTGGATGTGGTCTTGTGGTGAGAGAAAGCTTCCACCATATCCATGCTAGCCAAGTTGTTGCAGCTCCCTCCATCTATGATGACGCTAATAGAACGTTCCTTCACAACTCCCTTTGTATGGAACAAGTTATGCCTCTGATTTTGCTCAGCTTGTGTAACCTGCACACTCAAAACACGTTGAGCAACTAAACATTCATACCTGCCAAAGATCTTCAAGCAGCCATGTATTGCGTCTCAATCTCGTAATCATCTCCACCGTGTTCTTCATGTGTAATAAGAGCCAAAGTCTCTTCATCATAGTCACTAGCGGACTCATACCCACCATCCTCGTAGCAATCATCACACGCTGAGATTGGCATTCTCTCAAAAATGTCCTCTTCCCTTACAACGACGACAAATAATATCACTTGTGTGCCCTGCTGACGCCATGGAAGAAGAAGAGCTCTGTAGGCCCAGCAGTGTGCTCTTGGCGATAGTGGTGGTTGTGCCTGCTTTCTTGTATCACGGTTGGAGGTGGCAGCCGACGGAGGTGCCGTGTAGTAGAACGTGTGGAAGTAGATGATGCACGTGGTGTCCATGATGAAGGTCGACCTGCAGAAAAGTTAGTCCGCGCCAACGCTGTCCGATCCTGCACTTCACGCTCAGCTTTACAAGCAAGATGGAATAATCGAGTGATATTATTATAATCCTTGTAGTCTAGAATGGTTTGAATCTCTATTTAATCCACCCGTAAAACGTGCAAGCATAGCTTCATTCTCCTCAACAATACCACATCTAATCAAGCCAGTTTGTAATTCCCGATAATATTCTTCACCGAATTTTTCCTTGTCTTAAGCGCTGCAATTTTTGAAGTAATTCACGTTGATAATATGGAGGAACCCAACGAGTACGCATAGCAGTTTTCAAAGCAGCCCAAGTAGCTGGAACAGGATATAATCTACAATGTTCAGACCACCAAACACATGCAAAGCTAGTGAAAGCACAAACAGCAGCAGAACACGCTCTCCTCGTGATATTGTAAACATGTAAATCGTTGTTCAGTTTCTAATTCCCAAGTAAGATATATATCAGGAACATATCTACCCTCAAATGGTGGAATATTCAATTTCAGTTTAGGGAGATGGTCATGATCTCGCACTGAAGGGGAGCCCAACATCGCCATTATTTGCATGTGGACGACCTGGTGGTTGTGGTGCTGGTGGTTGCACGTAGTTCGATGTTGATCAACCTCATCCTCGTAAGCTCACATAATCATCCTCCCCGCCGCAGCAGCAGGAGCCACGTATATCAACAGCAGCACCAAAGAGCTTGGCCAGTGAAGAGGGACACGGAAGCTCGGCGGAGGGCTGTTTCGCGATGTGGAGGTAGTCCGTGTTGTTGTAGTAGAGGTGCGTTAGGTGCAGCCGGTGGTGGTGGTGGTAGACGCCACGAGCAATTCATTAAACTTGATATCGAGCTTCGTTTGAACGCCTTCTCAATGCCATCTATCTTCTCCATGGCCTCTTCAAATCTATTTAGCACATCGTCCACCTGCCCACTCATCATTTGTTGAAACTTATCATGTAGCGCTTTGTTTGTCATGTTCTCCCGGTCAGTCTCGCCGGCTTGTGATCCTGCCATGGTTAGCAGCAATAGAAACACACAAGAATATGATTCGACAGACTACTAGGAAGTGGTGGTGGTGGTGTGGTGGACAATCACAAACCGTCAAGCAAATCTCAAATTCTTACCAGTTCTTACCCAGAAGAAAGCGGTGATCGGCAACCGATGTAGTCAAAACTCTCAAAGCTTGGATAGAGCGATTACCGTGGAGAGTCAAACGCACGATGTAGATGTATGTGGAGCTGGGAAGGCTTATAATATGGTAGCAAAAGGGTCAGAATAATCAATTCAGAGATGCAAAGTTGAATAAACGCCAACGACGGTCTCAGGTTGGTCCTAGGCTAGACCGTGCTAGAGACGCGAGCCTAGAACACTAACAAAATCACGGCGCTGCACGGAAACAACGGAAAAGCACACTGGAATTTTTTTTTCGCTTATTTTTTTTTTTTTTTTGCTGCTTTTGTTTTTTTTTTTGCTGCTTTTTTTTTTTTTTGCGAAAAATCACTATAATGGCGAGTGTCTCAAAACTCTTCCTGTGTCAAACCGACAGATGGGCACGAAATTTGTTCGACCAAATTTTTTTTTTTTTTTGCGCCTTGACCCAAAAACTGAAACGGGTCAAAAAACTTTCTATAACGGCGATCGTCTCAATCCACTTAGAAACACCTAAAATAGGGTAGCCGAAAAATTTTTGACAAGTACGCTTTTGGAAAATTTTGGGCCTAAACGGAGGGTGGTTTCAGACTTTTTTTTTTTTTTTTTCCAAACCTACTCCGCAAGGAAACACGAATCGGAAACTAGATGGATCTCAAAACAAACCTAATATGAGAAAACTTCGATTGTGGTGGATATATGGTGGTGGTATATGACAGCGGTGGTGGTATATGGTAGCGGTGGTGGTATATGGATACGGATTGGTGGTGGTAGATGGATACGGATTCAGAGCGGTGGCGGAAAAGCAATGGTGGTAGATGGCAAGGCGATGATGATGGTGCGGCAGCGGCGTGACAACTTATGACCAGAACTCGAAACTCTAAAAGACTAGACTCTAAGACCAGCAACTTGACACGACGATGCAACCGCAAATTCAACAAAGCAAAAACCCTAAAAAGATTATGCAAAGGCTCAGATTGGTTCGGATATGATGAACTAACCCTAATTTTTTTTTTGTGGCTTTTTCGTGGACAATAGGTATGAAGAATGACTCGATCTAAACTACGAAAACTGGAAAATCTCACCGAGCAACCTGGAAATCTGATACCACTTGATAGAGGCAAAGGTGTCCCGCCTTTCGATGAGATGTGGTTTTCGCTTTGGAGGAAATCGACTTTGACGATCCGACTACGAACGCGGCGAGGACGCCGCGCCTTAGCAATCGCTAAACCAACTCCGAGAGGTTATTGACCACGCCGAGCACGATCAACTCGACCACGAGGGTCTGCTTCCTGCGAGCAAACGAAGAACAAGCAAGAAACCGAGATTGCAATCTGGATATTGCGAATATAAGATGAAAGCTTTATTGATCAAGGTGGGGTTCTGTGGACGCCTTTGTCCGGTCGTTGAACACAAACGGCACGCGGGTTGCAGCTATGGCTAACTTTAATCTAAACAAAACCCAAGGTCTAAACGGTGCCCTAAGGGCTGTATATATGGAGGAAGAGGGGGAATTTCGTGGCCCTTGGTGGAGGGGTCCAAATCAACCCTAACTCTTGTTTCCCCACACATACGGACTCTAAAACAGCCTATACTTAAGTATTTCGAAATTACATGGGCCTGGCCCAATAATAAGGTGACGCAGCACCTAGAATAGCCTCGGGACGACATTTATGAAGTAGCATCTTGTATATTTCGTCCAAGGCTTCATGCACCCATTATGGTGGCTTCAAAGTCCTGAAATCATCACTTGTAACTCCGTTCTTGTTCCCCTTGCGCATGGCATTATCTCCATGCTTGTTCTTGCTCCAATGTCCATCCTTCTCCAAGCTAGGGCCTTCATTTGTAAGCAAAACAAATGTATCCAATTTAGGCAGCATCATATTCTCATGAACATTAGAATCATTACCAAGAAACGAAAGTACCTGATAATTTAATTGGCGTGCGCGAGCTCTAGTAATTGGTCCAGTATATGTAGCAGTAGGGGCTGTGGGTGTAACAATGGTATTGATGTCCTCATCAGTGCAAGTTTTTGAGAAAACCAAATCTGGATAGAAAACAAAGGGCATTATTGCATGGACCAACAATAATCCAATGGGTCCAATCTCCTGGACTTAAGTGTTTGGTAGAGTGGACTATAAGCAGGAAAGATCTCATGGGCACTAGAGCAAAACAAAATAGGGTTGCAGTAGAAAATACCAAATTGTGCCAGAGAGCAAAAGAGGATGTTTTGCTCAAATTTTTCAAAGAACACCAGTGGGTCTTTGCATATAAATGATTTATATACGCCTACTAACATCCCCAAATTTTGGTGGGATTTTTAAATAAATTTATTAAAGGGTTGTAGTGCAAAAGAGGCTCTAAGGCTTATGAGCAACCATTTTTAAAGAATTAATCTTCAGGAAAAATAATTATAGAAATAAATCCACTGATAAAAGAAATGTTTCTTGAGAGGGTATACAAGTCCAACAACATTTTTGAAAAGTTTCCACCTAGAAGGAAAAACTCAAAAATTCTGAGGGACAGAGTCATCTAAAATTAAAAGATAAAACGAGAAAATAAAAATTTAATTTCCTGGCAAAATTTTAATTAATAAATCAAGGTCAAAATTTTGTGGTGTTACAACACTACCCCCCTTAAGAAAAATCTTGTCCCCGAGATTTGCTAAGGGCTGTTTTGAAAATATTACTCCTACCATCACAAAGTAATATCACAAAAATAACCATCCTATTCATGCAATAAAATGTGGCTACAGTGAGTGGGCAATTAAGTGGTGTGAAACTATAGTGTGGTATACAGGCGCTGCGTGGGAAAGTCTATAGTTGGGGAAAACGAGATACTTCCACTTTTGGTTACAGTGAATTTAGAATAAATTTCTAAATTACTAAAATACACTGGTCGCACCCGAGAGCACAGTGCTCTCTCTGGCTGACAGGTGGACCCAGGGCCCACTGTCAGTCTCTTCTTCTACCTCTGGCTCTCTCTTCTTCTTCTCTCTCGCGCGCTTTCCCGCGCTTTCTCCATCGGCGACGCCTAGCGCGTAGAGCATCAAGGCCGTACTGCGGTAGTGCGCGGCGTGCTAGCTGCCGGTGTAGCGTGCACTCACCTCGCGGGCAGTCTGCTGTCGGCATCTTGCTCATGGATTCGCCCCAACACCGGGCGATCAAGCGACGAGCGGCACTGGTGGACCTCGCGCACCGTACACCGATCTCGAGCTATAAAATGACCGTGGTGCTCCTTTCTTCTTCCTCACACCTGGCCTCGCTTCTCCTTATCCTTCCTTCTCCTCCATTTCTGTTTGCAGGAGCTCGAGGCGAGGCTCTAATGGCGGGGGTGATGCCGGACTGGTGCATGATCCTGGTATGCGGAGGGCTGGCGGCATTGATGGGGTTCTCCGTGCTCCTGTGCGCGATGATTCTTGATGATCGTCGTGATGCCGCTGCTCGAGTGTTAGCTCTTCACGGCAGCGACGATCATGCGGACTAGGTGCTGGTGTCGGGTGCTAACTGCTGTCAGTGTGCTGGGGTAACTTGTACTCGAATAATTACCCACAAATCTCTCCTTCAGGGACTATGGAGTGCTAGGGAGGTGATCGGTTAGGTGTAACATGGGTACGTGGTTTTGCAATTAGTGCACGAGGTCGAGGGGTTGTGGTTGTGAGTCTGCTGTTATGGTGCTACGTGAATAAAAATCTATGTCGTGAAGAGATATATGCTGCAACAACTCAGGGAAAAAATCTCACTTCAAAATTTACCGAGAGTGAAAACAACTAATCAAAATTAACAGCAGTACAAACTACTCACATTAATTGAAACCAAATATTTAATTAATCTCTCCTTCAGGGACTATGGAGTGCTAGGGAGGTGATCGGTTAGGTGTAACATGGGTACGTGGTTTTGCAATTAGTGCACGAGGTCGAGGGGTTGTGGTTGTGAGTCTGCTGTTATGGTGCTACGTGAATAAAAATCTATGTCGTGAAGAGATATATGCTGCAACAACTCAGGGAAAAAATCTCACTTCAAAATTTACCGAGAGTGAAAACAGCTAATCAAAATTAACAGCAGTACAAACTACTCACATTAATTGAAACCAAATATTTAATTAATCGCACAAATTTAGGACACAACGCTTAAGTTGCAACACGTAAATAAATGCTGGGACAATGAACACAGTAGTGACGTCTACAATGAAAATGGTAAATGGACAGGGTCCTGAGAAAATGTCTCTGGTACTGGGGCACACTCCTCTTCTATCGGGGAAAGCGGGTTGACTAGTCAGTGAATCCGTCTCTCCTGGTTGGGCCTCAGTGGTCTGCCAATAGCGATCTGAGGATTTAAATCAGCGAGGCTCTGGAGATAACCCATTACCCGCTGGGTCAAACGCTCTTGAGCAACAACATACTGGGCAAGGTTGGCCAGTACTGGGTCTCTCTCAATTCGTCCACCGAGAAAAGATGCTACTTCTCCGGGTGTTGCACGACTCGGGAAGTAATAATACCCTCGTTCGCTAGCATAGGGTACCACGAATCGAAGGCGAGCAAGCGCTTCGTACGCAGCGGCTTCTATGGCCATTTGCGGAGTCGGCATAGATTTCCCCATGAAGGAGACTTCCGTTGGGTCTTGGTTTGGGTTTGCGGGAGGGATGTGCACCACTGCCCAATATTTCGAGGTGGATGGGGTGATCCTCGATTTGAGTAACTTGTACTGGGGTGGATGGATAGAACTCATGGTACTGCAGGTAAAGTCCCACAATATTTTAACAAAACTACCTGGGGTTGCATCTAGAGTTCTCAGATAAATACTAGGTCTTGGCATGGCAAGGGAATGACTGTGAGAGTTGTGCACAAGGTGAGGGGTACTTGGCAAGGTCACGAGGTGGCCTTTTATATAGCATTGGGGCTGGGTTATCGATTATGGTGTGGGGCAACTAGTTTGTCGAATCTGCCCTATGGGGTCGGGGTCAATGCTATAGATACACATATCTCATAAAAGTGATGTATTACTGTGGGCGTCGTCGGGGTGGTTTTTGGTAGCTACGCCCGGAATTAAAATGCAACCGTACGCCAACATACTTATGCATGGTTACTATTCAAAACAGAGGCACACAAGCAGGCTGCATTAATTATGGCGATACATGATCACATAATTACAGGGCGTAGAGATACTAAGGCTTGTTACTACTCGAGTGACTTAGTCTACCTCGTTAATATCTAAGCGGGCGTGCCTTGTGGACGTCGAGGCTTCTCCACGGGTTTCATCATCGGGGTTAGCTGGATGAAGCTGAGGGGCTGCAGGGTCGGGGTAGCGATGATGACCATCGCGGGGGTTGTTGGCCACAATCCCGTTGGAGCGTGTTCCCAAAAGGCGACGAAGCGCTTCTGGGGACACCAAAGTATTTTGGTCGATGGCTGGGACATATCTCAAGGACTCGATCGGTTGTCCGAACAACACGACTGGGTTGTCGGCGTCGGGCTCATCTTCTCCTCTCACCGGGGCTCGGCGAACCAGTTCTCCACGAGCTGCGATCAGATCAAGGGTGATTTGATCGAACAGTTCCTCTAGTGCACTTACATAGCGCACTGATGCAACAATGCAGATCCGCCTCGTGATCTCCGCTGGCAACTGGGTGGCCTACCATACCCGTCACGGCTAGGGTAGTAGTAGAACGAGCGACAGTTAACTCTGTGCGACAAGTGCCGGAGTTGAACTATAGCCTCTCGAGCAACTAGTTGGCTGGCTTGTGGCTCAAAGGAAGTTGTTCTTCCGGTGGACCTGTAGGGGCGTTCTGGCGATAGACCCCTACCATAGATGTGCACAGTGGCCCAGAATTGACGGCTCTCACTGCTCATGGGTCCTTGGTACACAACATACTCTGGGGGCTCTTCTAATGCAAAGGCACGGCGGGTGAGGTTTGCTAGCACGGTCACAAAACTTCCAAGGTTGGTTGATGTGGTCTCATTGTGCACAATGGGGCCAGGCATTATAGCTCGGTTTGGGGAAGAGGTTGTGCTCTGCTGGGTTGAGGTTAGCGTGCCCTTTTTATAGAAAAACGGGACGGAGTCTTCCTTCGCACGCTTGCGAAAGATACTATTTAGGTGTCGGTCACGGGTGCGTGATCGACAGGCTAGGCTGATAGGTTGGGCACCGACTGCCAAAAGGTGTCGGGTCACTGTGTGGCTATCCTACATGAGAAGCTTGGCTGGGGTTAGGTTAAGGTTTGGTGGGTTGGTTATCCTAGGTTTATCGACCTGGCTAAGATAGGATTAGCCAATGGTCAGCCTGGCTCTGATACCAAGGTTCTCGCGACCGGATTTTCGGGATATAAATTTCCCAGAAAATGGCCCTTGTGCTCACCAGCACCAGAATTACTGTTAGCTGATGAGGCACCAACTTGATACAGAAATTCCAAGCAAAATACAAAATGTGTAGTACAAGACCATTCTGGCTTATGAGTACAACAATTGGTTTCTAGTGGCTGATGGCGGAAGCGGTTTGTGGTTCATCTGCGTCTATGGGACTCCATTTCACATAGGAACAGCTGACCTGGATAACTCCTATCTTCGCGAGGCTGCTATCATCATTGCGTAGGTTGCAGGGCTGTCATTGCAACGCTCCTCTCCATGTAAGAAATCTGGCCAAGGCAATAGCCAGGGACAAGCCAGTGAGTACTTTGAATGTACTCGCAAACATTATGAACACAGGGATAACAAATAAATGATAATCATGCTCTGAAATATTTCATGATCACAATGTCAGTCACGAAATAAAAATCCATGATGCACGCAAGCAGGTTATTCATATACAACATGAATATACAATAAGGGAGTAGAAATAGAATGCACCGATCGGGTCTCTGAAGCGATGCCTCGAAAAGATAATAATGTAAAGCATGCCTCAATCGGGCGTCTGAGCGACACCACATAAAGGGCTTATGAATAAAAGAAATAACAAGCATGCCACAGTCGGGCGTCTGTGCGACACCACATAAAGGGCTTATAAACGATTTAAATAACAAGCATGCCACAGTCGGGCATCTGAGCGACACCACATAAAGGTCTTATAAATGATTTAAATAACAAGCATGCCACAGTTGGGTGTCTGTGCGACACCACATAAAGGGCTTATAAATAATTTAACTAACAAGCATGCCACAGTCGGGCGTCTGAGCGACACCACATAAAGGGCTTATAAGAGAATAATCACAGTGAATATCCAGGAGGTAGAACTGTCCCAGGGATACTCAATAATTCAAATATTGTAAATGGTTAGTCCTTAATGATAATAATCATAATCATCATGAGTTACTAGTCATTATCCATGTTCTGGTTTAGCAATTTTTCCTCCGAAGACCGACACTAAGACCGACACTTGACCCATCCCAGACTGTAGTCCTTAACCATGGACACGGCTATTCGAATAGGTATAATCTCTGCAGAGGGTGTACTCTTTACCCACGAGTAACGGATTCCTTTAGTCCATCGGGACTAATTCCGCCCACGGTCTTTTAATTGAAAACACACCTGACCGCACATTATCAGCCTTAACTTACCGTGTCCGAATCACCCACGACACCCGTTAAGCAAAACTCTAAGTGGGGAGGCTACAACCTCGACTAGCATGGGATCACAAAATTTATAACGCGCGCAAACTAGGGGAGCTAACCCCTCGGCTCCAACCGGAAACACCCATGCCCCCGGACCAGGTGGCATGCCTACCGGATGCAGCCGGTATCTTCCACTATAGCCTCTCTATACAGTGTGTGCTAGGAAGGGGTTGACAACTTACTAAACCGTACCCTACCTATGGCAGGGACAAGTGGTAGTACGAAACAAGTATGGGGGTTACTGGAACAAGACTCGATCTAAGGTCGACTCAGGAGGTTAAAGCATTTCCTGCGTGATAAGCATAAGAAACATATTTCACACCAATCAGACAGAATCACCACTCATCATACCTTACCATGCCTTACCGGACATAACCGTCTCGACGAAGAACTAGAGACAAGCTCGTGTCTACCCAAGACAGAGACTTTCCCGGATTCCTTCCGATAGGCATGAAAGGCATACGAGGGTGATTACTATCAGAAGCATATCAAATTCCAACAGCAAGGAATCATTATTATGCACTCATGAATATGGTCATAGCACCACATAAAATACCGAATACTTTGCGTCAAGGTGGTGTCGTACATGCATCGAACGACACACAACAAATATTATGCCGGGGTTCAGAATTCTTGCCTTCAAGAGTATGCAAGGGGGTGCACTTTTTGAAAGTTGCCTTCTTCTTCAAAATCCTATTTTACGAAAATTTGAATTAACACATAGTTTCAAAACAGTACAAAAAGTTGTTTGGAAAATTTTCAAATAAATATGAGAATAAACTAGACGAAATTTGAGAAACAACAGAAAAAGAATCAAATCAATTGGACTTGTATTTTGAAAGTTATAGCCAGTCAAAATTTAGTCAAAAACTGTTTTTAAATAAAACAGAAAAAGAAAAACGGTTCGGTAGCACTTACGTTTTCCTCTAGCAAAGGCGTATTTGGTGGAATACGCTTCCACTTAAACCGGCGCGGGCCGGCTCAGGGTCACTGACAGTGGGTCCCTTGGGCCCACTGGACAGGTTTGACCAGTCGCCCACGCCTCCTTCTCCTCTGACCGAGCAGTGGCGGGCTCCGGCGATCGCCGTCGACGAACGTCAGCTCCCCACGGGATTTCGAGGGCAGGGATGGATCCGCCAGTCCAGGGCGGCCCTCCCAGTGGTCGATAGGTTGGCGGGGGTGGAGGGGGTCGCCGGCGGCAAGCTCCGTGGCGGACGTTGGTTTCGGGAGGATTGGGGGCTCAAGCTACGGTGGTTCTTGATCGGGTTTGAGAGGTGGGGTGGCTTCGCAAGGTCAAGGAGAAGAGGATGGTGGCACCGATGGATCGGGAGGCCTCGCCGCGATTTAACGGGACCGGAGTGTGGCGGCGGCCGAACTGGCCGGAGACGAGGAAGACGGCCTCCCTCCGTCGATTGCTGGCTGTGGGGGCTCTAGAGGGATGGTCTGAGGTCGCCTGAGGGTCTGGACGAGCTCAGGGTCTCCTATTTATAGGCGTTCGACATTGGTTTGACGGCGGCAGTGGATAGGAACGGCGAACCACCGTTCTGTAGCCAAGGGGCGCGTGGCGATGGCTGGCAGGGTCTGGCAGGGCGAGAGGATGAGCTCGGGCTGTTCAGGGGCGAGCTGGCGCGCGACTGTGGCTCGGGCGGCGCCGTCCATGGCATGAGCGTGTTGTGGACACCGGTGTGCCGCCAAGGGGCTTGGAGGGTTCTGCGAGTGGATAGGAACGAGGCATGGCCCTGCGGGCGAGCGAAGGCCAGGGGCAAGACGCGGCGGCTCGGTGCGCGCACGTGCAAAACGTGCGCTCTGGGCGCGCCCAGAGCGCCAGGTGCTCGACGCAGTGCCAACGCGTTCTAGGCCTCTCTGATGCCCCTGCAACGAAACAGAACTAGGCTAATGATCATGAGAGAGCTAAAAGATATGCTGGTAAGGTCATTAGAGCAACTTCCTAATGCTAGTCTAAAAGCATGCCAAAACTGACCATGCTCCTAACCTGCTTGATGAAATGTCAAGGGTATCTAGGCATCTCTTCGGCTGGCCAGAGTCTCCAGTTTGGGGTCTCTTTGGGTACACGTGATGATGGCAAGGTTCTTAGGGCAAAACCAGAAACTTGTTAGTGTAAATTTTTGAGAAAACCAAATCTGGACAGAAAACAAAGGGCATTATTGCATGGACCAACAATACTCCAATGGGTCCAATCTCCTGGACTTAAGGGTTTGGTAGAGTGGACTATAAGCAGGAAAGATCTCATGGGCCCTAGAGCAAAACAAAATAGGGTTGCAGTAGAAAATACCAAATTGGGCCAGAGAGCAAAAGAGGATGTTTTGCTCAAATTTTTCAAAGAACACCAGTGGGTCTTTGCATATAAATGAAGTATATACTCCTACTGAACGCCATACGACGCCTGTTGCAATTGGGTTTCTCCGCGGTATCAGCTAGATCGCGATCGTCTTTTGCAGGGTTGGGTTCTTGAGAAGGAGGCTCCAAGAATTCGTCACCGTACCCATGTTCGTTGAAGTACTTATCGATGTTGGTAAATGTACCATCGTCGTCATCGTCATCCAGATCCTGTGCCATATGCATGTCCGGATCCTGTGCCATATGCATGTCCGGCATGCTCGGTAGCGTTGCGGCGGTCCTGCCATGGCTTGGCGCCGGCACGACTGGCGGTGTTGTTTGTGGAGTGGTGTCCCCCTGATACGTCTCCAACGTATCTACTTTTCCAAACACTTTTGCCCTTGTTTTGGACTCTAACTTGCAAGATTTGAATGAAATTAACCCGGACTGACGCTGTTTTCAGCAGAACTACCATGATGTTGTTTTATGTGTATAAAAGAAAAGTTCTTGGAATGTCCTGGAAATCCACGGAGGCACTTTTTGGAATTTATAAGAATTATTGGGCGAAATAAATACGCGCGCCCCCTATCTCGTGGGCCCCCTGGACCTCCTCCAACCTCAACTCCAACTCCATATATTCCGCCTCGAGGAGAAAAAAATCAGAGAGAAAGTTTCATCGCGTTTCACGACACGGAGCCGCCGCCAAGCCCTAATCTCTCTCGGGAGGGCTGATCTGGAGTCCGTTCGGGGCTCCGGAGAGGGAGATTCATCGCCGTCATCATCATCAACCATCCTCCATCACCAATTTCATGATGCTCACCGCCGTGCGTGAGTAATTCCATCGTAGGCTTGCTGGACGGTGATGGGTTGGATGAGATTTACCATGTAATCAAGTTAGTTTTGTTAGGGTTTGTTCCCTAGTATCCACTATGTTCTGAGATTGATGTTGCTATGACTTTGCTACGCTTAATGCTTGTCACTAGGGCCCGAGTGCCATGATTTCAGATCTGAACCTATTATGTTTTCATGAATATATGTGTGTTATTGATCCTATCTTGCAAGTCTATAGTCACCTATTATGTGTTATGATCCGACAACCCCGAAGTGACAATAATCGGGATACTTCTCGGTGATGACCGTAGTTTGAGGAGTTCATGTATTCACTATGTGCTAATGCTTTGTTCCGGTTCTCTATTAAAAGGAGGCCTTAATATCCCTTGGTTTCCGTAAGGACCCCGCTTCCACGGGAGGGTAGGACAAAAGATGTCATGCAAGTTCTTTTCCATAAGCACGTATGACTATTTACGGAGTACATGCCTACATTACATTGATGAATTGGAGCTAGTTCTATATCACCCTATGTTATAAATATTGCATGAGGAATCGCATTCGGCATAATTATCCATCACTGATCCATTGCCTACAAGCTTTTCATATATTGTTATTCGCTTATTTACTTTTCCATTGCTACTGTTACAACTACTACAAAAACCCAAAAAACATTTATCTTTACCTTTTGCTACCGTTACCATTATTATCATACCACTTTTGCTACTAAACACTTTGCTGCAGATACTAAGTTATCCAGGTGTGGTTGAATTGACAACTCAACTGCTAATACTCAAGAATATTCTTTGGCTCCCCTTGTGTCGAATCAATAAATTTGGGTTGAATACTCTACCCTCAAAAGCTGATGCGATTCCCTATACTTGTGGGTTATCAAGACCAATTTCTGGCGCCGTTGCCGGGGAGCATAGCTCTATTCTCTGAGTCACTTGGGATTTATATCTGTTGATCACTATGAAGAACTTGAAAGACGCTAAGACAACAATTTATCCCTCAACTACGAGGGGAGGTAAGGAACTGGCATCTAGCTCTGCACTAGATTCTCCTTCCGTTATTAGTAAGCTTGCGACACCTAAACCTGCTACTGCTATGAATCCTGATATGTCGCATGTTATTGATGATGCCACTTCTGCTATGCATGATGAAACTACTTCTGTGCTTGATACTACTTTGCCATTAGGTGAATTTCTAGATGAACAACTTGCTAGAGTTAGGGGATGAAATTATCAAGATCCTATTATCGATGATAGTGATGATGAAGGTTCCCCCAATGATTATGTATTACCTGTTGCTCCTAAGGGTTATGTTATGAATGAAAAAGCTGCTTTGGAAATCCTTGCTTGCAATGATAGAAATCATCTTAAGAAATTATTAGCTAAATGGAAGCAGCAGTCTCTTAATGGTAGAATGAAACCCGATCCTGCTTTTGCTACTTCACCTATCTGTGTTACTGATAAGTATTATGAATTCTCTGTTGATCTTGATATTATTACTTTAGTTGAATCTGATCCTTTTATGGCCTTGAATCTGAAACTGTTGTGGCACATCTTACCAAGTTGAATGATATAGCCACCCTATTTACTCATGATGAGAAGTCTCGCTATTTATATATCCTTAAGATATTCCCATTCTCATTAAAGGGTGATGCTAAGACTTGGTATAATTCTCTTGCTCCTGGTTGTGTGCGTAGTCCCCAGGATATGATTTATTACTTCTCTGCTAAATATTTCCCTGCTCATAAGAAACAAGCTGCCTTGCGGGAAATATATAATTTTGTGCAAATCAAAGAAGAGAGTCTACCACAAGCTTGGGGAGGCTTCTCCGGTTACTTAATGCTTTGCCTGATCATCCTCTTAAGAAAAATGAAATACTTGATATCTTTTATAATGGACCTACCGATGCTTCCAAGGACTACTTGGATAGTTGTGCTGGTTGTGTTTTCAGGGAAAGAACAGTCGACGAAGCTGAAATATTATTGAATAATATGTTGACTAACAAAAATAATTGGACTCTTCCTAAGCCAGTTCCTGAAGTTATTCCTGAACCAATTGAGCCAACTCCTGAGCCTATTCCTAAACCCACTCCAAGAAGAGAGGTGTTTTATTTCTCATCTGAAGATATGCAAGAGGCAAAGAAATCAATGAAAGAAAAAGGTATTAAAGCTGAAGATGTTAAGAATTTACCACCTATTGAAGAAATACATGGTCTTAATTTATCATCAAGAACCACATTGTCTTGATAACCCGACACGTAGTAAAGGTAAATTCTCTCTATAGATATGATAAAGTTGAAATACCCTCTACTAAATTTCATAGCCCATGCTTAGATGAATTTGACGACTTTATGGCTAGGCAAGAAAGTTTTAATGCTTATGTTGGTAGAGAGTTAAAGAATAATGCTTTCGAGATAGGACGCGTAGGTGATAATCTGGCTAGAGTTAAAGATGAACTTCACCGCGTTAGCAAATATGCTTCTATGGTTGCTACTCAAGCTGAGCAAGTAATCAAAGCTCAAAATGATTTGCTTGATGAATTGAATAATAAAAATGACTTTGCTGTTAGAGTAGCTACTAGAACTAGTAGAATGACTCAGGAACCTTTGTGTCCTGAAGGCCACCCTAAGAGAATCGAACAAGATTCTCAGAGAAATAATTTAGAGGCACCTAGTTCTTCTAAAAAGAAGAAGAAGAAAAACGATAGAACTTTGCATGTTTCTAGTGAACCTGTCATAGACACACCTGAGAATCCCAATAATATTTCTATTTCTGATGCTGAAACACAATTAGGTGATGAACATGAACCTAGTGATAATGTTAATGATAATGTTCATGTTGATTCTCAACCTAGTAAAGACAATGATGTAGAGATTGAACCTGCTGTTGATCTTGATAACCCACAATCAAAGAATCAATGCTATGATAAGAGATATTTTGTTGCTAGGAAGCACGGTAAAGAAAGAGAACCATGGGTTCAGAAACCCATGCCCTTTCCTCCTAAACCGTCCAAGACAAAGGACGATGAGGATTTTGAGCGCTTTGCTGAAATGATTAGACCTATTTTCTTACGTATGCGCTTAGCTGATATGCTTAAAGTAAATCCTTATGCTAAGTACATGAAGGATACCATCACAAATAAAAGAAAGATACCGGAAGCTGAGATTTCCACCATGCTTGCTAATTACACTTTTAAGGGTGGAATACCAAAGAAACTTGGAGATCTCGGTGTACCAACTATACCATGCTCTATTAAAAGAAATTATGTTAGAACTGCTTTATGTGATCTTGGAGCCGGTGTTAGTGTTATGCCTCTCTCTTATATCGTAGACTTGAATTGAATAAGTTGACACCTACTGAAATATCTTTGCAAATGGTGATAAATCAACTGCTATACCTGTCGGTATTTGTGAGGATGTGCCTGTTGTGGTTGCAAATGTCACTATCTTAACGAACTTTGTTATTCTTGATATTCCTGAGGACGATAGTATGTCTATTGTCCTTAGTAGACCTTTTCTTAATACTGCAGGGGCTGTTATTGATTGCAACAAAGGCAATGTCACTTTTCATGTTAATGGTAATGAGCATACGGTACACTTTCCGAGGAAACAATCTCAAGTTCATAGCATCAATTATATTGAAAAGGTTCCAACTATCATTTTTGGAGGCTTTGAATTTCCTCTCCCTACTGTCAAGAAAAAGTATGATATTCTTATTGTTGGGGATTTTCATATCCCTCTTGAGGTAACTTAGTGTTATTCGAAATTTCTCCGGTTCCATGTTATTCGGAATGAGTTCGTTAACAAGACTTGATCAACCTTGTTAGTGGGTTCATTTTGATGATCACGAGATGGATGAAACTAGAAGGCAGAACCTTATGTACCCTCTTTTTACTTTCTGTTATTTAGAATAAATAAAGCAAAAATAGTATTATCCGTCTGTTTTCTGAATTATCCGTGCATTAAAAAATAGTCCGAAAATAAAAGTGCTCGAAATGCCCTGCAAATTTAGTATGGTTTTTTCTGGAATATTTGAGGATTTTAGGCACTGAAAACACTTCAGGAGGGCCAAGCACCAGGCCACAAGAGAGGAGCCCCCCCCCTATAGGGCGCGACCCCTGTCTCGTGGGCCCCTGGTTGCTCCCCTCCACTTATGCCAGCACCCACACACTCCATCTTCTACCCAAAAAAATCCCCATCCAGCTCAAGCACGAGTTCTAGCTCGTTTTTCTGTGATTTTCGATCTCTTAGCTCAAAGCTCCATTCACAAAACTGCTTTGGGAGATTGTTGCTTGGTATGTGACTCCTCCATTGGTCCAATTAGTTTTTGTTCTACTGCTTTATTCATTGTAAATTTTTGCTGCATAGGTGACCATGTTCTTGAGCTTGCATGTTAAATTTTTGAGATCCCAAGCAATTCCAATGCATGATATAGGCTCTAGGCACTTGTAGGAGTAGTTGCTATCAATCTTGTTTAGTTTTATTCACTTTTGTTTTGAAGTTAATAAAATTTCAGAAATTTTCAGAAAAAGAAATATGCTTAGAAGAATGTACCAAGGAGGTTCCTCGGCAAAGAAAGGTCCAAGGATTGCTATACGTGAGCAAGATGTTGAATTGCCGAGGGACGCAAATGTACGGGCTTGTGAGTGGCCATCCGATGATTTTATGGTCGAAGCAGGCTTCAAGGAGGAATTTGACGCATATGTGCATAATGCCGAGCTAGAGGACTTCTTACAAGATAAGTGTCCGCAGTACTATCAACTGACTGATTCTTTTGTGCGGAGGTTTAAATATAACTGTGCGCGTAATTCTCCTAGTGTCATGTTTGATATTTATGATACATCTTATACCATGGATTTAGAGGATTTCACAACTGCTTGCAAACTCCCGCCGTGGGGTAATATTAATGATCCTCCAAAATCTGAATTTAGAGATTTTCTTGCTAGTATTACTATGGGAGAATCTAGGGACGTAGCACAAGGGAGCATTCATTTTCCTGCTATACATTACTCTGCTCTCTTTATTGGTAGATGCATTAACGGTAAGGACGAATTATGTCACATGTGTACTCCTGATCTTTGTGTCCTCAAGAGTGTTGTGTCAGGTTATAAAGGTTATAACTTGGGGGCAATAGTTGCACGTAGGTTGCAGAATAATAGTAGAAAGAGAGATTTATTTGGAGGAATTTATGCAACCCGTGTGGCTAACTTTCTTAATAAAGCTCCACGAGAGGGGGATATGATTTTGCTTCCTGTTTATTTGGATAAAGAAGCTATGTTCAATCATCATTTTCTCGAGAGGAATGAACAATTCCTCCATTATCGACTAATCTATGACAGACGCAACGTCGTCCCTGTTACTCTTCCTGTTCCCTACCTTTTTGATTATTAGGCAAAAGGAAGATATGTTGTCACCAAGGAATAAGCAACTGAATATGAGAGGGTAATGGAGGCAGCTCGCCAACATGCTGCTGCTCAGGAGGCGGTCGCCTCTGCATATCAGTACGACCCCAATTTCACTTATGGATATCAGCCAGGCGGTCCTTGGTACTAGACCAACTTAGGCCAAAAGCCTAAGCTTGGGGGAGTACGTATTTCTCACCGACTTTACATTCATGTTCACACACTAGTCGTCGGTGCTCATACTCTTTCATTGTACTATCCATGCTAGTTTAATTTTGTTTTTCTAGTTTTCTTCTTGTGTGTTTGATAAACCTTAAGAAAAACAAAAAAAATAGTTAGTTTAATTTCCATGCTTGTAGTAGAAATTAAAATGAAAACCCAAAAAGATTCTAGTTCTTCTTCTTACTTGTTGGGAGCTTTCCCGTGTAAATAGTTTATTTTATTTTCTCGCAACGGAATGCGTCATGTTCATGGGGAGGCAACGGAATGCGTCGTGTCAATCGGGAGGCAACGGAACGCGTGGGAGTCAAACGGCTGGGTCGGAACGGAATGCGTGGTCGTGTTCATCAGGAGGGCTTGGACGGAACAGGCGATGGAAACGAGGCCTGGCGTACCGCACAACGGAGGAAACGGACCTCCTACGGTCGAAACGGGGGTCCTGTTGATCGGGAGGGGTGTGGCGTACCGCAAAACAGATGAAACGGACCTCCTACGGTCGAAACGGGGGTCCTGTTGATCGGGAGGGGTGTGGCATACCGCAAAATGCATTTAAACGGACCTCCTACGGTCGAAACGGGATCCCGTTGATCGGGAGTGGTGTGGCGTATCGCAGAAAAGCGGATTTAAACGGACCTCCTACGGTCAAACGGGGTCCTATTCATCGAGAGGGGTGTGGTGTACCGCAAAACAGGACTCCACGGGATACTGTTCATCTCCACTGTCGACCTCCTCCAGCCTCCACGGGCTCCTGTTCATCCAGCCTCCACGGGCTCCTGTTCATACAGCCTCCAACGCGCGCTACTCCACCGCCTACTGTTCAACCACCCTCCATCGCTCACTGCTCATCCAGACCTCCACACCACGGGTCCTGTTCAACCACCCCTCCACGGGCACCCTCCACCGCTCTCTGCTCATCCAGCCTTCACACCACGGGTCCTGTTCATCCACCCTCCACGGGCACCCCTCCACCGCTTCATCGCTCATCCAGCCCTCCACCACACCACGCGTCCTGTTCATCCAGAGGCAACACCACCGCCACCGTTCATCCAACTCCCCCGCAACGCCACTGCTCATCCCAGAGGCAGCATCGATCGACTTCATGGCAGCCGTAGCGGCGAATCGCCGATCGGGTTCGATTAACACCATCGATCGATCGCTTCGGGTTCGATGAACGCGTAGCCTGCGCAAAGGTAATCGCTCGAGTTCGATTAGAGCTAACGCCTCGCACACACGAGCGTACGTGTACGAGAGAAACGCGCATCACTCGGCCCCCGACCTCCCACCGTAACCAGGAACTTGCCGATATTTTCCTCGCCCTCGCTTCTACCATGGTTTTTTCCGTCATGGACGGCCCAAAGAATGTCATGCAGCTGCGTCTCCGCCCACCGGTGACTAAAAGCCCATTTTCTGTCATGATTTTTGTCATAGAAGTAGGAGCCCACCACATCTATGATGATACCGGTTTTGTCACAATTATCGCCATAGAAGTGTCATATGTATGATGAAAAAAATTGTTCGCCCAAAATGTCACGGATGTGTCATTTTTTGTAGTGGTACCGCTTGAATTATTCGTTCTCGGCTAAAATATCGAAGTGTAATTGCACCTATAACCAAAGTCGCAAACTGCATATCAATATATCTATCCTGCACAAGTATGCCAATAGTTTCAAACAACAGATTAGAAAAGTATTTATGCTACGTTGTCATGATACGGGGACTTTCTGGTAGATGGCCTCGATGTTTCCTCAAGCCATGAAAATGTACTATAATTTGCTTGTCATCAATGCCTGCAAATCTCTATGTCTCCCTCAACATAGCAGATCATCATTAGACACTAAATCCTTCAATGGGAGCTTGCAAAATCTTGCATTAGATCCCTCAATAGACACTATATGTTCATCACCAGGAGCATGTAAAATATTTGCATCAAATCCTTCATTAGCGATGCATTCATTAGACACTTGTGCTCAAGAACAACATGAGCTTGTATGTTTGCACGGAAACTTGATTAGATACATCAGATTCATCGATTCAGATTGATTGGGGAGTTATAAAATAAGCATAAATTGGTTTCATTTTCTCATAGATTCCCTACATACAAGCAGTTTTACAACACCATCGGCTTTAACTATTGGCCAGAAATTGAACAGTTGAATTAGATATAATTAGGGATGTGATGTACCTGCTCGTTAAGATGCTACCCTTGCAAGCTGCGATGATCTGCTCGCTTCATAAGCTCGATGCCATGCCCGTCTTGTCGCCGCTGCCTCCCACGCAGCTACACCTGTGGTTGGATCTTCATCTTCTTGTCCATCCGTTCGATTGAAGCCCGGCGACCGCCCTCCAATGAGGGCGCGAGGAAGTGTTGTGTCGGTCTGTCCAGTGGAGGCTAGGTTAGAAGTGAACCAGACTGGAGGGTGGAGCGAACAAATTGGGATTTTTCCTACTGTCGATCGATATGGGAGGCGCTCGTTGGGGCCGCGAGCCTGCTATAGGGCCTACATTGCACTTATGTTATTGGCCCATCCAAATTTAAACATTTTTCTTCATTTTTTACATTGCCTGCTTGTGCGTTGGGCCAAACAAAACTAGCCTCGGCCAACCTGGACGACTCAAACTAGGTGCACACTTTCCAGTCACCCGAGGCGGCCGCCCATACCATCCCCTATGGTGGCGTCGCCCCTTTTTGTGTGTATGATTGGGGTAGTGAAAAATATTCCAGTGGCGCTTTTGATTTACTCACAGAATGGTTGAATTGCTTGTTTCTATGAACTGAGTTCATCAATAATGTGAAGGATGCCAGTCTTTTCATCCTATTGTAGATTGCTTAGATCTCAATATGCCAAATGTAATCGCATGAAATATACAGTAAAAGCCAGTGTGATGTGTGTGGCTACAACTAGTCTGACTACACGTCCTCGTATAACATATCAAGGACGCACCATCTTACCAGATTAACCATTCGACTTACCGATGCAGTGTGGGAAGAAAGAAGTATTGGGACTGCGTATCCAAGCAATTGATGCCATGGACTCCTTGGTAGAACCTTGTAAGCGAAAAAGAAGTTGCAGTGTGCCTGTACAAAGAGCTAGCATAAGTTCAGTTATCTGCTTCTCGGAATTTTAGTTAGCCACTTATTGCAAAATTGTTCAATTATGTTGCTTGGCTTAATTCAGTTTGCTACTGATTACATAATGCCATAGCCTGTTAATCCTATTATAGACTGCGCCTATCCATGTGTTTGATACTTACTATTAAGAATTACCTGTTTGCCTGAACTTAAATAGCTACTTAAGCACGTAGATAGCTGGTCATATGTACTTCTAGGGTGCAACAGAATTCACATGTAATTTACGTTCTGATACCCTGTTTGTATAAATGGTTTGCTATTATCACTTGTAGCACTAGTAATGTTTGCATGTTCATAGATAGAAAACTGTCAGGTTTATATGAGGGACACCGTCTTTTTAACTTATATATGTGTTGGGATCATTTTGCTTACATCAAAGAAATGTATAGATGTTTGTGTTGCTGGTAACGGTACCGACTTGTTACTTTAATGCGTTGCAAAGAACTTGTTAGTTTTACTAGTTCATGTGTAATTAAATATGTTGCCAAAACCGGTTAGTTTTACTAGTTTGATGTTAGTTTCTTATGGCTCTTGCAAAACTTTATTTATTGATTGCTAATATTCAAGTTTGCAGGATCCAACTGAAACTCCGTTGGCACAACAGGTATGTTTTCAGAAACTTCCTTGTTTACCTGGTTTGCTGCTGTAACTTGTTGCTGTAATCATCTTTCCAACTTCAAGTTTTCAGGATCGAATTGGAAGTCCAATTGCACAACAGGTACATTTTCGAAAATATATTTGTGTAGCATGTTTGCTGTTGTAACTTGTTGCTCTAATCAAGTTACTGACTACTCAACTTTTCAGGATCCAAGAGAAACTCCAATGCCACAACAGGTTCCTTTTGCAAAACTTGTTTGTTTAACTGCTTTGCTACTACAACCGGTTGCTGTAATCACGTTACTGGCTACTCATCTTTTCAGGATCCAAGAGAAACTCCAATGCCACAATAGGTACCTTTTGCAAAACTTGTTTGTTTAAGCGCTTTCTTCTTGCAACAACCGGTTACAATGATGTTAATAACTACTTTTCAGCATCCAATTGAAACTCTTTAATTCCTTGTTTGTTTAACTGGTTTGCTGTTATAACTCCCAGTTGAGATGTTTTGCTAACTTCAACTTTTCAGAATCCAATCGGAACTTTAATGGCAAAACAGGTTAGCCCAAGATCAAAGAGCGATGTCCCCATGGACGTTGTATCATCCCACAGAAGTGGCACCGACCCAATCGTGCATCATGAATTGCCAACTGCCGATGCTCTAGAGGCTAAACTAGTGGTAGAAAGACATTCTGCGTCTGCACTTAGAGATGGAGTTGACATGTTGAGGAAGCAAACAGCACAATCACAAGCAGTACTCAAGACAACCATTAAATATTTGGTGGATTTCAAAACGAAGCAAGCTGAGACTGACCACATCGTTAAGGTCCTGAATGAAAAAAGGAAATTAAATTCCCACTTGGTAAATCATAGGTGAAATGTTCTTTCCATCGTTGAATAACCTTTGTGTTGTTTGTTCATGTAATCAATCAAACCATTTGTTTTAGAGATCATGTAATAATTGTTTTTTGTTTTTTGGGTTGTAATTTTATTTGAGCACAAGTCTGTATTAATTGATAAGACTCGGAGACATTTCATTTTGATTGCTGTGCCAGACCTACAAATATGCCAATCGGGTTGAATGTGCATTGAGCAATAATAGTAGTATAGATGGACCATAAATGGCACGCATCGGAAAGGGCAAAAATGCTATAGTAGCTTCGCTAAAAAAAGGATGTTGTTCTTGCAAAAAAAGTACAGCGGCCTGGCTTATGTATGTTAGTTGATATTATTGATCCATATACTCTATAAGTGTTTATATGTCTGTTAGTTATGTACATTCTTGGTTGATTGACTCGGTATTTGAATCATGATACATCGCTTGTGTACATATCTAAATGGGAGTACACATTATGTTGCGTGTGACATTTGAGTTGGACATAAAGTGTTCCAAATATTCGAATTCACCTTAAACTGGATTCTAGCTTCTGAATTTGAGTATCGACATTTGTAAATCATATTCATATATGACAGTGGAATACATCTTTGTCGTGTTTTTTTTAGTAAAGGAGGATGACCCCTGGCCTCTGCATCTGGGAGATGCATATGGCCACTTTATTGATTATTCTCGAGGACCTTACAAAGTGTTACAACAATAAGCCTGAGTCCACCATCTAGGCAACATATGCCACTACTCCTATCCATATGATGAAGGGGTTCTAGCTGGGCCACTACCCAGACCACTCACCTAATCCTAACATCATAATCCGGAATCCCCAGCCTAGCCACATACCAGGTCTGGGACATAAACCGTTCTGACGCACTCACAGGTGTCGTCTCCACCATGTTCCACTGGTCCATTGCTACCTCTTGAGCACTGCGTTGGATTTCCTTGAAGAGGAAAGGGTGATGCAGCAGAGTAGAGTAAGTATTTCCCTCGGTTTTTGAGAACCAAGGTATCAATCCAGTAGGAGGCTACGCACGAGTCCCTCGTACCTACACAAAACAAATAGCTCAATGCAACTAACGCGATTAGGGGTTGTCAATCCCTTCACGGTCACTTACGAGAGTGAGATCTGATAGAGAAGATAGATAATACTTTTGGTATTTTTGATATAAAGATGCAAGGTAAAATAAAAGGCAAAGTAAAAAGTAAAGCAATAATAAAGTGATTGAATATTGATATGATGAGAATAGACCCGGGGGCCATAGATTTCACTAGTGGCTTCTCTCAAGAGCATAAGTATACTACGGTGGGTGAACAAATTACTGTTGAGCAACTGACAGAATGGAGCATAGTTATGAGAATATCTAGGTATGATCATGTATATAGGTATCACGTCCGAGACAAGTAGACCGACTCCTGCCTGCATCTACTACTATTACTCCACTCATCGACCGCTATCCAGCATGCATCTAGAGTATTAAGTTCAAGAAAACAGAGTAACGCTTTAAGCAAGATGACATGATGTAGAGGAATAAATTCATGCAATATGATAAATACCCCATCTTGTTATCCTCGATGGCAACAATACAATACGTGCCTTGCTACCCCTCATCCTTTGGGAAAGGACACCGCAAGATTGAACCCAAAGCTAAGCACTTCTCCCATTGTAAGAAAAACCAATCTAGTAGGCCAAACCAAACTGATAATTCGAAGAGACTTGCAAAGATAACCAATCATACATAAAAGAATTCAGAGAAGATTCAAATATTGCTCATTGATAATCTTGATCATAAACCCACAATTCATCGATCTCAACAAACACACCGCAAAAATAAGATTACATCGAATAGATCTCCATGAGAGAGGGGGAGAACATTGTATTGAGATCCAAAAAGAGAGAAGAAGCCATCTAGCTACTAACTATGGACCCGAAGGTCTGAGGTAAACTACTCACACTTCATCGGAGGGGCTATGGTGATGATGTAGAAGCCCTCCATGGTGGATTCCCCTTCCGGCGGAGCTCCGGAACAGGCCCCAAGATGGGATCTCGTGGGTACAGAAAGTTGCGGCGGTGGAATTAGGTTTTTGGCTCCGTATCTGATCGTTTGGGGGTACGTAGGTATATATAGGAGGAAGGAGTACGTCGGTGGAGCTTCGGGGGGCCCACGAGGCAGGGGGCACGCCATAGGGGGGATGCCCTCCACCCTCGTGACCGCCTCCCTCCTTTCTTGACGGAGGGTCCAAGTCTCCTGGATCATATTTGTTGAGAAAATCACTTTCCCGAAGGTTTATTCCGTTTGGACTCCGTTTGATATTCCGTTTCTTCGAAACACTGAAATAGGCAAAAAAACAACAATTCTGGGCTGGGCCTCCGGTTAATAGGTTAGTCCCAAAAGTAATATAAAAGTGGAAAATAAAGCCCAATATGGTCCAAAACAGTAGATAATATAGCATGGAGCAATCAAAAATTATAGATACGTTGGAGACGTATCAGGCATACCCAAGCTTAATTCCTGCTCGTCCTCGAGTAGGTAAATGATAAAAAGAGAATTTTTGATGCGGAGTGCTACTTGGCATAATTTCAATGTAACTCTTCTTAATTGTGGTTTGAATATTCAGATCCGAAAGATTCAAGACAAAAGCTCATATTGACATAAAAATAATAATACTTCAAGCATACTAACAAAGCAATTATGTCTTCTCAAAATAACATGGCAAAAGAAAGTTATGCCTACAAAATCATATAGTCTGGCTATGCTCTATCTTCACCACACAAAGTATTTAAATCATGCACAACCCCAATGACAAGCCAAGCAATTGTCTCATACTTTTGACATTTTCAAAACCTTTTCAATCTTCACGCAATACATGAGCATGAGCCATGGATATAGCACTATATGTGGAATAGAATGGTGGTTGTGGAGAAGACAAAAAGAGGGGAAGATAGTCTCACATCAACTAGGCGTATCAACGGGCTATGGAGATGCCCATCAATAGATATCAATGTGAGTGACTAGGGATTGCCATGCAACGGATGCACTAGAGCTATAAGTATATGAAAGCTCAAAAAAGAAACTAAGTGGCTGTGCATCCAACTCGCTTGCTCACGAAGACCTAGGGCATTTTGAGGAAGCCCCTCATTGGAATATACAAGCCAAGTTCTATAATGTAAAATTCCCACTAGTATATGGAAGTGACAAAATGAGAGACTCTCTATCATGAAGATCATGGTGCTACTTTGAAGCACAAGTGTGGTAAAAGGATAGTAACATTGTCCCTTCTCTCTTTTTCTCTCATTTTTTTATTTGGGCCTTTTCTCTCTTTTTTATGGCCTCTTTTTTTCATTTTTTTATTTTTCGTCCGGAGTCTCATCCCGACTTGTGGGGGAATCATAGTCTCCATCATCCTTTCCTCACTTGGGACAATGCTCTAAAAATGATGATCATCACACTTTTATTTTTCTTACAACTCAACAATTACAACTCGATACTTAGAAAAAAATATGACTCTATATGAATGCCTCCGGTAGTGTACCTGGATATGCAATGAATCAAGAGTGACATGTATGAAAGAATTATGAACGGTGGCTTTGCCACAAATACGATGTCAACTACATGATCATGCTAGCAATATGACAATGATGGAGCGTGTCATAATAAACGGAACGGTGGAAAGTTGCATGGCAATATATCTCGGAATGGCTATGGAAATGCTATGATAGGTAGGTATGGTGGCTGTTTTGAGGAAGGTATATGGTGGGTGTATGATACCGGGGAAAAGTGCGCGGTATTAGAAAGGCTAGCAATGGTGGAAGGATGGGAAAAATGCGTATAATCCATGGACTCAACATTAGTCATAAAGTTATCAAGAAAAGTATTATGTGCATGCTCCTAGGGGGATAGATTGGTAGGAAAAGATCATCGCTCGTCCCCGACCGCCACTCATAAGGAAGACAATCAATAAATAAATCATGCTCCGACTTCATCACATAACGGTTCACCATACGTGCATGCTACGGGAATCACAAACTTTAACACAAGTATTTCTCAAATTCACAACTACTCAACTAGCATGACTCTAATATCACCATCTTCATATCTCAAAACAATTATCAAGCATCAAACTTTTCTTAGTATTCAACGCACTCAAAAGAAAGTTTTACAAATCTTGAATACCAAGCATATTATTATTATTAAGCAAATTACCATGCTATTTAAGACTGTCAAAATAATCTAAGTGAAGCATGAGAGATCAATAGTTTCTATAAAACAAACCCACTACCGTGCTCTAAAAGATATAAGTGAAGCACTAGAGAAAAACTATAAAGCTCAAAAGATATAAGTGAAGCACATAGAGCAAAACTATAAAGCTCAAAAGATATAAGTGAAGCAGATAGAGTATTCTAACAAGTTCCAATTCATGTATGGCTCTCTCAAAAGGTGTGTACAGCAAGGAAGATTGTGGTAAACTAAAAAGCAAAGACTCAAATCATACAAGACGCTCCAAGCAAAACACATATCATGTGGTGAATAAAATATAGCTCAAGTAAAGTTACCGATGGAAGTAGATTTAAAGAGGGATGCCTTCCGGGCATCCCCAAGCTTTGACTTTTTGGTGTCCTTGAATTATCTTGGGGGTGCCATGGGCATCCCCAATCTTAGGCTCTTGCCACTCCTTGTTCCATAATCCATCAAAAGATTTCACCCAAAACTTAAAAACTTCACAACACAAAACTCAACAGAAATCTCGTGAGCTCCGTTAGCGAAAGAAAACAAAAGACCACTTCAAGGTACTATAATGAACTCATTATTTATTTATATTGGTGTTAAAACTACTGTATTCCAACATCTCTATGGATTATAAACTATCTTACGAGCCATAGATTCATCAAAATAAGCAAACAACACACAAAAACAGAATCTGCCAAAAACAGAACAGTCTGTAGTAATCTGTAACTAACGCAAACTTATGGAACTCCAAAAAATCAGCCAAAATAGGACGACCTAGGAAATTTGTTTATTGATAAGCAAAAATTGGAATCACTATTTTATCATGTTCTGGTGATTTTTAATAATTGTTTTCGTGAACATAAAGTTTCTGGAAATTACAGCAAGATCAAATAACTATCATTCAAGAAGATCCTATAGGTTTAACTTGGCACAAACACTAATTAAAAGATAAAACCACATCTAAACAGAAGGTGTATGGATTATTTATTCCTAAACATAAACAAAAGCAAAAAATAAAACTAAAATAAAATTGGGTTGCCTCCCAACAAGCGCTATCGTTTAACGCCCCTAGCTAGGCATAAAAGCAAGGATAGATTTAGGTATTGCCATCTTTGGTAGGCAATCCATAAGTGGCTCTCATGATAGATTCATATGGTAATTTTATTTTCTTTCCAGGGAAGTGTTCCATGCCCTTCTTTAATGGGAATTGGAATCTAATATTCCCTTCCTTCATATCAATAATTGCACCAATCGTTCTAAGGAAAGGTCTACCAAGAATAATAGGCAAGAAGGATTGCAATCAATATCAAGAACGATAACATCTACGGGCACATAATTCCTATTTGCAACAATAAGAACATCATTAATTCTTGCCATAGGTTTTTTAATAGTGGAAACCGCAAGGTGCAAGTTTAGAGTGCAATATCAAAATCGCGGAAATCTAGCAAATCACACAAAGTTTTGGGAATAGTGGAGACACTAGCACCCAAGTCACATAAAGCATAAAATTCATGATCCTTAATCTTAATTTTAATAGTTGTTTCCCACTCATCATAAAGTTTTCTAGGGATAGAAACTTCCAACTCAAGTTTTTCTTCATAAGATTGCATCAAGGCATCAATGATATGTTTGGTAAAGGCTTTATTTTGACTATAAGCATGAGGAGAATTTAGCACGGATTGCAACAAGGAAATACAATCAATTAAAGAGCAACTTTCATAATTGAATTCCTTGAAATCCAATATAGTGGGTTTAGCAACATCTAGGGTTTTATTCTTTTCAATCCCACTTTTATCAATTTCATCATCAAGATCTAAAAACTCTGAATTTTTGGAACGCCTTCTAGGTAAAGGTGGATCATATTCAGTTTCATCAAGATTCATATTGCAAAACAAAGATTTAATAGGGGACACATCAATAACTTTTAGATCTTCATCTTGATTTTCATAGGTATTGGAAGAACACGCTTTAATAAAGGCATCTTTCGTAGCACGCATCCTAGCGGTTCTTTCCTTGCACTCATCAATGGAAATTCTCATGGCTTTGAGAGACTCATTGATATCATGCTTAGGAGGAATAGATCTAAGCTTTAAAGAATCAACATCAAGAGAAATTCTATCAACGTTCCTAGCCAATTCATCAACTTTAAGCAATTTCTCTTCAAGCAAAGCATTAAAATTCTTTTGTGAATTCATAAACTCTTTAACACTAGTCTCAAATTCAGAGGGCATCTTATTAAAATTTCCATAAGAGTTGTTGTAGGAATTTCCATAATTATTAGAAGGATTACTAGGATAAGGCCTAGGATTAAAATTCCCTCTATACGTTGTTACCAAAATTATTCCTACCGACAAAATTCACATCCATAGATTCATTATTATTCTCAATCAAAGTAGACAAAGGCATATCATTGGGATCAGAAGAAACACTCTTAGTAGCAAATAATTTCATAAGTTCATCCATCTTTCCACTCAAAACATTAATTTCTTCTACCGCATTCACTTTTTTATTAGTAGATCTTTCAGTGTGCCATTGAGAATACTTAACCATAATATTATCTAGGAGTTTAGTAGCATCTCCTAAAGTGATTTCCATAAAAGTGCCTCCCGCGGCCGAATCTAAAAGATTTCTAGAAGCAAAATTCAATCCAGCATAAATTTTTTGTATGATCATCCATAAATTCAAACCATGAGTAGAACAATTACGTATCATTAATTTCATTCTCTCCCAAGCTTGTGCAACATGTTCATGATCAAGTTGCTTCAAATTCATAATATCGTTTCTAAGAGAGATGATCTTAGCGGGAGGAAAATACTTAGAGATAAAAGCATCTTTGCACTTGTTCCAAGAATCAATACTATTTTCAGGCAAATACGAAAACCAAGCTTTAGCACGATCTCTAAGCGAAAAAGGAAATAGCTTCAATTTAACAATATCACTATAAACATCTTTCTTCTTTTGCATATCACATAAATCAACGAAGCTATTCAGATGAGTAGTGTCATCTTCACTAGGAAGGCCGGCGAATTGATCTTTCACAACAAGATTCAACAAAGCAGTATTGATTTCACAAGATTCAGTATTGGTAAGAGGAGCAATCGGAGTGCTAAGGAAATCATTATTGTTGGTATTGGTAAAGTCACACAATTTGGTATTATCTTGAGACATCGTGACAAGCAAGCAATCCAACACACGAGCAAACAAAAGGCAAGTGAGAAAAAGGCAAACGGAAAAAGAGAGGGTGAATAAAACGGCAAGGGTGAAGTGGGGGAGAGGAAAATGAGAGGCAAATGGCAAATAATGTAATGCGAGAGATAAGGGATTGTGATGGGTACTTGGTATGTTGACTTTTGCGTAGACTCCCCGGCAACGGCGCCAGAAATCTTCCTGCTACCTCTTGAGCACTGCGTTGGATTTCCTTGAAGAGGAAAGGTTGATGCAGCAGAGTAGAGTAAGTATTTCCCTTAGTTTTTGAGAACCAAGGTATCAATCCAGTAGGAGGCTACACGCGAGTCCCTCGTACCTACACAAAACAAATAGCTCAACGCAACCAACGCGATTAGGGGTTGTCAATCCCTTCACGGTCACTTACAAGAGTGAGATCTAATAGAGAAGATAGATAATATTTTTGGTATTTTTCATATAAAGATGCAAGGTAAAATAAAAGGCAAAGTAAAAAAGTAAAGCAATAATAAAGTGATTGAAGATTGATATGATGAGAATAGACCCGGGGGCCATAGATTTCACTAGTGGCTTCTCTCAAGAGCATAAGTATTCTACGGTGGGTGAACAAATTACTGTTGAGCAATTGACAGAATTGAGCATAGTTATGAGAATATCTAGGTATGATCATGTATATAGGCGTCACGTCCGAGACAAGTAGACCGACTCCTGCCTGCATCTACTACTATTACTCTACTCATCGATCGCTATCCAGCATGCATCTAGAGTATTAAGTTCAAGAAAACAGAGTAACGCTTTAAGCAAGATGACATGATGTAGAGGAATAAATTCATGCAATATGATAAATGACCCATCTTGTTATCCTCGATGGCAACAATACAATACGTGCCTTGCTGCCCCTACTGTCACTGGGAAAGGACACCGCAAGATTGAACCCAAAGCTAAGCACTTCTCCCATTGCAAGAAAAACCAATCTAGTAGGCCAAACCAAACTGATAATTCGAAGAGACTTGCAAAGATAACCAATCATACATAAAAGAATTCAGAGAAGATTCAAATATTGCTCATAGATAATCTTGATCATAAACCCACAATTCATCGGTCTCAACAAACACACCGCAAAAAGAAGATTACATCGAATAGATCTCCACGAGAGAGGGGGAGAACATTGTATTGAGATCCAAAAAGAGAGAAGAAGCCATCTAGCTACTAACTATGGACCCGAAGGTCTGAGGTAAACTACTCACACTTCATAGGAGGGGCTATGGTGATGATGTAGAAGCCCTCCGTGGTGGATTCCCCTTCCGGCGGAGCTCCGGAACAGGCCCCAAGATGGGATCTCGTGGGTACAGAAGGTTGTGGTGGTGGAATTAGGTTTTTGGCTCCGTGTCTGATCGTTTGGGGGTACGTAGGTATATATAGGAGGAAGGAGTACGTCGGTGGAGCTTCGGGGGCCCACGAGGCAGGGGCGCGCCAGGCGCCCTCCACCCTCGTGACCGCCTCCCTCCTTTCTTGACGGAGGGTCCAAGTCTCTGGATCATATTTGTTGAGAAAATCACATTCCGAAGGTTTCATTCCGTTTGGACTCCATTTGATATTCCGTTTCTTGAAACACCAAATAGGCAAAAACAACAATTCAGGGTTGGGCCTCCGTTAATAGGTTAGTCCCAAAAGTAATATAAAAGTGGAAAATAAAGCCCAATATGGTCCAAAAAAGTAGATAATATAGCATGGAGCAATCAAAAATTATAGATACGCTGGAGACGTATCATCTATCTCCAAGCAGATTGAGGTGCCAACCTTGGCAGGCTCCTCCGCCATCAACGCCACCATGACGCCAAGTGACGACCACCACCTACGCTAGAACATCGCCAAGCAGAAGGAGCACTACCACAAGATGAAGATCAGCGGTACAATAGATAAAACGCCACACACATTGCCGCCGCCAAACACCTCACACGCACCACAAAGCGCCCACTGTGCTTCCGGGAACCCCAGGCGACGCCTTCAAGAAGGAACGCGACGAAGGTACGACGTCGTCGCCCGCAAGGGGAACTAGAGCTTTCGCCCAAATGAAGATCACAGTGAGAAATGGGATAGGACCTCGACAAGGCTTCCAAGAAGGAAACCGACGCCCACAAGGCGCCGCCATTGTCGTGGCCTCTGCCGACGGCCAAGGGTTTCCCTCGATCCCACCCCCGTCCCATCCACCCGGCCAAAGCCCTGGCCAGGGAAGCGCACACAACTGGAGAAGGCGTTGGACTTCATCTAAGCAGGCACGCCGGGTGATAGGGCACCCCGACCCACCGTAGTAGACGTCCACCGAGACCTCGCCATCCACACAGCCGAAGTCGCGGACCACCAGCTCCCACGGCCGTTGCCCGTCGAGAGGCCACACCGTCCACACCGCCCGAGGCCGCCGCCCCGGCATCCACCCACCGCGCACATCCCGTCAAAACACGGAGAACGCCCCACACCGCCGCCACCAGGGAGACCACACCGCGAGCACCCCAGCCAGGCGACGAGGCAGGGCCGCGCCGGCCAGATCCGGGCAGATCCGGCGATCCCCGGCCCACCAGCCGCCAGAGAGGAGCCGACCCCGATCCAGGACCGAGCTGGCCTGATCTTGCAGTCGGACCTTCCCAGGAGACCCCCACACCGGATCGGGAGAAGGGCTAGCGACAACTCCGGCGACCGACGGCCGGCTCAGAGGGCCTGCGTCTGCAGCTACCAGGAGCTGGGGAGGCGGGCGGCGGCGTCTGATGCGGGGTGGGGGCGCCTCCAACGTCGAGGCGGGTGCGTGGGAAACCCGCCGCCGCCTACCGCCCACATGCGGCTGCCGCAGCGGGGGGAGGAGGAGGAGGCGGGGGAACCGGCGAGGCGGTTAGGGTTCGCCCTGAGTCGCCCAGGCGGACGACAGCGAAGTATATAAAACACATAGAATGATTTATAAAGATTAGTATAGGAATACAAAATGGATTCAAATTTAGTTGCCAGGGTAAACGTGGATGCTTATTGTCCCAAAATTCGAATGAAGCGGCAAAATGTCCACTCCCACGTCAGGTGCCCGCAGCCAAGTGTTTGGGAGATGGAAATTACTATCTACCCATTACACGGACAATCCATCGGCCCGATTTCCACTGCTTTCAATAGGGGTAGGTTAGTAACTTCAATTAGACGTGACAAGACCGCCTCTGAGCCCGTTCCGACACGGTGGGCGCCAAACATGGGCGGCAAAACACATTTGATTCAAGATCGTCTGAAAGACCTCTGTTTCTCCCTCCATTTCCCCATTCATACATGGTGGGCGGCAAAACAAACTCGACTCGGCCGAAATCGATGTAGGCAAATATTTTCAATATGGGCAGGTTTATAACTTCACTCAGACGTGACACAACCGCCCTACCTGTCAGCCTCGTTCATACACCGTGGGCGCCAACCATGGGCGCCAAAACACCCTCTCCTCGCCTGAAATTGCTCTGGGCAAATATTGGCGAGATGCGAGATTACTGTCCTATCGCCCACCGACGAGACGTCCAAATTTTAAACGGGGGCTAAGTTTGTAACTTTCCCATATTTTAGACAGGCGCGTCCCAAAAACATGGTTCCCCGTACCTCTCCCTCCATTTTCCCATTCATACACCATCTGCGCTAGAACACCATCCCCACACCAGCCTCCTCCATTCGCCACCCCATCCATCGTCACTGTCCTCCACCCCATCCATCACCACCGTCCTCCACCATGCCGGAGCGCCTACCAAGACCACGTCGTCCACTGCTAGAGATGGACGTTTCTCATCGACGGTGACAGACCAAGAGCCTTGCCTCGCGTCCTCTCGCTTCATCAGCGCCGTCGTCCTCTTTGCCAGGGCCGCTCACACGACCTTCTATTCCACTGCAACGGGACTTATCCTCCGATGCACTGTTGGGGAACGTAGTAATTTCAAAAATTTTCCTACGATCACGCAAGACCATGGTGATGCATAGCAACGAGATGAGAGTGTTGTCTCGTACCCTCGTAGACCAGCAGCGAAGCGTTGACGCAGCGTAGAGGAAGTAGTCGTACTTCTTCCCGATCCAACCGATCCAAGTACCGAGCGTCGGCACCTCCGAGTTCTGCACACGTTCAGCTCGATGGCGTCCCTCGAACTCCGATCCAGCCGAGTGTTGAGGAGAGTTTCGTCGACCTGACGGCGTGGTGGCGATGTTGATGTTCCACCGGCGCGGGGCTTCGCCTAAGCTCCGCAGCGGTATATTCGAGGTGTAGTTTGGTGGAAGGGGCACCGCACACAGCTAAGGAACGATCTCAATGATCAACTTGTGTGTCATGGGGTGCCCCTGCCCTGTATATAAAGGAGGGAAGGGAGGGGCTGGCCGGCCACCTATGGCTGCGCTGGGAGTCCTACTCCCACCGGAGTAGGATTCCTCCCCAATCCTAGTCCAACTAGGGTTTGACCAAGGGAAAGGGAGAGAGGCGCCACCCCTTCTCCTAATCCTAATAGGACTAGGGAAGGGGAAGGCTGCGACCAGCATATGGCCCCTTTCTCTTTCCCACTAAGGCCCATCAAGGCCCATTGACCCCGGGAGGTTCCGTAACCCCGGTACTCGGTAAAATTCCCAATTTCACCCGGAGTGATTCCGAGTCCAAACATAGGCTTCCAATATATCAATCTTTATGTCTCGACCATTTGAGACTCCTCGTCATGTCCGTGATCTCATCCGGACTCGAACAACCTTCGTACATCAATATCATATAAACTCATAATAAGCATCCATCGAAGCGATAAGCGTGCGGACCCTACGGGTTCGAGAACTATGTAGACATGACCGAGACACCTCTCGGTCAATAACCAATAGCGGGACCTGGATGCCCATATTGGTTCCTACATATTCTACGAAGATCTTTATCGGTCGATCCGCATAACAACATACGTTGTTCCTTTGTCATCGGTATGTTACTTGCCCGAGATTCGATCGTCGGTATCCAATACCTAGTTCAATCTCGTTATTGGCAAGTCTCTTTTCTCGTTCCGTAATACATCATCTCACAACTAACACATTTAGTTGCAATGCTTGCAAGGCTTATGTGATGTGCATTACCGAGAGGGCCGGAGATACCTCTCCGACAATCGGAGTGACAAATCCTAATCTCGAAATATGCCAACCCAACATGTACCTTCGGAGACACCTGTAATGTACCTTTATAATCACCCGATTCGTTGTGGCGTTTGGTAGCACCCAAAGTGTTCCTCGGGCAAGCAGGAGTTGCATAATCTCATAGTCATAGGAACATGTATAAGTCATGAAGAAAAGCACTAGCAACAAACTATACGATCAGGTGCTATGCTAATGGAATGGGTCATGTCAATCAGATCATTCAACCAATGATGTGATCCCATTAATCAAATAACAACTCCTTGTTCATGGTTAGGAAACATAACCATCTTTGATTAACGAGCTAGTCAAGTAGAGGCATACTAGTGACACTCTGTAGGTTTATGTATTCACACATGTATTATGTTTCCGGTTAATACAATTCTAGCATGAATAATAAACATTTATCATGATATAAGGAAATAAATAATAACATTTATTATTGCCTCTAGGGCATATTTCCTTGATCTCCCACTTGCACTAGAGTCAATAATCTAGATTACACAAGAATGATTCTAACACCCATGGAGTCTTGGTGCTGATCATGTTTTGCTCGTGGAAGAGGCTTAGTCAGCGGTCCGCAACATTCAGATCCGTATGTATCTTGCATATCTCTATGTCTCCCACCGGACCAAATCCGGATGGAGTTGAAGCGTCTTTTGATGTGCTTGGTTCTCTTGTGAAATCTGGATTCCTTTGCCAAGGCAATTGCACCATATTGTCACAAAAGATTTTCATTGGACCCGATACACTAGGTACAACACCTAGATCGGTTATGAACTCCTTCATCCAGACTCCTTCATTTGCTGCTTCAAGCAGCTATGTACTCAACTTCACATGTAGATCCCATAGCGACGCTTTGTTTGGAACTGCACCAACCGACAGCTCCACCGTTTAATGTAAATCGTATCCGGTTTGCGATTTAGAATCGTCTGGATCGATGTCAAAGCTTGCATCGGCGTAACCGTTCTTACGAGCTCTTTGTCACCGCCATAAATGAGAAACATATCCTTAGTTCTTCTCAAGTACTTAAGGATGTTCTTGACCGCTGTCCAATGATCCACTCTGGATTACTTTGGTACTGCTGCTAAACTTACAGCAAGGCACACATCAGGTCTGGTACACAGCATTGCATACATGATAGAGCCTATGGCTGAAGCATAGGAACATCTTTCATTTTTTCTCTATCTTCTGCGGTGGTCGGGCATTGAGTCTTACTCAACTTCACACCTTGTAATACCGGCAAGAACCCTTTCTTTGCACGATCCATTTGAACTTTTCAAAACTTTATCAAGGTATGTGCTTTGTGAAAGTCCTATTAAGCGTCTTGATCTATCTCTATAGATCTTAATGCCCAATATGTAAGCAGCTTCACCGAGGTCTTTCATCGAAAACTCTTATTTAAGTATCCCTTTATGCTATCCAGAAATTCTATATCATTTCCGATCAATAATATGTCATCCACATATAATATCGAAATGCTCTGAGCTCCCACTCACTTTCTTGTAAATCTGAGGCTTCTCCAAAAGTCTCATATAAAACCAAATGCTTTGATCACTCTATCAAAACGTTTATTCCAACTCCGAGAGGCTTGCACCAGTCCATAAATGGATCGCTGGAGCTTGCACACTTTGTTAGCTCCTTTGGATCGACAAAACCTTCGGTTGCATCATATACAACTCTTCTTCCGTAAATCCATTCAGAATGCAGTTTTAACATCCATTTGCCAAATTTCATAATCATAAAATGCGGCAATTGCTAACATGATTCGGACGGACTTAAGCATCGCTTCGGGTGAGAAGGTCTCATCGTAGTCAATCCCTTGAACTTGTCGAAAACCTTTTGCAACAAGTCGAGCTTTATAGACGATAACATTACCATCAGCGTCAGTCTTCTTCTTGAAGATCCATTTATTCTCAATTGCTTGCCGATCATCGGGCAAGTCAACCAAAGTCCACACTTTGTTCTCATACATGGATCCCATCTCAGATTTCATGGCCTCAAGCCATTTTGTGGAATCTGGGCTCACCATCGCTTCTTCATAGTTCGTAGGTTCATCATGTTCCAGTAACATGACTTCCAAAATAGGATTACCGTACCACTCAGTGCGGATCTTGCTCTGGTTGATCTCTGAAGTTCAGAGAAACTTGATCTGAAGTTTCATGATCATCATCATTAGCTTCCTCCCTATTTGGTGTAGGTGTCACGAAACTGTTTTACGTGATGTACTACTTCTCAATAAGGGAGTAGATACATTATCTCATCAAGTTCTACTTTCCTCCCATTCACTTCTTTCGTGAAAACTCTTTCTCCAAAAGTTTCCAATTTAGCAACAAAATCTTGCCTTCGGATCTGTGATAGAAGGTGTACCCAACTGTCTCCTTTGGGTATCCTATGAAGACACATTTCTCCGATTTGGGTTCGAGCTTATCAGGTTGAAGCTTTTTCACATAAGCATTGCAGCCCCAAACTTTCAAAACGACAACTTTGGTTTCTTGCCAAACCACAGTTCATAAGGCGTTGTCTCAACGGTTTAGATGGTGCCCTATTTAAAGTGAATGTAGCCGTCTCTAAAGCATAACCCCAAAACGATAGCGGTAAATCAGTAAGAGACATCATAGATCGCACCATATCTAATAAAGTACGATTCACGACGTTCGGACACACCATTACGTTGTGGTGTTCGGTGGCGTAAGTTGCAAACTATTCCGCATTGTTTCAAATGTAGGCCAAACTCGTAACTCAAATATTCTCCTCCACGATCAGATCGTAGAAACTTTATTTTCTTGTTACGATGATTTTCCACTTCACTCTGAAATTCTTTGAACTTTTCAAATGTTTCAGACTTGTGTTTCATTAAGTAGATATACCCATATCTGCTCAAATCATCTGTGAAGGTGAGAAAATAACGATATCCGCCATTTAGCCTCAACATTCATTGGACCACATACATCAAGATGTATGATTTCCAATAAATCTGTTGCTCTCTCCATAGTTCCGGAGAACAGTGTTTTAGTCATCTTGCCCATAAGGCACGGTTCATAAGTGCCAAGTGATTCATAATCAAGTGACTCCAAAAGTCCATCAAGATGGAGTTTCTTCATGCGCTTTACACCGATATGACCTAAGCGGCAAGTGCCACAAATAAGTTGCACCATCATTATCAACTCTGCATCTTTTGGTTTCAACATTATGAATATGTGTATCACTACTATCAAGATTAAGTAAAACAAACCATTCTTCAATGGTGCATGACCATAAAAGATATTATTCATATAAATAGAACAACCATTATTCTCTGATTTAAATGAATAACCGTCTCGCATCAAACAAGATCCAGATATAATGTTCATGCTCAACGATGGTACTAAATAACAATTATTTAGGTCTAATACTAATCCCAAGGTAGATGTAGAGGTAGCGTGCCGATTGCGATCACATCGACTTTGGAACCATTTCCCACGCATCGTCACCTCGTCCTTAGCCAATCTTCGCAATCCGTAGCCCTGTTTGAGTTGCAAATATTAGCAATGAGAACCAGTATCAAATACCAGTGCTCTGCGGTATTAGTAAGGTACACATCAATAACATGTATATCACATATACCTTTGTTAACCTTGCCATCCTTCTTATCCGCCAAATACTTGGGGCAGTTCCGCTTCGGGACCAGCCTGCTTGCAATAGAAGCACTCGGTTTCAGGCTTAGGACCAGACTTGGGTTTCTTCTCTTGATCGACAACTTGCTTGCCGCTCTTTTTGAAGTTTCCTTTTCTTTCCTTTGCCCTTTTCTTGAAACTAGTGGTTTTGTTAACCATCAACACTTGATGCTCCTTTTGATTTCTACCTCCATGCTTTCAAAGATCGCGAAGAGCTCGGGCATTGTTTTGGTCATCCCTTGCATATTATAGTTCATCACGAAGCTCTTGTAGCTTGGTGGCGTGATTGGAGAATTCTGTCAATGACGCAATCATCCGGAAGATTAACTCCCGCTTGAATCAAGTGATTGTTATATCCGGACATTCTGAGTATATGCTCACCGACAGAACCGTTCTCCTCCATCTTACAGCTATAGAACTTATTGGAGACTTCATATCTCTCAATCCGGGCATTCGCTTGAATATTAACTTCAACTCCTGGAACATCTCATATGCTCCATGGTGTTCAAAACGACGTTGAAGTCCCGGTTCTAAGCCGTAAAGCATGGCACATCGAACTATAGAGTAGTCATCGACTTTGCTTTGCCAGACGTTCACAACTTCGGCGCAGCCCTTGCACCAGGCCTGGCACCTAACGGTGCTTCCAGACGTAATTCTTCCGTGCAGCAATAAGGATAATCCTCAAATTACGGACCCAGTCCGTGTAATTGCTGCCATCATCTTTCAACTTTGCTTTCTCAAGGAACGCATTAAAATTCAACGGAACAACAGACGAGCCATCTATCTACACATCATAGACAAGCAAGATACTATCAGTACTAAGTTCATGATAAATTTAAGTTCAATTAATCATATTACTTAAGAACTCCCACTTAGAAAAATATCCTCCAATTCTCTAAGTGATTGCGTGATCCATATCAACTACACCATGACCGATCATCACGTGTGATGGAGTAGTTTCAATGGTGAACATCAATATGTTGATCATATCTACTATATGATTCACGCCGACCTTTCGGTCTCCGTGTTCCGAGGTCATATCTTATATGCATAGCTCGTCAAGTATAACCTGAGTATTCGCGTGTGCAACTGTTTTGCACCCGTTGTATTTGAACGTAGAGCCTATCACACCCGATCATCACGTGGTGTCTCAAAGACGAAGAACTTTCGCAACGGTGCATACTCGGGAGAACACTTCTTGATAATTTAGTAAGGATCATCTTATAATGCTACCGTCAATCAAAGCAAAATAAGATGCATAAAGGATTAACATCACATGCAATCAATATAAGTGATATGATATGGCCATCATCATCTTGTGCTTGTGATCTCCATCTCGAAGCACCGTCATGATCACCATCGCCACCGGCGCGACACCTTGATCTCCATCGTAGCATCGTTGTCGTCTCGCCAACTATTGCTTCTCGACTATCGCTACTACTTAGTGATAAAGTAAAGCAATTACATGGCGCTTGCATTTCATACAATAAAGCGACAACCATATGGCTCCTGCCATTGCGATAACTCGGTTACAAAACATGATCATCTCATACAATAAAATATAGCATCACGTCTTGACCATATCACATCACAACATGCCCTGCAAAAACAAGTTAGACGTCCTCTACTTTGTTGTTGCAAGTTTTACGTGGCTGCTACGGGCTGAGCAAGAACCGTTCTTACCTCGCATCAAAACCACAACGATACTTCGTCAAATAGACTCCGTTTTAACCTTCTCAAGGACGGGCGTAGCCACACTCAGTTCAACTAAAGTGAGAGAGACAGACACCCGCCACCACCTTTAAGCAACGAGTGCTCACAGCGGTGAAACCAGTCTCGCGTAAGCGTCTGGCGTAATGTCGGTCGGGCCGCTTCATCTCACAATACCGCTGAACCAAAGTATGACATGCTGGTAGGTAGTATGACTTGTATCGCCCACAACTCACTTGTGTTCTACTCGTGCATATGACATCAACGCATAAAACCAGGCTCGGATGCCATTTGTTGGGGAGCGTAGTAATTTCAAAAATTTCCTCACGATCACGCAAGACCATGGTGATGCATAGCAACGAGATGAGAGTGTTGTCTCGTACCCTCGTGAGACCAGCAACGAAGCGTTGACGCAACGTAGAGGAAGTAGTCGTATTCTTCCCGATCCAACCGATCCAAGTACCGAGCGTCGGCACCTCCGAGTTCTGCACACGTTCAGCTCGATGGCGTCCCTCGAACTCCGATCCAGCCGAGTGTTGAGGGAGAGTTTCGCAAGACGACGTGGTGGCGATGTTGATGTTCCACGGCGCAGGCTTCGCCTAAGCTCCGCAACGGTATATTCGAGGTGTAGTTTGGTGGAAGGGGGCACCGCACACGGCTAAGGAACGATCTCAATGATCAACTTGTGTGCCATGGGGTGCCCCCTGCCCCTGGATATAAAGGAGGGAAGGGGAGGGGCTGGCCGGCCACCTATGGCTGCGCCTGGGAGTCCTACTCCCACCGGGAGTAGGATTCCTCCCCCCCAATCCTAGTCCAACTAGGGTTTGACCAAGGGGAAAGGGAGAGAGGGGGCGCCACCCCCTTCTCCTAATCCTAATAGGACTAGGGAAGGGGGGAAGGCTGCGGCCAGCATATGGCCCCCTTTTCTCTTTCCCACTAAGGCCCATCAAGGCCCATTGACCCCGGGAGGTTCCGTAACCCCCTGTACTCGGTAAAATTCCCAATTTCACCGGAGTGATTCCGAGTCCAAACATAGGCTTCCAATATATCAATCTTTATGTCTCGACCATTTCGAGACTCCTCGTCATGTCCGTGATCTCATCCGGGACTCGAACAACCTTCGTACATCAATATCATATAAACTCATAATAACCGCCATCGAAGCGTTAAGCGTGCTGACCCTACGGGTTCGAGAACTATGTAGACATGACCGAGACACCTCTCGGTCAATAACCAATAGCGGGACCTGGATGCCCATATTGGTTCCTACATATTCTACGAAGATCTTTATCGGTCGACCGCATAACAACATACGTTGTTCCCTTTGTCATCGGTATGTTACTTGCCCGAGATTCGATCGTCGGTATCCAATACCTAGTTCAATCTCGTTACTGGCAAGTCTCTTTTCTCGTCCGTAATACATCATCTCACAACTAACACATTTAGTTGCAATGCTTGCAAGGCTTATGTGATGTGCATTACCGAGAGGGCCCAGAGATACCTCTCCGACAATCGGAGTGACAAATCCTAATCTCAAATATGCCAACCCAACATGTACCTTCGGAGACACCTGTAATGTACCTTTATAATCACCCGATTCGTTGTGACGTTTGGTAGCACCAAAAGTGTTCCTCGGGCAAACGGGAGTTGCATAATCTCATAGTCATAGGAACATGTATAAGTCATGAAGAAAAGCACTAGCAACAAACTATACGATCAGGTGCTATGCTAATGGAATGGGTCATGTCAATCAGATCATTCAACCAATGATGTGATCCCATTAATCAAATAACAACTCCTTGTTCATGGTTAGGAAACATAACCATCTTTGATTAACGAGCTAGTCAAGTAGAGGCATACTAGTGACACTCTGTAGGTTTATGTATTCACACATGTATTATGTTTCCGGTTAATACAATTCTAGCATGAATAATAAACATTTATCATGATATAAGGAAATAAATAATAACATTTATTATTGCCTCTAGGGCATATTTCCTTCATGCACCCGTCTACAATCGCAGAGCTGCTTCAACACCACCGACAGCCATCGCACCCCCGATGCCTACACGGCGCCGCAAGAGAGGAGGTAATTCATATCTCCTCAACTTTTTGATCTCAACCAGAAAATAGATCGTAATTTGGTTACTCTACTTTCTTCCCAACTCTTAGAATTTAGTTCTTAGTTCGAAGCAAACAATGGATGCTAAATATCATTTCTCCGGTTTGCAGCTTTAAATATGCCATGGCACAGTCATAATACGGTTTAATTGGTCATGCTTAGGGTTTAATTGATCATGTTGGTTCCATTGTGGTTTCTTTAATAGAAATCAGAGGGGAAACCCTCTTTTGCTAAAAAAATGCTTAGGGTTCCCCCCTTTTATGATCACTATACGATCAGAATACGTGCTTCGTGTCATAATAGCACTGCTCCACCCATCAAGCTAAGCAAGCTTAGTTGTTCAAATACGAATATGATATTATTAAAATAGAGTCGTTTAATTGGTCAGCTAAATGTTCCTAATTTAGTTTCAAAAATGCATGTTCGTCGCTCGGGTGTGTATCTCTACAGGGTGCCCACGGTGGGCCGGCCCACTCTGGGATTTTGGGTCGTCCCAGGTGACGGTGTCCGGGACTAGTGGGTACTCACCACGTCGTCTTCCAACCTGTGGGTCGGCCCGAGGACCCCCATGGCAGTTCACTATTGGGCCACTTCTGGCAGCCCATGCCGCATACAAGGAGATTCCACAAAGACTTGGCGCCCAAGACGAGGACTCCTCTAAACCCTAGGCCTACGGTGCATATATAAACCGAGTCCAGGCTAGTCAATAGAAAATCTCATATTCATTAGATCAATCTCGTGGTAGATGCATGTACTCTGTACTACACCCCATATGAATACAATCAAAAGCAGGATGTAGGGTATTATCTCTTCTAGAGAACCCGAACCTAGGTAAAATCCTGTGTCCATGTTACCATCGTTCCAATATGCCTAGCTTAGGACCCCTACTACGAGATACGCTGGATATAGAACCGACATTGGTGCTTTCATTGAGAGCCTGGTGGGTGTTCGTTGCGGATCGATGGAATGATCAGGTGCTATTTTTTCAGTTAGATCTATTCGCATGAATTGATTTCTTTAAGAATTATGGCAGACGGATTGGTGTTTTATTTCGCAAGTTGAACCATGATTAGTTCCTATCTAAGATCGTGCGAAGAGGGTTTGTTTGTCGATACCCGATGAGCATCTACAAATCTGCACAATGGCAGCCCGTGTTGCGGCGGAGGCCAATACCAGTACAAGACGCATTATGCGCACGTCAGATGAGCGGAGGCCTCGTGCTGTACGGAGCTGAGGAGATCGCCCAGAACTCCTTCCCACGTCGAGTAGTGCAGGCGGGCTGGCCGACAGGAATTCTGATCGGCGGCCATACGCAGGGAGATTCCATCCTTCCTTTTCTTTTTATACTATTGTTTAATGGCAGTCCATTGGTTAGTGGTCTGTCTTCCGTGCATGACGCACATATTAGATTGATTGATTTTACCCTACCGAGCAGTAGTACTACTACTTGGACTACTTGCTAGCACTGGCGTGAGATGCTACATCTCGTATGCCATGTTGATTTTAATCTGATGACTAATAGCTACTTCATCCGTTATTGTTACATCAGGTCAAGTCCTTCCTAATAAATTCGTACAATATAAATTATTTGTGCGGCCATATTTTTTGCCAGCATTTCAAATTTAACTTGCAGATCATGGCCGGGATCTGGACAATATACAGACGATTGGCCTAATCTGATGTGTGTTGGAACTACCGCACGAGGCTGACTGATGGCGGCATTCCCGAGGTACTGATCCGGTGTGTTCCACGTCGTCCAACCCAGCCGATGTGTGTTACTTGAAGTACTCACGCGAGCGCACCACACGCGGAGCTGAGAAGATCCCTGCTCGGTGTCATCCACCAGGGAGATCCTCTTGCTTCTTTACTTTACATTAAATTATACAAGTATCAAGGCAGTTGGCTACTATAGTAGTATTTTTTGTTAAAGCATGTGTGCTCTAATCGTTTAATAGTACATGTTGGCTAAGCTATACAGAGTACTAATCTACATAAAAGCTCTGTGTCAGCTTTTTACTTTTCAGGTGCTTCGTAGGCTACTTGGTTGTTTTCATGTCCACAGTACGGTGGACAGTGCATCCGTAACTTGGCCAGTCTCCTCGCCATAAGATGTCATGATGCACCATCGCGTGACCTGGAAAATTAATATGGTGCACTATGCTGCCACCTCTTCAAACTGACGTCGTCGTCCCAATCAGCGTAAATCATCTCGCGTGAACACTTTGTTGGTCAAAATTGCCATACCGGCAGGCTCGGTTGCCTCGGGGACTTTGGCATCGTTGAGAGAGCTCTACCTCATCGAGTGTTCGGCACACAAGCCATATTTCTTTTATTACTCACTTTGCATAAATTATTAATCATGGAACAATTTTTTATTTATCATTATTACTATTATCTCCGGCTTGCACTATTTTCTGTGCACAAGTAAATGCTCTGGGTTGGGCAGCGCTGTCACCTCGGCGTACCTATGTACCACGTCACCTCGGCTAGACCGGGGGTTACGTCATCATTTCATTAACCCACACCGGGGACTTCGCTGACATACTGCCGGCCCGCTCCATCGCCTTGGTCGGACTGGGGGTTCCACCTCGCCACACTGGCCATGCTATGTCGCCACTTCGGAGTGCCGAGCTCTTCGCTCCGCCTCCTCGGGACTAGCTTGGGGGCTGGAACCTTGTCCCGCATCAAGCTCGGACCGCGTCATCAATGCTGAACACAATTACCAGCTAAGTCGCTTTCATGCTAAAAAACTTTCAGTTTTAGATTTTGTTCGGTTCGACCAAGCATTATACTTTTTTGGCAAAAAGTTTTTTATGAAAAACTTCCTTGTCAAAACTTTGTTTGTGACACACAAATTCAAATACCCCGCTTACTTGGGGGATTCCTTTATGAAGCATTTCCTCTTGCATATGATTATACTTGTATGGCTTCGTTCCTTGTTCGTGTATTGCACCACAATATGCACCATGTTGACTTAAGTGTTCTGCAAGCTGGGTTGCCTTGCTCCTGTGTTTACCCCTACGTTCCCAATTGTTTGGCTAGGGAGTAAAGGGAGCACCTCTGCGGTTGTCACGATCGGGTCATCCGAGCTCGGACCTCAGACTAGGTGAAGCCGAAAGCTAGCACTCTTATTGTTTTCAATCATGGTCGACACACAATGGAACTCATGAGTACAAAATATCTATTGCACAAGTCTCATAGTAATAATGAGCAACCAAAGAAAGGTATCGGTGGGGGTACTATTTTCTTCGAAGATGCTTCTTACACTTCGTCAGTAATATAGCACAAGTTCCCTGAGCGCGCTTTGTCTGTTACAGCCTTATGGCCTGATTGCTTGGTTATCGGAAACACCGTCAATATTCTCGACAGGTGGAGTACATAACACTTTTCGGCCCTTGACCGAAGAGGGAGAAGCCGACGGTTGGTTAAGACGCGTTTAAAGTTCGGGTGAACACAGATATGATATAGGTACTTCGGTACATATAATCGTTATACATAAAATTCTTGTACCCAAGTCACTTGGGGGCTCTTAAATTTATGTGAGCTGTTTTATAGTAAGTGTTCTTCTTCTTAGTCGTTGCAAAGTCTTTTTCTATCACTCCTTTTTTCGACGCAAGTGTGTGGTCAATAGCCGGGGAGCCTAATTTCTCTCTCAAAGCCGCTAGAGTTTAGTTTGCTAAACTGACCTAACGAGAAGTACTCCACCTTCGGGATAGGAGGTTGAAGACGTAACGTGACCCATTTGAAGTCTTGAGATAGGATGTATCATGTTAAAGCACGACAGAAGTACAATTTTTTTCTAAGACCAATTTTCGGATTGGCACCGAACACTTGATCTAGTTCGGACGTCAAGTTTTTACTGAAGTTTTTTGGTTTTCCAAGCCTATGGCACTTTTAAACTATTTGTGTGTTTCCGGCATAAGTCTCGCAGTGCAACGCCGGACACCTTTAGAGATTCAGAAAAAACATTCTCGGATATTGCTATATATGCATCGGTTTCGAATTGTGTCTTCGGTCAATAGTTGGGTTGCCCGGCTCCTGTGCTTGCCTCCTACGTTCCTCTTTGTTCGGCTAGGTGTGCAAAGGGAGAACCACTGCGATTGTGCTTCCAGCTCGCATGGTTAAGCACCTCAGTGGAGAAGGCCGAAAACTAACTGTCATAATAAGCGTAAACTGGTCAGCGATCCAATGACTGTGTTAAATGACGGGCCGTTCATAACATTGGCCGAAGTGTTTACGGCTTGACCTCGGCTGTCACCGAACACTAACCAGGGGCTAGTAGCTGGCCTCCCATCTTTAAAGCTCCTATGACTAAGTGAAAGTTATAAAGCCTGCATATCTGATTGCCTCGTTTCCCTGACACAACAGCCTCCGGGCACCGAGACGTCGGCTAAGGGTTGTCTTGTTATTACGGGAACACCCTGCATAGTATCTACAAAGGGGTAGAAGCCGACGATGGCCACTTTCAACTGATAAACGGTCGCAATGGAGTCAAAATAAAAATATATCATCAGTATTTGTATTCAGTATACAAGCGCTGCCTTCCGTAATTATCGTTATAAAGCCATACATATGCATCAATTTGACTTAAGATTTTGGCCAAGCTGGGTTGCCTGGCTCTTGCGCTTGCCCCTACGTTCCCGATTGTTTGACTAGGTGGTAAAGGGAGCACCTCTGTGATTGTTACTACCGGGTCATCCGGGTTAGTACCTCAAACTGGGTGAAGCCGAAAGCTAGCAATCTTAAAGGATACAATTGGTCGGCAACGACGGACGTAAAAAATTTGGTCCATTCAGACCTTAGAGTTTGGGAACTTTCCACGAACTAAATCCTCAGTATTTTCCTCCCACATTGATCTGATGTGAGGTTTCATGATCATGATCAGCATGACAACCCAAAGAAAGGAACCGATAGCGGGACTATTTTCCTTGGAAGATGTTTATTACATTAAAAAGTAATATAACATATCTCTCTGTGTACCTTTGTTTATATAACCATATGACCAGTTTGCCTTGTTTGCCATAAATATTTTCCCTCATAAAGGCTTTATAAAGTGAGACAAACACTCCCCGGCTACTGGCCGAGGAGGTTGAAGCCGATGGTCGGTCAACAAAGTTTTGTACAGTGCGGATCCGAGCATTAATGATGTAGAGTACTTGGATACATAGAGTCATTACACATAATTTGTGATTTTACTCTGGATATCAATCCTTAATTCGGCCACCCGTGCCCACATTAAGGCTCGGGGGCTACTGGGCTTCGGGCTTATCATTTGCTAATATCAAAGGGGCACATCGATCCCCTAATTTGGTGTTACCACCCGACCAGTGTCTCGGGGGCTACTGCATTGACAATCTAATGCAGAAAATTTTAAGTGCAATATAGTTTTAGAGGAGATTATGATCCTCAGGTTGGTCGGCCGCACCCAACCTGAGTCTCGAGGACTTTGCACACTGCTTTTTGTGTCCTGAAGTATTCTGCCGAGCTAGGAGTTGATCCTCAGGCTGATTTTGCGAATAAACCTGAGTCTCATGGGCTACTGGGATCAGCGGTCTTATGTCATCCTTCAGATGCATCTCGGGTTTTAGACCGATACACACCTTGAGGGCTACTCGCTATATATCTCGGCAGAGAATAAATGGCACCAATCGAAAATATTGACAAAAAATTGGACCACAGTCAAGGTGGTGCACCACCTCGGAAGCAGTCCGGCATAAAGCTAGGGCGCCAGTGGCTGGCTCCATAGAGGGCATTTCCGGCATTAAGCTCGGCTAAACTCCTTCAACTTTTTTGAACCAAGGTGATCTATGACACCTCGGATATAGTCCGGCGTTGGAGCTCGGATACAGTTCGGCGCTGGAGCTCGGATGCAGTTCGGCGTTGGAGCTCGGCTGTAACAATACTCTTCGAATACAGTCCGGCGTTAGAGCTCCGATACATTCCGGTGTTGGAGCTCGGAAGCGGTCCGGCGTTGGTGCTCGGCTGCAAAAGATACCTCGAATGCAGTCCGGCGTTGGAGCTCGGACGCAAGAGGACACTGCCACCCGGGAACAACTTCAAACCGAGATGTGGCATAAAAATAACAAGGCATTCATAAAGGCCGGAAACTTAAAGGGGCTCCTTGGATACCCCACGTGTAAACTCTTCGGATGCACTTCGGCGATCCTCAAGATCGAAGATGAGAAGATTTGTTGAACCAGTTTTCAAGATCGACGATCGAAGATGAAGAACAATTTGGAAAAATCGAGGAGCGTCCCCAACTTGAAGACTGGTTCAGGGGGCTACGGACGGTGTCCGGGACTAGGGGGTACTCACCACGTCGTCTCCCGACCTGTGGGTCGGGCCGAGGACCCCCATGGCGGTTCACTATTGGGCCACTTCGGGCAGCCCATGCCGCATACAAGGAGATTCCACAAAGACTTGGCGCCCAAGACAAGGACTCCTCTAAACCCTAGGCCTACGGTGCATATATAAACCGAGGGCAGGCTAGTCAACAGACAATCTCATATTCATTAGATCAATCTCGTGGTAGATGCATGTACTCTGTACTACACCCCATATGAATACAATCAAAAGAAGGATGTAGGGTATTATCTCTTCGAGAGAGCCCGAACTTGGGTAAAATCCCGTGTCCATGTTACCATCGTTCCAAGATGCCTAGCTTTGGACCCCTACTACGAGATACGCCGGATATATAACCGACACCAGGCCCCGATTCCCCTCTGTTCTGCTGCGCGCTTTCGATCTTTACTCGCCCCAAGCCACCTGCCTCACCGGCGACTTGCCGTCTTCGAATGGCATGACTATAGGAGGAGACGCCGGACTAGCATTAGGTCAGGAGCCGCTCGCCCTACAGCGTCACCACTGCCCGGGCGCGCCACCGTGCCTACCTTCCCAGTCCGTTCAGGGCTCAGGCGTGCAATGATAACCCACAAGTATATGGGATCAATTGTAGCCTCTTTCGACAAGTAAGAGTGTCGAACTCAACGAGGAGCTAAAGGTAGAACAAATATTCCCTCAAGTTCTATCGACCACCGATACAACTCAAAGCACACTTGACGTTCGCTTTACCGGAAACAAGTATGAAACTAGAAGTACTTTGTAAGTGTTTTTGGATAGGCTTGCAAGAAAGTAGAGAGCGAGTAAATAAAAACTAGGGGCTGTTTAGATAAAGACACAACTAAATTAGTTTTAGTAGAGAGCTTTTTGTTACAAAAAAGTTATTTGTCCCTAGGCAATCGATAACTAGACCGGTAATCATTATTGCAATTTTATTTGAAGGAGAGGCATAAGCTAACATACTTTATCTACTTGGATCATATGCACTTATAATTGGAACTCTAGCAAGCTCCGAAACTACTAAAGATTCATTAAGGTAAAACCCAACCATAGCATTAAAGTATCAAGTCCTCTTTATCCCATACGCAAACAACCTACTTACTCGGGTTTGTGTTTCAGTTACTCACGCAACCCACTATAAGCAAATCATAATCATATTGCAAACCCTACAGCGGAGATCCCTCACGCTTGCGCGACACGGAGAGCACCATAGGACAACACCAATAATAAAACATGCAACTCAAACCAATCTTGATCATCAAATAGCCATTAGGACAAAATTGATCTACTCAAACATCATAGGGTAGCCATACATCATTGGGAAATAATATATAGCGTTGAGCACCATGTTTAAGTAGAGATTACAGCGGGTAAGAGAGAGGTTACACCGCTGCATATAGGCGGGAAGGGTTGGTGATGATGACGGTGAAGTTGTTGGTGAAGATTGCAGTGATGATGATGGCCACTGCGGCGTCCCGGCGCCACCGGAAGAGAAGGGGAGAGGGGCCCCTTCGTCTTCTTCTTCCTTGACCTCCTCCCTAGATTGGAGAAGGGTTTCCCCTCTGGTCCTTGGCCTCCATGGCTTGGGAGGGGCGAGAGCCCCTCCGAGATTGGATCTATCTCTCTGTTTCTCTCTGTTTCTGCGTTCTATTCTGCTGCCCTTTCACCGTTTCTTTTATATCCGGAGATCCGTAACTCCGATTGGACTGAAACCTTTGCCGTGATTTTTTACCAAAAATTAGCTTTCTTGCGGCCGAAGGAGGGCATCAACCGCCTTACAGGTGGGCTACGAGGGTCAGGGGCGCGCCCCCCTACCTCGTGCCCACTTCGGACACTGGTTCACGTTGATTTTTCTTCCAGATTTTCCAAATATTCCAAAAATAAGCTTCGTCCGTTTTTATCCCGTTTGGACTCTGTTTGATATGGATATTCTGAAGCCAAAACATGCAATGACAGTGAACTCACATCCTTTGAGCAATCGGATCAATATGTTAGTCCCAAAAATAGTATAAAAAGTTGCCAAAAAGTATATGGAAGTTGTAGAATATTGGCATGGAACAATAAAAAATTATAGATACGACGGAGACGTATCATGCAACACCCACTACGCCAACCCGATTTACCCTGGGATACGTCCTCAACACTCAGCACTTAAGCAGCCACTCCTCATCACCCATTTTCTAATTGATGCATTACTCATTAGGCAAGGCTGTCATTAGGGTTTGTTGTGGGCTGAGTGCTACCTACACTTAATGATTCAGATGTATTTCAGTAATCTTTAGTACCTGTAAAGTTCACAGGGTTTCAAAATTCAGGCCCTAGGAACAAACACTAGTCATTTTGGATTGTTGGTCGTAGTGACATTGACCCAGATTACTACTGTAGGCCAGGTTTGTTGACAATTTTACTTGTCTTTCTTACTAATTTGATATGATGTCCAATTATTCACATCGATTAGTTGCAAACAGTAAGTGCTAGACAAACTTTTTGATTCAGATTTTGGACGGTCTCTTACTGCAACTACAATTCTGCATACTTGTCCTAGTGAGATCACAAGTAAATGATTGATTCACTACATCTATGCTTGCCTTCTCATATTTGTTGTCAATATTCTTTTAGGGTGGACCACCCTATTTCAAAATACTAGAACTGTAGACATGAGTGAATAGTATTTATCTGTGTGATCTCTTCCATCATGTGTGGGCAAGGAACACTGCATTGTATAGAAAGAAAGTGTCATTTCCAACTTTTACATAGGCTACGACCTTTTACATGGAATACAATCTGCCTACTTGCTTTGTGTTGCACTACCAACACTCCACCCTTGAAGCTAAACATTATGCCACTCATAATTCCTTGGTTTATTTGTTCAAATACGAATTTGATATGATTGTAATCTTCCTACTTCAGTTTTGAAATGTGTGTCTTCCTGTTGTAGAGACATAAGGCGCTTGTATTTCTGTGTGTGGTCTAGACAGCACGGTTGGGGGGTGAACTTTGCATATGCAGGGGTTTATAGGGAGACACTCTTCGAATTGAATCTGCAATGCATTCCAGACTACTTTTTATGTTTACATGAATCTCAGATTCTCAACAACATCATAATGATTATGAGCTTGCGCGCATGAAAAGTATAAAGCAGAACAATGCCATGGCAGTCAAGCTTGGCATTAAGGGACTGAAATCAAGTCTGGATGCAATGCAATGCAAACGCTCTCCACCTACAGATTCATGCTCAGAATATGATCCTAACAGTGATTCTGAGCTAGAGGGAGACCTAAGTCAATGTAGCTCCCAAGTGGAGGAGTCAGAGGCAGATGCCCTATCTTATTCACCCATCAAGGTGCTTCCTCTAACTTTCCACGGTTATATTGGTCGCACATATCTTGCAACTGATGCTTTGCATTGCTTCTACTTTGTTGCACCGCCATTAGCTTAGTTTACACATCGTGTATGTGAATACGCCCTGCCTATCCATTTTCACTACATATTCCATCTGTGATCATACCATATTTATCCATTCAAATGATGTTCTAGTGTATCAGACGTTCAAAAGGAAGAGGGCGATTGCTGATCGCGGAGGAGCACAAGCAAAGTATTTGGAAAAGGTAGTGACACCTGATAAATCAAATAGCCCATTAGGTGTAGCTGCAATATCACCTGACCTGCAAAACACCCCAACTCTAGCAGACTCTAGCCCTACTACACTGGTCATTTCTGATGCCCCAACTCAGCAGACCCCAACTGTAGCAAACAGTATGATGATGCCAGTTGACATAACACCAGCTCTACGATGCAAAATCCCCATTCTAGCAAAGAGTACACCAAATCCAGTTGCCAAATCCCTTTTCGAACCAGAGAGAGCCCCAATTGTAGCAAATAGGACCCATGTTCCATTTCTTCCCAGTTTAGAAGACGAAGCTTATATTGTTGTCAGGAACTTTGTGCGCATCTTTCCTTCATGAAAATGTTATACCACAGACACAAAACAATTTCCAGTCTTCCTCCGCAACTTATGCGTAAGTAATGTACTAATGTTATTCATGGAAATTACTGCATATGTTTCTGCTGACTGAAGACACAAGATTTCATTCTTTTAAATAGGCGAGGACCAAACTGGATTGTCAAGACGAGCAAGGGTTGGTTGCGCTTTTCAAGGACTCGTTGATGAAGTATCGTTCCTACCTGAGGCAAGCGCACTTCGATGGCAAGCCTCTAAACGAAATTTCTGTATAGTCTTCGGTGCTACATTTATCCGGCAGTGACTGGAATAATCTTATTACACATTGGTCTTGTCTGCAGTGTAAGTTAGTGTCTATGATATCACATCACAATTTGAACTACATTTCTGCATTTGCCTTAATGTCTCACTTGTAGAAAAACTGTTAGCAGAAGAACATTCATTCTCAAGGGACCACAGAATCTTGCAACTATACTTCACACTACATTGCTCTTGTGAGTATCTCTTGCCCTGTATGACCATACTTACTTTCATAGTTGTTTGATTATGTAGCATCACTGCACATGTTAGCCTCGTTATCGTCCATTTGGTGGACATCATAAGATATGTACGGACTCTTACATAAATTGAGAATCAACCCAATGCTTTTGAAGAGGTTTAGCTCTGTAGTCCTCTTGTAAGGACTAAACGTCGTCTATCACTGTACTTACATTAACAGCTACTCCCTCCGTCCCATAATATAAGAACGTTTTTTACAGTACACTAGTGTTCAAAACACTCTTGTATTATGGGAAGAGGGATTGGTTCATTGTGTATCATTCTGCATATTATATCCCTCACCCACCATTTACTCAAAGATATCAGATCTATATTTAATCTTACCAAAAAGTTGAATACATAGACAATGCCAGTGCAGAAGTGTAGCCCATTGGTATTGTCAGTACATTTTGTCCTGTAACGCTTGTTTCCATGGATTGGTAGTTGATTATGTAGCATGAATCTGCATCTTATCTTCCTTATCCTCTACCCCTTCCAGTATTATCATATCTATAATTACTCTCTACAAAATGTAGAGTACAGGCAATGCTTATGAAGAAGATTCTGTGCTGAAATTCTTGAGTTATCGTTCCCTTGACATGGAGAAGGGCATTATATAGCCGGTGTTAACTGTTAATGTAAGTCAGTCCTTCTAGAGCCTTTATCCTCAACTGCTGTTTAATTTGCTCATACTCCCTATCGTTTACTGCTGTTTAGTTTGCTGTTTCTATCAAAATGCATGTTCGCAAGAAACGTAAGTTCCAAGTTTTACTTGTAAAACCAAATTCCTTATTCATACCATGCACATTACTCAATACTCCCTATATGTATGCTTGTTTTTGTGGATCTATACTCTAGTGTGTGGTGAAGCAGCCCACGTATGCACCTGGTCATCTCCAGTTTTATCTTACTGACGTGGCTGATGATATGAACAACTGCTACCTCTTGAGCATGTGTTAGTTTTCCCTTGAAGAGGAAAGGGTGATGCAGCAAAGTAGCGTAAGTATTTCCCTTAGCTTTTGACAACCAAGGTATCAATCCAGTAGGAGGCCACACGAAGTCCCTCGTACCTACACCATCAAATAAGAACCTTGCAACCAACGCGATAAAGGGGTTGTCAATCCCTTCACGGCCACTTGCAAAAGTGAGATCTGATAGAGATGATAAGATAATATTTTTGGTATTATTATGATAAATATTAAAAGTAAAGATTGCAAAATAAATAGCGACATAAATAGCTAGTTGATGAAAGATTAATATGATGGAAAATAGACCCGGGGGCCATAGGTTTCACTACTGGCTTCTCTCAAGATAGCATAAGTATTACGGTGGGTGAACAAATTACTGTCGAGCAATTGATAGAAAAGTGCATAATTATGAGAATATCTAGGCATGATCATGTATATAGGCATCACGTCCGCAACAAGTAGACCGACTCCTGCCTGCATATACTACTAGTACTCCACACATCGACTGCTATCCAGCATGCATCTAGATTATTAAGTTCATAAGAACAGAGTAACGCATTAGGCAAGATGACATGATGTAGAGGGATAAACTCAAGCAATATGATCTAAACCCCATCTTTTTATCCTCAATGGCAACAATACAATACGTGTCGTTTCCCCTTCTAACACTTGGATCGAGCAACGCAAGATTGAACCCAAAGCTAAGCACTTCTCTCATTGCAAGAAAGATCAATCTAGTAGGCCAAACCAAACTGATAATTCGAAGAGACTTGCAAAGATAACCAATCATACATCAAAGAATTCAGAGAAGATTCAAATATTATTCATAGATAATCTTGATCAGAAACCCACAATTCATCGAATCTCGACAAACACACCGCAAAAAGAGTTACATCAAATAAATCTCCAAGAAGATTGAGGAGAACTTTGCATTGACATCCAAAGAGAGAGAAGAAGCCATCTAGCTAATAACTATGGACCCGAAGGTTTGTGGTAAACTACTCACACATCATCGGAGAGGCTATGGTGTTGATGTAGAAGCCCTCCGTGATCGATTCCCCCTCCGGTGGAGCGCCGGAAAAGGCCCCAAGATGGGATCTCACGGGTACAAAAGTTTGTGGCGGTGGAAATAGGGTTTCGTGGTGCTCTCGGATGTTTTCAGGGTATATGAGTATATATAGGCGAAAGAAGTATGTCAGTGGAGCCACGAGGGGCCGACGAGGGTGGGGCGCGTGCATACCCCCCTGGGTGCGCCTCCCTACCTCTTGGCTTCTTCATTGCTTCCTTGACGTCAACTCCAAGTCTCCTGGATTGCGTTTGTTCCAAAAATAACTCTCCCGAAGGTTTCATTCCGTTTGGATTCTGTTTGATATTCCTTTTCTGCGAAACACTGAAATAGGCAAAAAAACAACAATTTGCACTGGGCCTTCAGTTAATAGGTTAGTCCAAAAAATAATATAAAAGTGCATAATAAAGCCCATTAAACATCCAAAACAGATAATATAATAGCATGGAACAATCAAAATTATAGATACGTTGGATACGTATCAAGCATCCCCAAACCTAATTCCTGCTCGTCCTCGAGTAGGTAAATGATAAAAACAGAATTTTTGATGTCGAATGCTACCTAACATAATTTTCTAAGTAATTCTCTTTATTGTGGCATGAATGTTCAGATCCAAAATATTCAAGATAAAAGTTTAATATTGACATAAAAATAATAATATGTCAAGCATACTAACTAAGCAATTATATCTTCTCAAAATAACATGGCCAAAGAAATCTTATCCCTACAAAATCATATAGTTTGGCTATGCTTCTTTTTCGTCACACAAGAATGCTCTCATCATGCACAACCCCGATGACAAGCCAAGCAATTGTTTCATACTTTAGTAATCTCAAACTTTTTTCAACTTTCACACAATACATGAGCGTGAGCCATGGACATAGCACTATGGGTGGAATAGAATATGATGATGGGTCTTGTGTGGAGAAGACAAAATAAGAGGAAGTATCACATTGACGTGACTAATGAACGGGCTAGGGATATGCCCATCAATTGATGTCAATGCAAGGAGTAGGGATTGCCATGCAACAGATGCACTAGAGCTATAAATGTATGAAAGCTCAACAAAAGAAACTAAGTGGGTGTGCATCCAACTTGCTTGCTCATGAAGACCTAGGGCATTTGAGGAAGCCCATTGTTGGAATATACAAGCCAAGTTCTATAATGAAAAATTCCCACTAGTATATGGAAGTGACAAAACAAGAGACTCTCTATCATAAAGATCATGGTGCTACGTTGAAGCACAAGTGTGAAAAAAGGATAGTAGCATTATCCCTTTTTTTATTTTTTCTTGTTTTTTCTTTTTTCTTCTTTTTTTGGTCCTTTCTTTTTTTAATTTGGCCTTTCTCCCCTTTTCTTGTTTGGGACAATGCTCTATTAATGATGATCATCACACTTTATTTATTTACAACTCGATTCTAGAACAAAATATGACTCTATATGAATGCCTCCGGCGGTGTACCGGGATGGGCAATGAATGAAGAGTGACATGTATGAAATAATATGCATGGTGGCTTTGCCACAAATACGATGTCAACTACATGATCATGCAAGGCAATATGACAATGATGAAGCGTGTCATAATAAACGAACGGTGGAATGTTGCATGGCGATATATCTCGGAATGGCTATGGAAATGCCATAATAGGTAGGTATGGTGGCTGTTTTGAGGAAGATATAAGGAGGTTTATGTGTGATAGAGCGTATCGTATCACGGGTTTGATGCACCGCTAAGTTTGCACCAACTCTCAAGGTGAGAAAGGGCAATGCACGGCACCGAAGAGGCTAGCAATGATGGAAGGTTGAGAGTGCGTATAATCCATGGACTCAACATTAGTCATAAAGAACTCACATACTTATTGCAAAAATCTATAAGTCATCAAAAACCAAGCACTACACACACGCTCCTAGGGGGATAGATTGGTAGGAAAAAACCATCGCTCGTCCCCGACCGCCACTCATAAGGTTGACAATCAAAGAACACCTCATGTTTCAAATTTGTTACACAACTTTTACCATACGTGAATGCTACGGGACTTGCAAACTTCAACACAAGTATTTCTCAAATTCACAACTACTCAACTAGCACAACTTTATTATCACTATCTCCATATCTCAAAACAATCATCAAGTATCAAACTTCTCTTACTATTCAATGCACTTATATGAAAGTTTTTATTATATCCAACTTGGATGCCTATCATATTAGGACTAATTTTATAGCCAAAGAAAGTTACCATGTTGTTCTAAAGGACTCTTAAAATAATATAAGTGAAGCCTGAGAGATCAATAATTTCTATAAAATAAAACCACCACCGTGCTCTAAAAGATATAAGTGAAGCACTAGAGCAAAATTATTTAGCTCAAAAGATATAAGTGAAGCACATTGAGTATTCTAATAAATTCCGATTAATGTGTGTCTCTCCCAAAAGGTGTGTACAGAAAGAATGATTGTGGTGAACTAAAAGGCAAAGACTCAAATCATACAAGACGCTCCAAGCGAAAAACATATCATGTGGTGAATAAAAATATAGCTCCAAGTAAAGTTACCGATGGACGAAGACAAAAGAGCGGATGCCTTCCGGGGCATCCCCAAGCTTAGGCTTTTTGGTTGTACTTGGATTTTACCTTTGGGTGCCTTGGTCATCCCCAAGCTTAGGCTTTGCCACTCCTTGTTCCATAATCCATCAAATCTTTACCCAAAACTTGAAAACTTCACAACACAAAACTTAACAGAAAATCTCGTGAGCTCCGTTAGCGAAAGAAAACAAAACACCACTTCAAGGTACTGTAATGAACTCATTATTTATTTATATTGGTGTTAAACCTACTTTATTCCAACTTCTCTATGGTTCGTAACCTCCGATACTAGCCATAGATGCATCAAAATAAGCAAACAACACACGAAAAACAGAATCTGTCAAAAACAGAACAGTCTGTAGTAATCTGTATCAAACGCATACTTCTGCAACTACAAAAATTCTAAAATAAATTTATGGACGTGAGTAATTTATCTATTAATCATCTGCAAAAAGAATCAACTAAATAGCACTCTCCAGTAAAAAGATGTAGCTAATCTCGTGAGCGCTAAAGTTTCTGTTTTTTACAGCAAGATCAAAAAGACTTCACCCAAGTCTTCCCAAAGGTTCTACTTGGCACAAACACTAATTAAACCATAAAAACACATCTAACCAGTGGCTAGGTGTCGGTGTACTAGAGTAGGGGTACCCTAGTATCCCGAACTCGTGCACGGGTAGTCGCAGCACCCCGCGGCAAGGCTTGCTTGGTGATCGCCAAGGTCCTCCGCGGCTCCATTAGAGCCATTCAAGAACAAAGTATTCAAGCCAAAGAGACAAGACCCCGGCAAGAGGAGCTTGCTGGGAAGGCCAACCAGGGCACATAGAAGACAAGACCCCGGCAAGAGGAGCTTGCCGGGAAGTCCCGGTGAGCGACCAGCTTCCGGACGCGACAAGGCAACAACCGCGGCAAGGCGCTTGCCGCGGCAGATTACCACTCCGTTCCTCCGCTCCAGCTCATCCAACAACGTGTCGCCATGGGACCTTTCCAGGCACGCGTGGCAAGAGGCTGTGCAACCAGCGGGGCGCGGTGGCAAGCGGTGCTGACGAGATCGCCATCGTGGCGAACGGTGGCGCCGACGGTCCTTTCTCGCACTGTTTAGTTGACTTAGACGGCATTTAATGCCTTTGTCCCCGCCGCCGTGGTTAGGTAGGATGCACTGCATAAGTAGCTGTACCAACCGCAACTCATTTTCCTTTTCTGCCATTGTCTACATTGCCACCTGTCGGTGACCCCTTGTGCATATAAAAGGAGGCCCATGCGCAACGTAGAGGGGGTTCGACTCATTCGAGACCAGAGACGCTCACGCTAGGTCTTGTAGCTCTCATCGCTCCCTAGCAAGAATAGAATATAATCAGACAAGCAGCAGTAGGAGTATTATCTCTCGGAGAGCTCGGCTGGGTAAACTGCTCGTGTGCCGCCGACGATCTGCTCTTCGTGCAACCTCCGCTCCCCACCAAACCGAAAGGGGCTCGCTCCGCCGGTCCCATAGGTGTTCGTGGGTCCGATCAGCTTCCCCGACATCTTTGGCGCGCCAGGTAGGGGGGCGTCGAGGCTGTGTGAACCTGATCCGTTGTTCACACGAGCAACATCTTCATCAACATGCCACCGAAGAAGAAGGCTTCGGCGGCAGCGGAGCCGTCCACGTCGATCCCACCACCACCAGAGCAAATGGGTGGTGGGGTAGATACCGGTGGAAGAACGGACGTCGGCGAGGGAGCCCATGATGCTGCCAAGTCCAAGGACAAGGCCACGCAGACCTCGGCGTCCGTACACGCACCGCGCCCATCTCAGGGGGCGCGGGACCAACAGCGTCATGGTATTCATAGTACCATACGCTCGTTGGATCAAGAATTATCTGGTGGATCCCGAGGCCCTCAAGACCAGCTTGCACGCCGACATGCTGGCGCGAGCGAGGCACGGTCGCCTGGACGAGATACTGCTCCTTCTAACATAGTTAGAAGTCCGAGCATATCCCGCTCCTCGCACCGTTCGCCACTGCCGCCCACCACTCCAGCAGAAGCTTTGGCGAGAGCTCAACTGCTCCTAGATTACCCTCCAACAGCCGACAAGGTCGATGAATGGAGGGCTACCATTCAGAGTCTCATCGGCTTTGCCAACGGCGACACTCCGAGGCAACCGAATACATCGCAGCCGCGGCAAGGCGACAAGACACGAGCCGGTGGCGACGAAACCTATGGGGGTGCAACCACCATGCACTCTCCACCCCGAAGGCCAAGATCGCCGACTCGCCGGATCCACCTCGATAGCGACTCCACCGCATCATCAGATCCGCGAGCTCGTCGCGATCAACGCCAAGTTCTTCACGAACGACAGCAAGAAGACGCCCGAACCCGCATCGAGCGCCGAAGAGAAGCGCGACGTCAATCCGACCAGCGCGCTGGGCCCTCGGTCGATATGCATGCGCCAGGAACCAGCGACTTGCGTCGCGTAGGTTGCCCTGCTCACTCGTGAGCTGCGGCAAGTCCAAAGGGCCCAGCAAGAAGAATTTCAAGCCGATGTACCAGAGAAGTACGACGGCAAGACACATCCGTCGGAGTTCCTCAAGATCTACACCATTGCGTGCAAGCTGGGGGCGAGATGACAAGATTCTCGCCAACTACTTCCCGCTGGTACTCAAGCCCAATGTCAGATCTTGGCTCATGCACTTGCCGGACAACTCCATATCCTCTTGGGCGGATCTATGCCATCAGTTTGTCGGCGCCTTAACAGGTGGCCACAAGCCTCATGGCCAAGAGAGCGACCTTCATCTGCTCGCCCAGAAGTAAGGAGAGCCCCTGCGCAAGTTCATTCAGAGATCGGCTGTGTACAGCACAACATCCCAAATGTCCACCCTGCCGCGGTGATCAGCGCGTTCCATCAGAACGTGCAGAATCGCAGGATGCGGGAGGAGATGCCGATGTACAAGATCAAGGACGTCAATGAGCTATATGCCCTGGCCGACAAGTGTGCACGTGCTGAAGAAGGGAGGAGACTCCCCGGAGAGAATATGGAAGCAGCAAGATCTGACAGTGAGGGGTCCGCTCCGGCAAAGAAAGGCCGGCGGCGGAGCAACAGAAAGAAGAAAGGCAGAGATGTGCTAGTTGTCGAGTAGTCCGGCAATGGAGGTGGCGCCAAGAAAGCCAAAGTTGGTAGCTCCGGCAAGGAGGTTGCCGCAGACACCAACTACCAGGCTGTGGCAGCCGCCGACAAGCAGGACGGTTCCAACAAGCAGTACTGCAAGATCCACCGCACCAAGGGCCATGACCTCCAAAGCTGCAAGAAGGTCGAGCAGCTTGTTGAGCAGCAGAAGGCTGAATACGAGCGGCGCGACAAGGAGAAGGCTCAAGAAGGTGCTGGAGGAGCTAGCAAGAAACGCCCCGCCGGGAGGACGCCGCGGCAAGGCCAAGCAAAGGATAAGGAGATAGACCTCCCGGCGCCGCGATAAGGATGAAGATGACGACGACGATGAAGACATGGAAGATGATGAGACCGACGAGCAGGAGTTCCGTAAAGCCATAGAGGTCCTGCGCTGACGGTGGTGCTTCTGCGCATACTTCACATCGCCAACTCAAGCAAAGGATGCGGAAGTCAATGCGCGTAACCATCCATCGAGTCACGCAAGCCTCGAATGGTCCAGCACGCCTATCATCTTTGATATTGAGGACCACCCTGATCGCATAACCGCGGTCGGGTGCTTGCCGATGTTGGTTTCGCCAACTATCCGCAACCTCAAGGTCACCAAGATGCTAGTTGACGGCGGGGCCGGTTTGAACCTGATATCCTCCGCGGTACTCCAGAAACTCCAAATCCCTGACAGCGAGCTCAAGAGACTCGACACATTTCAAGGAATCAATCCGGAAGGAGCAAGTCAAGGGAAAGATCACGCTGCCAAGAATATTTGGCAGCGAATTGAACTTCAGGACTGAGAGAATCACTTTTGATGTTGCTGATTTTCCATTACCTTACAATGGAATACTTGGCCATCCAGCACTCGCCAAGTTTATGGCAGCCTCTCATTATGCATACAACTTGCTCAAGATGCCAGGCCCGATAAGTGTCATTTCTGTCCATGGCGACAAGAAGGATGCCCTTATCTGCGCCTAACAAGATCTACCGGAAGCAAAGAGCTGCAACAGATAGCAAGACACTTGCCGCTGAAGCTCCCGGGGGGAAGAAGAAGACCAAATCCGGCAAGAGCTCTGAGGCCCACTCCGGCAAGCGCACCTCTTCGGAGTGCTGCGCTACCGTCGAGGACGCACCATCAAGCTCCACCGGCAAGTGTAAGAAAACGAAGGCAGCTCCACCAAGGACCAAGAGGGTGCCCGCCAAGGAGGACGGCACTGGTGGTACCTTCACCATCGCGCCACTCTCGACCCTAAATAGGAAGGCGGCGCTGCGTTGCTTTCTCAAGGGCGAATGTCGACGTGTTTGCATGGCAACCGCCCGACATCCCCGTGTTCCTGTGAAAGTAATTGAGCACCATGTTGCCGCCTGTCCTCACGCGCGCCCGCCAAGCGTAAAGTCGAAGCAAGCGGTGGAGCGCCAAGAGTTCATCGCGAAGAGATCAAGAAATTGGAAGCAGCAGGCCTCGTCGAGGAGTGCTCCATCCCACGTGGTTGGCCAATCTCAGTAGTCGCATAGAAGGCAAACGGAAAATGGAGGCTTTGTATCGACTTTACCGATGTTAATAAAGCTTGTCCCAAAGACCCATTTCCCTTGCCTCGCATCGATCAGATTGTTGACTCCACGGCCGGATGTGATTTGCTTTCATTTCTTGACGCAGCATCAGATATCATCGATCTTCATGGCGTAAGAGCATGAGGAGAAAACCATTCATCACCCGTGGCACATACTTGTTTCATACGGATGCCTTTTGGTTTAAAGAATGCTGGTTCAACATTTGCAAGAGTAGTCCATGATGCTTTTGAGCCGCAAATGCACAGAAATATAGAAGCCTACATGGATGACATAGTGGTCAAAAGCAAGGACAGGGCAACTCTGGTTCAAGATTTAGATGAGACCTTTGCAAATCTGCGCAAGATCAACCTCAAGCTTAACCCCGAGAAGTGTGTGTTTGGAGTCCCTTCCGCAAGCTTCTCGGTTCTTCGTGGTCTCAAAGGGGAATTGAAGCCAATCCCGACAAGATCAAAGCCATTGAGCAGATTGAAGCACCGCGCCAAGGATGTACGAAGACTTGCGGTTGCATAGCTGCTCTCAAAGAAGTTTATTTCTAGATCTGCTGAGCGCCTCTGCCGCTTTTCAAAATTTTGAAAAAGGCAGGTCCAATGAAATGGACTCCCGAAGCGGAGGCTGCGCTGCAGGACTTAAAGAGATACCTGTCCTCCACTCCAATACTTGTCGCACCTAGGCCGCAAGAGAAGTTGCTGCTATATATAGCGGCAACCAATGAAGTGGTTAGTGCTGCGTTAGTAGCGGAGAGGGAGGCGGATGATGAGCTAGCGACCGTGGCAGATGCATCCAGCGACAAACAGGGGGCTTCACCGGCAAGCTCTGGTCCCGACAAGGATAGATCTGCGCAGATGTGCGAGAAGATGCAGAAAAGGATGGTGCAGCGCCCAGTTTACCTTGTTAGTTCCCTTCTGCAGGGGGCTAGGTCAAGGTACTCTGGTATGCAGAAATTGCTTTTCGGCCTCCTCATGGCCTCGAGAAAGCTGCGTCATTACTTCCAAGCACATGAGATAACAGTCGTCACTCGCTTCCGCTGAAGAGGATATTGCATAATCCAGAGGCAACAGCAGTGATTGTCGAGTGGGCACTGAACTGCCGAGCTTTGGCCTCAAGTTTGAAAGCACTTCAACTATCCAAAGTAGAGCATTGGCGGAGTTCATAGCAGAATGGACGCCAACGCAAGATGAAGAAATCCCAGAGACGAGCGTCCCCGTTAAAGAAGCAAGCAAAGAGTGGCTGATGTACTTCAATGGTGCCTTCTCGCTGCAAGGCGCCGGTGCTGGCGTGCTGCTTGTAGCACCCACCGGAGAGCACCTCAAGTACATAGTCCAGATGCACTTTCCCAAGGAGCAAGCAACAAACAATACTGCAGAGTATGAAGGTTTGCTTGCCGGTCTCAGGATCGCAGTAGACCTTGGGATCGAGAAGCTCATCATCAGGGGAGACTCACAGCTTGTCGTCCGCCAAGTGAACAAGGATTATCAGAGTCCATTGATGGAAGCCTATGTTGATGAAGTGAGAAAGCTAGAGGAGCACTTTGACGGCCTACAGATGGAACATGTTCCAAGAGCTCAGAATGGTATTGCTGATGGCCTGTCAAAGTGCGCCGCACTCAAGTTACCTGTGGAACCAGGGATTTTCGTGCTCAAGCTGACTCAACCAACTTTAACGCCATCAACTGGACAGAATAAGAAGAGGAAGTTGATGTCTGGTGACTATTTTCCCGCAGAGCTTCCCGCCGCCAAGAAGGTCCCCAGATCGACACCGATATCGCCGAGGAGCAGTTCGCTCCAACAAACCCAAGGGTTTGTTTCGTTGAAGCGCACGCCCCGACAAGTTTTGCTCCGCAAGCTTGCCGGGAACGCCAAGCTCCGCCGAGCCGCAGCTTTCTTGCCGAGAAGCTGATGTTCCCAGCAGCAGATGTGCCTTTAGTCCTTGTTGTCGAGCCGCAGCTCCAAAGATGGGCACAACAGATTGTCAATTTCCTTCGAGAGGGGAACTTCCCAAGAACAAGAAGAAGCGGAAAGAGTAGCCCGCAGTCAAGTATGTACCAGTTTGTCGACAAAGACACCGCATGACAGAAGACTCAACGGTGTGAAATTGAAGTGTATTCACCGAAGACGGACATAAACTGCTGGCGAGATACACGGAGGCATATGTGGCCACCACATTGGCGCAAGAGCACTTGCCGCAAAGCTTTCCTAAGAAGGTTTCTTTTGGCCGACAGCCTCCGTGATGCAACTGCACAAGTAACCAAGTGTGAAGCGCAAGGCCCATTCCAAATGATACACCAGCCAGCTCAAGCTCTCCAGATGATCCCTTTATCCCGCCATTTTCGTCCGGGGCTCGACATCCTCGGCCCTTTCCCCGTAGTTGTCGGGGCTTTGAGTACTTGTACGCTGTAATCGACAAGTTCACAAAGTGGCCGAAGTAGAAGTAGTGAGGAAGGTGACGGCACGCCAAGCAGCCAAGTTCTTCGTGTCGATTGTTTGCCGCTTCGGATTCCTAACAGATCATCACCGATAACGGTACACAATTCACGAGTCGCACCTTCATGCAAGACGCCCAAGATCTTGGCGCCAAAGTCTGCTTTGCTTCGCTGCTCATCCGAGAAGCAACGGTCAAGCGGAGAGGGCGAATGCTGAAGTGCTGCGAGGGCTCAAGACCGAACTTTCGACAGTGCTGCACAAGTGCGGAAGAAACTGGTTTGAGGAGCTGCCGGTGGTTCTTGGTCAATCAGACGACGCCAAATCGAGCCACCGCCGCACACCTTTCGCCTAGTCTATGGAGCAGAGGCAGTTCTCCCACGGAACTCAGATACGGGTCACCTCGAGTGCTCGCTTATGATGAGTTTGAGCAAGAGCAGCTGCGACAAGATGACGCTGCTGCTCCTTGAGGAGGACCGCCTTCGTGCTTGTCAGACGAGCTGCTCGATACCAAAGAAGCTTTGCGCCGCTACCATAGCCGCAGTTAATGCCGAAGTCTCGAGGAAGGCGACCTTGTTCTTCGGCGCGTTCAGTCCGCCAAGAATTCCAACAAGTTGACGCCGAGGTGGGAAGGCCCTTATCGGGTGAAAAAAGTCACTAGGCCTGGCGCTGTCCGCCTTGAGACCAAAGATGGCATTCCGTGAGCAACTCGAACATCGAGCATCTTCGTAAGTTTTACCCATATATGCGGTTGCCGGATCCTGTTCCGGCAACCACCTTTTTGTACAAGTCTTGCCAATGTTGCATGTAATCCTTTGTACAAAGCCGGACGCAGATCCCGTGCATAAGTAAAGCTCATGTGTTACGCATAATTTGTCAATTTCATGCTTTCATCTTTTTATTATGTGTTTTACCTCGACACTTTGTGCAGCACCTACACCCGGTAAGCAATAACGAGCCACAAGGCTCCATTACTTTATTTTCTCCTTTCTTTCTCAAAGAAAGGAAGGTTCCTCGCACACAAGTTAGCCGGGGGAAGGAGAAGATAATGGTGTGGACCAAGCCGCCAAGGAAGTTTCACCACCGGAAGCAAACGATGTAAAAGCTAAGTTGCCAAAGTTTGAGCAATCAGTTTTAAATTTTTAAGTTATCTTCCTCGAACGACAAGACTTTGTATGGAAAACTCAGCGCAAAGGAACTAACTCGTAGCTAGTTGCGCCTTTACTTTGTTTCGAGTCCTCAACAACTTAAGTGAGCTGCAACTAGTTGCGATAAGGTTGTTTGTTGAAGCGGCACCGCCAAAGAAGTTGCCGACGCTCAAGACTCAGCCATGCAAAAGGTGCCCGCGCCGACAAGTTCCCTAAAAAGCGTAGGGCAAAAACATACAAAGGAATGAATCAAGTAGAGGAAATAACATTGTAATCATTGCCCAAGATAGAGTTATATTACAAAAATAGCTTGTCGCAGCTCTAATAGATTGTTATCCTAACATGATCAAACAGCGGCAAGGAAAAGATAAAATTGGCGGCCTAGTCACGCGGGTCACCATCAACCCTCTTGATCTTGCCCACCTTGTCCACAATGGTGCGATAAGGGCCTTGAGTGCCTCCACGCCGGCATCCGCGGCAAGGACTTGAGGACGCCGGTGAGGTTGAGGCCTGGGTTGCGGAAGGCCACCTTCATCAACACCTTCTGGAGAGCTCCTGCGCAGATCTGGCGCGATTCCTCGGCCAGCTGCTTCGGGATCTCTTACCGGAGTCGCTGGAGTGCCGTCACCACACCCTTGAAGAACAAGCTGAGCTTGGCGCTGGGTTGGAGATGCTCATCGGAGGAGTACCCGAGATCCACCATCCCCAGCTCCGCTGCCTCCTTGTCGATGGCGGCGGCAACATTCACAAGACCTTCGGTCCAGGCTCCACATTCTCCCCGAAGGTGCTCGGGCGGAAGTAGGCCACCACCGCAGCGCCGCCACCTTTGATCTTATCCAACAAGGCCACCTCCCGCCCTTGGCACCGCCCAGGCCCCGCATTAAGGTGGTCACTTCAACTCAAGATCTGCTTTTAGAGTCCTTGACGGCATCGAGCTCCTTGCTCCTCTCGGCGAGACGGCTCTGCAGCTCGCCAAGAGTGTAGGCGCCCTTCGGCCGTGCTTGAGTGCAGCAAGCCCTTGCCACTCTTCCGAGATTGGCCTCCAGCCAGGCCACCTTCGCCTCCAACTCCTTCTTGGCGGCTTCGCAGCCGCGGCAGCATCCTTTGCTTCCTTAAGAGCCCCGCCAAGTGTTTCTCGCATGACGAGCTCCTCCTCATGGCTGTCAAGATTGATCTTCCGCTGCGCCAGCTCGCTTCTCCCGCAGACAGCTTCGGCAGCAAGCCGCCGCCGCTCAACCCCAGCCTTCTCGAGGATGAAGGCTGTGCGCTTCTTCGGCGAAGTCGCCCCGCCTCCTCCGCCAAGGACCGGAGAGTTTTGATTGGCGCCGGAGCTCTTCCGCCGCTTCTATATCTGCTTCGCTGCGACAAGCGCTTCCCGGATTCCAACTTGGCTTGTCGGGCACGGTAGAGCGACAAGAGCTTTCTTCAAATAGCTTGCTCTCCTCGACTTCGCCACCGCTGCTGCTTGGCGCACAACCAGCGCCAACCCAGCTGGAGGCGAGCAGCTCGTCGAAGCTTCCTTCGACCGGCGCCTCGAGATCGACGCCTGTGGAGCTTGATGAAGACGCCATCGCCGCCTTCATATAGGCGCCGGCCGGGCTCTTCGAGCTCGACGCCGCAGCGGTGGCGGAGGGATCGGCGGTCGGCGTAGCATCCGGCGCCTCCGGCCTCAGGCCGCCAAGGCGATCGCCGGACTTCTCTCCACCCCTGTGGCAGCAGCCTTGGCGGCCTCTTCGTCGGCGGACTCATCGACGCCAAATTTCTTCCTCCATGACGGCGCGCGTTCAAGATTGCTGCACGCCTTCCTCCGGGCGATTTCAGCCCATCGGCTCAAGGACGGATGGATCGACGACGACTGACAAAACAGCCAAGCAAATGTTCAGAAACAAGATCAGAAGAAGAAGAACCCAAGGGAAATTCTCAATCAAGAGGATTACCTGCGATGGGATCTGCAGCCATGGTCTCAATCACTGGAGGATCATTGGTGCTGTCCCTTGCCGGAGAAGTCTCCCTGTCAAGAACGCCCTTGCCGGGGAATCCTCCCTGGCGGTGTAGTCGGCGAGATGGCATTTCAGGGCGGCTTCCGGCGCCCTAGTGAGGCTGCTCTGCTCCTACACAAACCACCAGTCAGATATCAGCCAGGAAAGAGCACCCATGCATGCCCAACAGTAAAGAGTAAACTATATACTTACGCTAGGGGCTATGCTGGGGGCTGCTTTGAGGAAGGGTTGCCGGATCCGGCAAGGGGGTCTCGGACGCGCTTCCTGTTGCCACGGGGGGATCGTCCTCGATGACAACCACCGGGGTCTTGGCTCTCTTCAACGCTCTTTGGGCCAGCGTCCTGAAAAGGAAAGGGCTCAGAATGAAGCGAATCAGATACAAGACGAAGCAACAAAATTGAAGAAATACAAGTACAACACAGAAGCTTACTCTTCTTCTTCCTCGTCGGAGCTGAGAGTGGAGAGATCAATTGGCTCGCCCCGCGCGACGAGGCGGAGGAGTCGGTTCCTTGACCGCTTGGCGGAGTTGCAGCGGTGGCTCGGGAAGGCTCCGCCCAGCTTGCTGCAGCAGCGTGGAGGTGCTCCCGCGGCAACAAGTGCTTGCCGCGGAGGAGCGGTGCTGCGGGCGCGACGGCCGTTATCTGCCCGCCGCCTCCGCTTTCATCTCCAAATTTTGTGAAGACGCCTTCTGGCGGGCTCGAGGATCCGCTTATGCAAGCTACTAGAAGGTTGGGAGGAGGCGCTCGGCGGGTTCGCCGACCGGGCTTCGTGGATCGCAAGCTCTTCCTCACCGCAACTCTTTCGCCGACGAGGCTTGCTACCGCTGCCTCTACCTCCTCCACGGTGAACCCGACCGCCAAGGCAGCCGCCGCCGCTTCTTCCACTGCGTGGCGGCGCGCTGCATCTCGCCGCCAAGAGTGTCGCTGGTGAGGCCCTTCGCTTGTCGGGCGGATCGACACTTCTTCCAAGCTATCGAAGAACACCCAGACGATGTCATCGGCAGGTTTCGCCAAGTTGAGCAATCCCATGCGAAGTCGCACAACGGCATCATTGCACGGATGCGGTCGAGCGAGGAGTTGTTGCATAATGGAACGACTTTCGCAACCTAAACAATTCGATGATCGTGGTCGCGCTTGAACAGCTCCAAGAGCATCGCATGCAACTCCAAGACGGTGAAATTGAAGTTAAGGCCCGGCGCAGCCTCATGATATCCGCCACATTTTGAACTCGCAAGCAGTGTCTCCTCCTCTCCGCAAGGGAGCGGCGCGGGCGAGGAAATCTGCGCCAACGGCGCTTATAGTGAGTCCGCAAGCCCGAGACGCAGGATCCGGGTGACGGCAATCTTCAATCTAGCATCTTCCGCACTAAGTTGCTCCAATCGCTGCCGCAAGACTATTGGGGTTTAGCGCCGGCAGTGAAGGGCTGCGGGTTCTCCTCAACGATCCAACACCAATCTGCCCTCCACTCCTCCCACTTGCCGCGGAGCTCTCCTTCCAGATAGGCTTCCTTCTTGCCGATTCTTGAGATCCGTGCAATTCCTCCGCAAGGGCTCTCTCTCAACTCGAGGCATGAAGAAATGGCGAAGAGGGCTACGCTGGGATGGACTCACAAAGTTTTCGCAGAGGTGTGCGAAATGCCATGGTCGACAGCATTGGGGTGAAATCAAGGAGGCGGAACCTCGTAGGTGTTCATGATATCGCAGAAGAATTAGAGAAGGGCGGCAGAGCCCGCAATAGAAGAACATCGCCAAGAAGGGTACCCAGGCTAGCTAATTCAAGCAGCGGTCGGAAGTACCTTCGGCGCTGGATGCGCCGCTGCTCCGCCGACCAAAAGAGGTAGTAGTTCTCCCTCAGCTCCCTTGCGACCAACTATTTTCACAAGAATACAATACATATAGATGGATTGATTGTCTCGGTTGCAAACCGCCATGGCGCCGCAAGTTCACTGCAGCAGCAACCGAGTAGGTCATTGCATCACCGGCAGGCAAGGAGGGCACCTCACCTCACCTATGATGCATGCCCAGCGGCGCCGCCCAGCTGGTCCAGCGATTTGGCTGCTCCTACCACCCATTTGAACAGTTGCACCGGCTGCTCATGCCATTCCGCAGGCATGCGCGTTCTTTCCTCCGCAGTTGACTCCGTGAATATGATCTCTGCCATTAGCCCTAGCTCGAAATCAATGCGATAGTGCCAGATGCCGACATCCCTCAACATCTCTCCCCTGAGATCGACTTGCGCCTCCGCCTTGTGCTGCGCCAGGCGCAGCTCCTTGGAACTTCTCTCCAACGATGCGACGCTTCCTTGATCCGATTTGCCCTTGCTTCCCACCACCTTAAATGCAGCCCTAGCATGTCCTCCGGCACCACCGATATGTGATTCCAGAGCAAAGGATCCCCTCGAAAACACATGTGGGTTTCGCTCAAAGGCGGCAGTGCTCCGGGCAGCAGCGAGAGGGCAGCCCGCGGGATCCTGGGATCTAGGGATTATCCATGGTGGGATCCTCCATGGCGGAATCCCGTGGGCGAGGCGGGGAGGCGACCTTGGCGCTGGGAGAGCCCTACGAGGCTAAGATAAAGATAGTAGTACTACTCCACTCCATCCATATTTAAATACAGAGGCCACCTACAAAGAGCTCCCGCAAAATTGATCATGCTGCGTATGCCCTGGTTTATCGGCCCCTTTTTGCCACTTTTATGACATGCATAAATATTATGTTACTTAAAATATGGTCAAAATTGGCACAAAATACTAAGGAGACCAATGGAAGTAGCAACCCATGATTTAACTACTCGCATGCACGCAGTGGGAGTAGTAATGTCTTTCTCAACTACTTCCTCCTCACGCCCACTCAATTTGCATGCGCTGTATTAATTGACCATTAATGAAGTGAAGGACTTTACACGCATCAAATTATCACATGGGGTGGATCTTCACAAAAATGTGTCCCACCGTGTACCCGTGTAAAGCGCAAGTAGGAATGAGTGCGCGGCGGCACATCTTCGCTTCGTGCATGTACTGCCAGTGTGCATGAGAGAGGACGAGTACATTCTTCTGGAATTAGCAGCACGTCACTCTGATCAATCCGCGCAAGGAGGTCGCGACGACGCCTCCACCTGTGCCACGTGGCTTCATGAACTAAAAGAGGAACATTGTGTAGCGTGTCATTGGAATTCCAATTTACGTGTTTTGCACATACTCGAAGTACTAGTAAGGTACACGTGCATTGTCTGCATCATATTTGGCAAAAAAATTATGAATAAATACCACACTATAGCATATAAGCTTTGAGTCATATATGCATGATGTAGACATTCGTTTAATTCTTATAGTTCATCTCATTCAAAATCAATTAGTGTTTATAAAAAAGTTAGGGCCTCTTTGATTCGTAGGATTTCCATAACGCGGGAATAGGAAAAACATGGGATTAGAGTGGAATGTCACCTTGAATCCTACAGGATCGTACGAGTGTTTGATTGTGCATAGAAAAAAATGTAGGAACCTTTCAAAGAGGTTTGAGTGGATGGAAAGTTTCCTATGAAATCTAGTGCAGATGAATCCTATGGAAAAATTCCTATGGTTTACAATCCTACGAATCAAACAACCAAGACAGGAATAATTCCTAAGGATTAGAATCCTCCAAAATTCCTTTGAGAATCCTTTGAATCAAAGAAGCCCTTAATCTATTTTATGATTCTTGGAATTGTGCGTTGTAAAGCATAAAGTAAAAACAAATAATGACAATTCAACTAGAAAAAAAGCCTGGGTAGTTATTATACGGAAGATTCTATAACAAAGGAGAAGCACGTTTTGAGGTTTGTGCATTATGCTTAAGTTCAACCATGGAGTTTGCTAGATTTTACATGTGGCAAAATCCGATGCGGGGCTAGAAGATGGTGCGAGGGGCCAAGTGGAGGGAGACTATGAAGGAGTGCACAAGTGCGAGATTGATATTTAAAGAGAGGGGGCGAGAACGTGCGTTGTTGCGCGTAGTGGCGGAGCCATGAAAAATAAATGAGCTAGGGGTCAAGCATTGCTAATCCTTTACGAGGATGGCCAATTCATCAACTTAAACTATTTTACCAGCAATTGATCTAATGATCACATTCATATTTGCCTCAATATATAGTGATGTTAGGGGGGGGGTAGGGCCCTTGCTGCCCCCGGTCTTTGCCACTGTGCGCACGTCTGCGAGATGAAGCGGAAGGCATGGATGATGAGAGGGGGCGTTGGATATATAATTAATGTGGGTGTATTAGCTACGTAATCCTATATAGAGAGGTATAGATTGATCGATGTGTACATGGGAAAGAGGGTGAGACCTCAGTAGATATATAGATTGATCGGTTTGTGTGGAAAACTAGGAAAGACCTAGCTATATATACACACACATAGAGGAACATCAATCATTGGGCATGCATGGGAGAGATAAAGAATGCCCGATATGATGAAGAGGGGGAGGTGTGTGTGTGTGTGCATGCATGGGAGACCGACCTGAAGAAAAAGATTGCATGTGTGCTATGGATAATGCCGAGTGGTGGTGTGTGTGCATGCATGCACGAGAGAAAGTTAGTGATACAATTATAAAGAGAAGACGACTGTGTGGGTGTAAAAGACTAGGTGAAGTCATAATAAATGTAAAGTTGAATTCAAATATTTGAATAAGAGATCATGATGTTTGAAACCCATGCATGCATCAATATAACTGAGATATGCGCGGTGTGGTTTGGAAATGAGCATGCTATACTGTATACACATTGAACAAGGTCAGACTGATTTGAATTTCAGATACCGATGGCGTATACATCGCTTGGCTTACATTGCATCTCGCAGTAACGGAGACACTATTCTAATTGAGATGATGGGTGGCTTTCATGATCACATACCTATATCTATACCCCTATATATTATATATTACTCCCTTCATCGCATAATATACACTACAAAAAAAATACACTTCCGTGATGATACGTGTTTGTCACAAGAGGTCGCGCTTTTGTCATGCATGTACATCCATGACAAATTTATGACGTAATCAAGATAGTCATACCGTGCGTCAGAGAAGTGTTCCATGACATTACCAAAATTATCATCACGAAGTGTCCACTTCCATGACGATAAATCGCGGTCACGTATGTTTTCGCCAAGGGTGACCGACACGCGGCATCCACCATAATGGAACGCCGTTAGCTATCGGGTCGGGTTTTGATCCGATAACCTGCTATCAGCCCCGACCAATGGGGATTTTCCACGTAAAATCATCATTGGCTGGAGGAAACATGTGTCGGCTCATCGCTGGGATGATGTCATCCACTCATTGGACGAAGGCGCCTATGATACGCCGACACGCGGCACGCCCAACAGAGGCCCATTCTCGTGAAAAGGCCGCCTGCTTGACTTGGTCAAAGGTGGCGGGTCGCCCATGGAAAGCCTCGTTAACGGCCTGTTCGCATATAGCCCATTTACAGCCCGCTAACCCAAGGCCCGTTACGCCTTATCCGATTAGGCCCAGAGCGCCATTTGGGCCATCCAATATGATTCCAAATTGCTTTCACTTCCGCCCATGTATGGCCCATGACGGCTTTCGCCCATATGAGGCCCTATGTAACTTTGGCCTATTAACGCCCGTGGTGAAACCGGCCCGTAATGAACAATGTATCACTTTACACCCATTAACGCCCGTGGTGAAACGGCCCGTAATGAACAAAGGTATCACTTTATACCCATTAACGGCTCGTTATTCCGCTAATGCCGCTTCAGCCCATGTTATCTTTCGCCTTCTCGTGAGCCCATTTATTCTGGGCTCATTTCAAAGATTCGCTTACTTACGGCCCACATCGCTATTTTTCGCTAGGCCAAATTCAGCCCGTGGTTACAGCCGCCCGCTTGTGGTCCGTTAATACGCTGTGCCGCTTTCATAGCGCCATATAAATACGGCCTATTAACGATGGCCCATTATGGTCGGCCCATGAACGGACGATTCCAACTCTAGCCCGCTTACGGCCATAATGCGTCTGCTTGGCCCATGTTTGGTCAATCGATCATATGGCCCGTGATAAGGCCCATTGATGATACGACCGAAGGCCCATTGTTTCTACGGCCCGTAGAAGGCCCATTGTTTCTATGGCCCGTAGAAGGCCCATCGCTTTCTACGGCCAAGAGGAGGCCCAAAGGTCACTACAAGAAATATTAGCCCATGGTTATTGTGGCCTAGTTTTAAAAATAGGTTATTGCAGCCACTAGCTAACCATGAAAAAGAACTGCAATGACTACAAGCAAACAAATAAACAAGACAACAAGGAAATAAATAAGCAAGCAACTAACGCTAGGCTATCACGGCTATTACACATATTACATCCACTAGGCATCAAAGTTCGCCACCAAAGCAAATATAGGGAACAAAGCAAGATATCATATACACCGGTTGTCAAAGTTGGCGCATCGCAAATAAACGCCGCAAGAAAACAAATCCAGAATGAAACCACTTCGTAAGATCTCAAGAAACAATAATGTCGGCAAGATGCTTAGCAAGCTTATTAACTTTCTCTTGTTTACGCTTAAATCCTCCAACGCTGTCAAGTTGCACCGTAAAATATGCATCTGAATTCGCAGGACTTCCTCACCCTTCACTTCCTTTCGCAGACATTTGATCGATGTCTTTCAACTTGAAGTTGAGACTCAAGAAGACGAACTGATTCAGCAGCGAGTTCAAGAGCTTGTGCCAAGCAGAGGGCCAAGAACTCAACACTACATCAAGACAGACTTTTGGGTTCCTCATTGTCGCCAAGATAGTTTTTATCAGCTTTCTGGAGACCAACAGGATGTCTCACTATCTTGAACCTTATCTCAGACATTTCCTTTACCATTGGATAACGCGGCATCGTTTCTCCAATATTTTGTCCGATTCTAAAAGAGAAACAAGGCATACATCACATGTTTACTATGTTGTATATGAAACTCATTTTGTAAATGAGTTCAGAGTAAAGTGGACAGGATAACAGCATGAAACAAACATATATCTATGTACCATGGTCACTTTATGGTCTATATCATTCTAGTTTTTGTTGCCAAATCAAGATAGAGACACAGCTCAAATAATATTTGTTCAAGACAAAGCAGTAATAGATGAATATAAGTGTGGGTAACTATAGAGCAATAACAACACTTGTAATGTGCATGACATGAGAACATAACTGTTTATTCAATTGAAACTGAAATCAACATAGAGCAGGTTACAACAAAGAAACCAGCTTAAAGAAACAGGTTTAAAACATACCACAAGGCCATTGGAGTTTCAATTCCATCCTTCAAATTTGAAAATAGTTGGTATGAGTAAATACAAGAATGCAAGAGCAAAGGAGTATGAACCATAGCTACGTAACCTGACCTGAGAACAAATCTTCTTCCTTTAAGCATTGAGTTGGGATTCGAGTGGTGGTCCTCGTGCTTTGGGCACCGCAGCCTCCTTTACTAACCGCTCGTGTTTGGGTGCTCGTGGTGGAGACGGTGCCGTGTCAACTGAATCAAGTTACTATCTCCGGGTTGGGGTTAGAAGGTGTAGCTGGTTCTTTGTCCAACCGGGTAGGGGTACATTCTACGAGAGTCTGGTTATGTGTGGTGGATCTGGTCCTTGGGCAAGTACAACCGTGGTTCTATCTGCATCAACCGGTAGCACTATCTTTTCTCAAGACCGTGTTGTTACTCCTTTAGATACCGCCATCACGCCTCCAATTCAAATGGCTGATAAACAAGAAAAGTAATTGAAAGTATAGACATTGTATGATAGATGTGCAATGGATAGTGGGGAATAAAAGAGGGCATGAAATAATTCATATTTATGTTGTCTAACCAAACAGGATAGCATGACACAATTTCACATATATGATGGCTAACTAAACATGATAGCATGACACAATTTCACATTATGATGGCTAACTAAAAAAGATGGAAAGACATAGTTCAAAATATGAGACTATGTAAACAGGATGACATGACATAACTATATAATGTGTTTATTAAATAGGTTGGCATGCCATAATTCACATACATTCACGGATAGAATGCCATAATTCAAAATATGATGACTGTAAACACTAAACAGATGAGATGATATAACTATATGATGTCTTTATTAAATGGGTTGCCATGCCATAATTCGATAGATGATGTGTATGTACTATGTAAACATGATGGCATGATATAATTCAAATATATGATTTATATAGTAAGCAAGTAAGAAGATGGCAATCCATATATGATGTAAAAACTAAGCAATGCAAGACAACATGCATGACATGGGTAATATAACCCCGCCAAGTTTGAGCATAGACCTCGTGGGGAAATAGGAATGGTCATCGCCTTTGAATCCTCCTCCGAGGAGCTCTAGAACCAGCAAGATGTCCGCTTCAAGCAGTAGCATTGTCTCCGCTCAATACCTTGTTTTCACTCCAGATACTTCCATCACCGCTTCAAATGGCTGATGCATAGGAAGAGTAGTTGAATATACAAACATTGTTTATAAATGGAACACGTAATACAAAAAATGATAGCATGATATAATTCACATACATGATGATTGGCTAAACAGCATGGCATTGCATAATTCACATATATAATGCCTTTGCAACAAGATAGCATTGTATAATTCATATATAATGTCTTGCAACAAGATGGCAATGCATAATTCACATATATGGTAATTAGACACCTAACAAGTGGCATTCACACAAAGCATGTCTAAACTAATCAAATGACATAGCAATGCGAGACACCATACGCATGATATGAGCAACATAACCCCGCCAAGTTAGAGCATACACCTCGGGGATAGGACTGGTCATCTGTCTCAATCCTCCTCTAGGAGCTATCCGAATCAGCGAGATATGCGCTTCGCCGATAGCATAGTCTGCTCAAGACCTTGTTTTCACTCCAGAATTTGCCATCACCATGTCAAATGGCTGATGCACACGAAGAGCAGCTTGAATGTACTAACATTGTTGACAAATGTAATATGTAACGAAAAAAGGATGGCCTGATATAATTTATATATAAGATGATCAAGCTAGGGATGGCATTGCAAAATTCACATATATGATGCCTGGCTAAACAAGATGGCGCTGCATAATTCACATAAACGATGAATAAACTAAATAGATGGCATTCGCAAAAAGGATGTCTAAACTAAGAAGATGACATATTTGATGTATAAAGTAAGCAATGCAAGACACCATATGCATGATATAACCAACATCAAGATGCCAAGTTAGAGCGAAGACCTCGAGGGGTAAATAGGAGTTGTCTTCCTTCCTAATCCCCTCGTAATGTATATCTTCCTCTCGATTACAATCCAAATGCGTGGAGGGGGGCTGCCTTTGCGCCTACCATGGAGCGACATCTCGCATGAAATTTTATTGCCACGCAAGGCTCGCCTCTTTTGCTCTACATGTTCAGTTCCATTGTTTACAATAACTGTCATGCATAGGAATAAAACATAGTGAGATTATGTAAGGAGTGCATGCAGAATCCAGAGTGATGGTAGCAACTCGTGGATAGACCCAAAACCAATAATAGCAGTGATAATGGCTTCAAAAAAAATACAGATAATGGCTTTTTACCGCTTGTTTCCCACCCAACATGAAACTCATAGTAGACACCGGAGATTAACCAGATAGTAGATAGATACTATTGATAGCGGCCCCATATGTACCCCACAACCATTTAAAAACTCAAGTTTGACCATTAGTTTGAGCTCGACTAAGAGTCTAATCGGTGAACAGGACGATAAAGTAGCATGTAATATTGCGATGCATAACGAAGCGACATTAAAAAAGAGTGCGACCTCTCTTATGGACCCGTAGTCCTCGAGGTCATCTCGCCGGTTGATGATGGTAATGCAGTTTTCATGGCCAATGTGGGGAAGAAGATCCGAGGCGGCGAAGACAGTCCGAGGCCGGATCCTGCTGTATGCCGGACCCTTCTGTCGTTGGAGCAGCTGAGCTGGGTGAACGACGGCAGCAGGAGCGGACAAACCACGCAAGGTTTTCTTTGACAACTATCTATAAGAGAAGTAATTTGTAAGGGATCGCTTGAATTGGAGGATTCCAACAATGCAGGATAGGAAATAGACATGAATAGGATAGGAATGCACGCAAAACAGAGAATTTAAAACACAGTGATTTCTTCCAACTGGGTGTTTGATTCACAACAATTGAAGATCACAGATGCAAAGAAGCATGGTGAGATTAAGTCAAACCACAAGAAAATGTACGGTTATAATGCTATTATGCTACTATCTCTTAGTCTTGTGCTTCATGAATAGGAATTTGAAAAGGAGGACAAGTGAAAATTAAAATTCCTACATTTTTTCTTTCAAGGAGACACTAAAGGAACAAATCCGGTGCTCAAGGGACAATATATATAACATGTAGAGTAAAAAAGAGATGCAACAAGTGTACAACCTCTTTGGCGAAGCCATGTCGATCTCAGCGTGATTGGGTTGGCTGGTGAGGATGCTCCGGCTGACTTTGCTGTCGGAGGAGGGGAAGAAGATCTTAGGCATCTGGAGATGGAGCCCGAGGTACTACTCCGCTGTGATGGAGGGTTTCGCTGTTGAGCAGCTCCGTGAGTTGTACGACGCCGAGGCTGAAGCAGACAAGAGAGACAACGAACAACGTTAACCTGAGTGGAATTCTAATAGCATCTCCAATACATGACGAAAATACATAACCACAAAGTGCTAGATGTAAAATACATCAGCCGCCATCTCCGAACTTAACTATCGAAACTGAACTTAACCGTCAAAACTGAACTTAACCGTCAAACTGAACTTAACCGTCGAAACTGAATTTTGCTGTCAAACTGAACGCACTAGCAAGGTGAGGCTACACGCCGGTCGACTCGATTTTTCATCTCCGTCAACGATTTTGTAGCCGTTGGATATGAAATCAAGGTCCTGGTTCATCTTCAACCTCCACCCTCGAGCCGCCACCACCACCGCCAAACAGCATCCCCGCCACCCCGCCCGCCACTTAAAAACACTCCCCACCGCCGTCCGCCGCCGCCCGCCATCCTCTAGCCCCTGCGCCGAGCTTTTTCTCCGCGATCCCCACGCCACCGCTTCGCCGCTTCGCACCGCCGCACCACCGCCCCATCCTGAACCCTAAGATAGATAGTGGGTACCGGCGAGCCCCCTCCCCGCCAAGGGCTGGTTCTTCCTTCACCCCGCGAGCCCCCACCCCTGAAAATCGATCGACCCAAAAGTCGATTCAGTCGATCAAGTGAAGCAATCAGCAGCATCGCAAGCAAGAGCAAGAGCGAGAGCAGCAGCGAAAGCAAGAGCAATAGCAAGAGCGCACCAGCAGGGACCAAGAGAAGAGCAGCAGCAGCAGCATGAGGAGAGCTAAAGCAGCAGCAGCTCCTACGATGTGGACGCCGCCGCCAGGGAGCGACGCTGGAGGAAGTGGTTGGCGATGCCGCTGCGGATGGATCCGGCCAGGTCGGCTCGGGACCGAGCACCGCAGCACCGTGAGATCGAATCAAGAAGAAAATGCGCGATTAGTGTACAACCTCTTTGGTGGCGCCGATTAGGCCGCAGCTTCATCCGAGGAAACGGTGATGATGATGCTCTTCCGGCAGGTGAAGACGGCAGTGGGAATGGAGGTGGCGCGAAGACGAGGGGAACATTGGCAGCTCCTTGGAGGTGGAGGACGGGTGGCTGAACCGGCGGACGATGAGATCGACGACGGATCCTCATCCAAGACGGTGGATGAGGGACGCCGAGGTGTTGTTGTGGACGACGCCGTCGGGGAAGAGGCTCCGCTGGGTGGCGGACGAGCAGGTGTGGGGTTTCGCTGGTTTTCGCGCCTCGTGTACGAATGGGTGGGTGGATGGGATGGCAGGGAACCATGGCTTAGAGACGCGCTTGTCCGAAATGTGGGTAAGTTATGAAAGTATCCCCACCGATTTGAGGCGGTTCTTTCGTTCGTGGTACCACGGCATTTCGCGGTGCGGATTTCACATGAGGTGGGAGTTTTCACAAGACGTTGTAATTTCGGAATAGCAAGGCGCTGGTTGAGATGGAGGGAGTTGTCGAGCACAACGAGACAAAGATATATCTTAAATATTTTGGGCTAACAAGGCGGTTGAAATTTTGACGCCTAACGGTAATCGTATCAAATCAATGCGCACTACAAATGTCATTCAAAACTTTGAAATCATGTTATGTTCAATTAAAATATTTCGCTACGGTATAATGCATGCAACCTACTACTCAAATGAACGCTTTAGTGCATTCCAAACGATATACTACCACTTCAATATGAACTAAATTTGAATTCATTTCTCTATTTGAATAAGATCTACAATCATCATTATTGTCAAGTTAAACCATCGCTTGTGTATTATCTTCACATCACACCACATGATTAGTCTCGAGTTACATATGAACTATGTGTACTATATGAACTCGAACTAGATTTTTGAATCCACTTTATTTTGATTTCAAATCACATTACATTTCTAGCTCTAGCTAGATCTTCATAATCTAAACCATGTCTCATATGTATAATGTGTTTATCACATTATGTATGGTGCCCCGCCTCACGCCTACAAGTATTTAGATGTGAGTTGCAAACACCACACATTACCACAAATTCAAATAAAATGTGAGAATGTTTGATATTTAGTATTGTTTTGATTGTTCAATATTTAGTTGTAAGCTGCAAACGCCACACATTATCACAAATTCAAATAAAATGTGAGATTGTTTGATGTATAGCATGGTTTAGATTGTTCGGCATTTAGCTGTGAGTTGCAAACGCCATGCATTATCACATTATGGTATAACATGTGCACAAAGACGCATCACGCTATATTCATGCTTGCAATGTTTAAAATACATGCATGCAATGTTTAAAACACTATGATCTCCTATTCAAATATATGAATCCGCTTTCATATCAAATTATGATCTTTGTTAGTCTCTTACACCCACACAATCCTCTAACCTTTGTAGCTACCACTAACTTTCTCGAGCATGCACACGCCTCCTCGCCTCCCCTCCCTCGCATTCTATCCACCGGCACATTCATTTTTTTCTTTAGGTCGCTCTCCCGAGTCTCCACAACTCCTTTCCGACACACACCGATCGATAAACCTCTCCAACATGCCTGCCTACAACATACACACACACCTTCAATCTCCTCCTTTATGTGTCCTTGCCTCGTGTCTCTCATACGGTCGCACACACGTAAACTCTCGCCTCTTTTCATCGATCTCACAACCGCACACCTCCCCTATCTAGCTAGTAGTTGGGCCTCTCGCACCACCTCCTAGCTCCATTCTCTCTGTCTATCCGTCTCACTGGGCCTTATTTGCCTCTAACAAATGGACGACACCGACCGATCTCTCGCTATACATATAGCTAGCTAGGTCCTTATAACTCGCTTTTACCCACACGCCAATCGATCTACCTCATTAGTTGTGTCTCCCTTCCTCCGACAAACAACAATTGATCTACCGATCTAGTTAGGTTTGCTTACCAAACACATGGTTCCCTTCATCATCCATGGATGCGCCCGACAGATCTATCACGCACAGCACACACACGTAAACACATCCCCACTCTTATTGATAACATTGCAGTTCCACCCTCAGCTTGTCTAGTAGGCCTCTCCCACCATCTTCGAGAAGCAACTCCATCACCCATCCAGCACTCTACCCCTCTCCTCTCCCTCTCTCCCCCTCTCTCTCTCTCTGTCCCATCATATTTCCGCCCTTCGCTTATGTATGGATGTCGACCGATCTCCCTCAAGACATAGCTGGGTCTCCTTCTCAACACATATACGAAGTCGTTTCTACCTCTATAGTTAGGCCTCCGCCACCCCTCCCCCCACCCCCCCCCCACACACACCGATACATCGAGCGCCTAGTCATGTCTCCCTGCCACACACAAACTTGACATGTGCCCTCTAACATTCCGTAGGCCAGTCGCTCTATATCTTTGACTTGCACACACACACAATTTCGATGGATCTCTTCATCGATCTCGCACCCACCCACTTGATCCTCTTCTTCACTCTATCGATAGCTATGACCCTCCCTCTCTTCTCGTGGATTGCCTGACCTCTATGTATGATATGGATAGGCCTCCATTTCACACACATTGCATGCAAAAATTTGTTTGAGATGTCATCACACATATTCCCACAAATAATTCACGAAATCAACCCCCACCCCACCCCCACCCCAAAACAAAAAACACTCATGAACGCGGTTTGTATCTCTCACACACACCCACGAGGTGGGGGACGTGCACGAAGAGAAGAGGTGCATGCATGGCCCACGATTCTGCCTCTTTCCCAACCACACCTGCTGGGTACACGGTGGAGCCTATTTCAGACGTAAAAGGCAGCCCACGTGGTAATTTGGCACGTGTAATGGTTGTCCACTTGGTGGAGGGAGGATCGCTACCACGGTGAACAAACAAATTGCACTTGACGTGTTATGTTAAAAAAGAGGCAAACCATGTGGGGCCTACCTTAGAGGCAAGGCTCATACACCGGAGTACTTTTGATGTGTCCCGTCAACTCAGTAACAAGGAGAAGCTTGCTTAGTACGCCGCCTCCCCGCCCACGCGCGGTGGCTCGCAGGATGAGGTGAAGCTTGCTCCACTTTATGCCCGCCTCGCCCATGCTGCTGGGGCTCGCAGGACGAGGAGAAAATTTACTACTCCTCCATTTACTCCTCGTCCCTACTACCTTGGTTATAGAGATTATATCATATTGTTTGGAATATATATGTCCTTTAGTAGATTTCAATATGAACTACTAGTACATACTCCAAACACCGATGTATATAGACGTATTTTAGAGTGTAGATTCACCATTTTGTTCGTATGTAGCACTCTCCTCGCCTCGACCTCGCCATCGCAGGACGCAGCAATTCATTCGGTCTCATATAGCCGTAACGATATATACTGCACTACCATTATTGCTCGACTTTCAAGAGGCTAAGAGCCAATCGCAAGGTTAATATTTTGAGATGCCAAGCTTAAGGTTATAGGAGAACGAGTAGTAGGTGCCGCCATTTATAAATAAAGTTTTTTTCTTCAAAGGGCACGACGCAATATGATAGGTTCATATGGAGAGAAAAGGAAACCGCCCACTATATACATAGTCGACGGCCAGCCTACACTGGTTGCTTGTCGGGTTGTTTCTTCACACTCTCGCACAAAACGACATCGGGCTACTTCTCTAACATCCCGGCGGATCACGCCCGCTGGGAAGGGGTGGATGCTTAGTAGATGCGGTGGTTGCCGCCGACGGCGAAACCCACTGTCGCACGTCCCGATCGGGGTCCCCGCCGCTCTCTCACAAAGCCGGTGAGGTTGCCTTCCCTTGCTCACCGCCTGACGTGGCAGTTGCCGCCCCGCCGCCTCCTCAAGGTTGAGCTACGCCCTCGTGTACAACTCCCTTTACACCGGGCTTGCACCATCGCTTCCAACTGCCCACATCACTCCCTGTGGATATTTCTACTTTTTGCCTCGCACATACCTCTACCGGCTTCTACGCATCTGTATTTGTGATGAGTTTATGTCTCATCAACTAGTCCCAGAATCTTATTCTAATCACGCTTCTTCAATTTCTTTGCCACATGGATGCTCATCTCGATTTTGGTGAAACTGCACAAAATGATCCGATGGTCAAAAGGTTGCAAACTTCATTTATTAGGAAGCTCGAACGCTACCAAAGAAATTGAAGCCTGGTCAGGTTCACGGTTCAAGGGCTAGGGACTGCATGGATCATTTTTTTCTTTAGTTCTGCTCCAAAATAAGTGTCAACTTTAGTAGTAGTACAACTTTGTACTAAAGTTTGCACAAAGTTGAGACACTTATTTTGGAACGGAGGAGTATATATTTGCTATGATCTGTCAATCATTGAGATGCAATAGCATGCATGTTAGTCTCCTTTGTATTTGATGAAATGTTGCAACGGGCAACCTTGGACGAAGATACATGTAATGTAAGCTGGAAGTTTCATAGCATTGTACAAATTTATCTCACTGATAAATTACAAGACGCACTATACTAGTACTTCCTCCGCTCCTAAATATAAGTCTTTGTAGAGATTTCACCATGAACCACATGCGGATGTATATAGATGCATTTTAAGTGTAGATTCATTCATTTTGTTCCGTATGTAGTGGAATCTCTACAAAGACTTATCTACTAGTAATAGCTAGCCCCACTACTAGGAATTCTCTATCCTCTCCTTGAGCCACATCATCAAAATTGATGTAGCCGTTAGATGAAGTAAATCAGTCCATAATAGCCGCCTCGATCTAGACGCTCGAGAGGTCCACACTAAGCCACATGCAAGCATGCAGAAATACCGTGGCACATGCATGTGAGTGGGTTTTAAATCACATCAACATGTCCGCATGCAAGCATGCACCGTAGCATGCATGTAAGTGAGCTTTTAAGTCCCATTAACATGTCAAAAGGAAAATATAATCCCATTATGCAAGAGGAGTTGGCTGATCTTTTTCCTTACGTGGATGATCTAAATGATGATGGAGTTTATTTAGTTTGGCTACCACATTTGTCATGCGTTATAGAGTTTTTTAGTTCTATGAAATCGATAATTTTATGCAGAGAGATATATCGCTGTTAAGCTGGCAACGCGGTGACTCATCTAGTAATATTTAGGAACGGAGGGAGTACTATGTAAAGAGTTAGGTGTCGACCGTGATAGTGTGAGGTGGGCCATGTAATCACCGAGCTCGTGTGTTTTCACCGCTTTTGCACGCCCCGCTATAAGAATGGAGAAAATTGTAATCTAGTAGTAGTATCTCCTTTGCCGAAAGCGTGGGACATCCAAAGCAGTCCTACCACCTCAGTAATAAAGACCAATGAGCCGCCAAATCACATAGACCCAGCAGAAGTTGACGGACGAAGCAACCATCACTCTTGCGCCAAGGAGAGGTCGTGTCCGCTCTGCCCGGCATGAATGCGGCACCGATTCTTTGAGCGGTGCGCCGACTGAAGGGCGCATGGCGATGGAGGTGCTTGGTGGGCCAGCTGGTCGTGAGCAAGGCAGAGCTCCTCAGATGTCCCTACCGACACGCCCGAAACGAGAGGATGCACCAACTCATGCTAAAATCGTACACTACACACACATCTCTCAGAGGGAGTAGGTCGATCTGTCGCTCTCTCTAACACACACATGTCTGTTAAACACACACACACACACACACACCTTGGTCTCAATGCACCTTCTAACGTGACTTATTACACCTAGACGGAGGGAGTAGTAAGTATATTTAGATACGGTGGCACATTGACTTAAGTCGAATACAAGTGCCCAAAATTTGTGTGCATGTTATAATAAGGATTCACTTAAAATAGTACGTGAGCTAAATGAGGGATCAATTTGATAGTGTTCCCAAGCAAGAGCTTAGATGTGTGAGGTAAGATACATCACGGGCGCTTTTAATTTTTCTTATTAATTTGTTTGTTTCACCTCCTGACCGGTGGGACCCAACGTACCACGTGGAGAGAGGTAAGGTGACTAAGGCTGCATTATTTCTGCACCACTGTGATAGTCTTACCACCAAAGCCACATGACACGATTATGATTGAAATCCCAATGACTCCCACACACACAAAAACACGGCATGCTTGTCACACTAATGCAGGAATGTATAAAGGTTATTTCCTCGCTGAACATAACGGAGGGTTGTGTAGCTGGTTAGCCTGTTCGCCATCAAACTTGAGGTCTCGGTTCGATAACTACACTTGAGCATAATTTGTGCCAGGAGGATTCTTCGACCGGTCAAAATGTTTTCTAGGGTTTGCACGCTTCACACTCTCTCTCCAAAGATATATATACCTCGCCAGAAGTTGCTCTCTTCACACTCTCTCGCCTCTCTCCGCTGGAGCCTCAGCGCTAGAAGTTGCTCTCTTCACACTCTCTTCCCTCTCCAGATCTAAACAAGACTTCATTGGCCTCTCTCCCTCACCGCTGCTCAAAGAGCCAGCAGGATCCGTCCGCCAGAAGGGAAGGAGGTTTAACGCTGTCCGCCGCCGGTGAGGGACTACCGGCGCAGCTGTTCACTTTCCACCCAACAAGCGGCGCTGGAGGGCCTCCGACCCTTCTTCTTCGCCGCCATCCTGTCGCCCACCCAACCACGCCCCAAGAACCTTAAGGTATAATTTACTTACTCCACATGCATTGCCTTAGCTGCATGTATACCATGAATCTAGGACGTGGTTCAAAGAGGAAAAGAACAGGGGAAAGTAGTGGGAAAAGTTGTATATAGCATGAATCTAGGACGTGGTTCAAAGAGGAAATGAAGGGGAAAGTTGTATAGCATGAATCTAGGACGTGGTTCAAAGAGGAAAGGAATGGGGAAAGTAGTGGGGAAAGTTGTATCGCATAAATCTAGGACGTGGTTCAAAGAGGAAAGGAAGGGCGAAAGTACTAGTTCAAAAAGGAAAGGAAGGGACAAGGCAGTAGAGTTTGAGCAGGACTAGATTTGATGCGCCACATAGGGAAAGGTGTCTAAAGATAACAAAACGGGACCAACACAAATATGCTCCTTGGTTGTTTGTTCTTTGTTGCAACAGACTCGTGCATGACCACAAGACATCGGTAGATGCACATGGTGCTGGTGCGCCCACCGTCCGTGCAACTCATTAGCTGTTGTTAATCTAAGGCCCTGCTTGGTTAAAACTCCCTAGTCCCTACCTGCTTGGTTCCAGTGGACTAAACATGGACTAGAGGTTATTAAATGACATGCTAAAAGACCATGTTACCCTAGTAATGAACTAATAGAGACAAGGTGCGATGCGTGGCAGGGGCAACTGTTGGAAAAGTCCCAAAAGACTCCTCGGGTCTTTTTCTTTAGTCCCAAATGCCCACTTTTAGTCCCTAAAAGTCCCTCCTGTTTGGTTTAGATGGGACCGACACGGAGTTTTTTAGTCCCTACACCAAAATGTCCCTCGTAAACAAACACCTCTAATAATGCCACTGGAAAATTGATGCAATGCCACGCTTAAAAGCAAATTACATGTTTAATGAATTTTATTGTTAATATAATCTCTATGTTAATATTAATCAATGCCACCGCTTGAGAAATGCTACTGCCTTGCTTTCTTTCCCATTTAGATAAGGTAGATGCTTTTTTGTTGGCTTCGTGTCATCCACCGTTATTGACCACTAATTGTTTCCTTTGCACCTCTATGTAAACAGGTTATTCATTTCACTGTTGTTATTGTGACTTTTTTGTTGCACCGCACAAAACACTTTTGTTTTAAGAGTTTTTGTGCAGTTCAACCAAAATGTCACAACCGACAATGTTGCTTGATTGCTTGATCTTAGTGGAACTGCACAAGAGGAGATCTTACTTCCTATCCGCTAAGGCTAATTTGGTTCAGATCTTCTTCTTGTGAGTTGTTTGAATTCTGCATCATGAGAGGTCAAGATTAGCCTTCTTTCACATGATTCTGCAGGTGCTTTCATATGTTGTGCTACTTGTACGATAATGTTGCTTGATTTTAGTGAACTGCACAAATGGAGACAAGACTTCCAATCAGATAAAAACCGTAATATCCCATTGAGGTAAGATAAGGATATTTCACAACTGCTGGCCTGTATTTTGCCACTTTCATCGTAAAATTAAGTTTAGTACTATACTTGTGCTCCCTAATTGACATGCCAAATCTTACATTGAAGGCTAAGCTTGTCTGTTATTGAACCAAGTGATGAAGGGGAAGACCAAGCGGAAGAAAACAAAATCAACTCCAAGTGCTATAATGAAGCATCGAACTGATGACACAAGTAATGATATAGTTTTGCATCTTAATTTATTGCTATGGATGGAACGAGCAATTGTTTTGCCACCGATTTGATGCCACTTTAATGTAATATGTAATTATCTCTACTTGTGCAAATAGGGATCTTCTTTGAAGATACCATATATTTTAGTGGAACTGCACAAGAAGATGTTGGAAACATTAAACTAATCGAGGAGTATATAGTAAGCATGGCCACCACCGTAGAGATAGCAAATGATGGTTCCGAGAAGTGCTTCATCTCGTATGCTTTACACAATAAGCCTCCCGACAAAGGTTGGTACTCACCACCGATTTCATCCATATGATTGAGCTTTGTCATCTCTATTGGTGTTGTGCTACTGTTTAGATACCGTCATGAAAAGTGGTATTGTCCTTGAGAAGTGCTTCATCGGTTGTTTTAAATATTTTCTTTTTTTTTCGAGCAAACAGGATGCTAGCATTTAGTAGTCCTCTTGTCTTTGCACAACAGGATCATCTTCCTCTCAAGAAGAATATGGAGTACGGAAGTGACTAGATATGCCAGATGAAGAAGCCATGTCTATCTTCTCATCGAAGGAGCAAGTTGAAGGATGGTTACATTACTCCCCACAAGACCAAACTAACTTCAGCTCGTAAGGACCGACAAATCTCCATTTTTTGCTGTGATGCGAGTACAATGTTGTTCTAGGATTCTTTCCGTGAGTTCCATTTTCTAAAAGTGTGCTCTACATGGACCATGTATGCCTGTTGAAACCGCTAATTCATAGTACAGCTTTGCTTTATACTAATCACTTTTTTGTATTTGTGCAAACAGGGTGCTCAGCTTGATTTCAATGGGAACTGCACAAAATGTTCATGAATACATCGAATCATTCATTTCCACCACAAGAAAGGAGGTGCCGATAAGTTCAATGCTAAAACATATAAGGGCAAATCATACAAGCTACGCTGCGAATTTGGTTGATTTTGTGGAACCGCACAAAAGAACATATGGTTTATTTAGCACGAGGTGCCATGTCAATGTCCGAACCGATGGCAAACCCTGCCCATTCCACAATCGTAGGCATTTGATATTTTGGAATGGGACAACCTTGTCAAATTTTGCTCTTGATTTTAGCAAGACATGCGCTTGATATTTCGAATGGGACGCCTTTTGCTGCCAAGAGCCACGATCAATTTTTTCTTTGTTCTTTAGTTGTGAAGTAAATATTGCCTCGACATGTGAGTCGCCGAGATGCATAATCATCGATTGTTTTGAATGTTCTCTAAGAATTGCTGTGCCTGTGTGTTTGATTGCAATGTATGTAAACGCTAAAAAGCTACTCAAACTCTTTGTACTTTTTGTTCCTTTTTATCTGACATTGTGAAAGTGCATACTTTTTGTATAAGATTGGTCAAAATACATTCAATTACTTTTATTCTTTACCAGCCATTTGAATTGGAGGGGTGATGGCAGTATTTGTGGAGTAAAACATGATCTTTAGAAAAGATCGTATACTGTCGACATGATAGAACCACGGTTCTACTTGCCCGAGAACCAGCCTCACCACCACACGAACCTAGACTCATGCAGATTGTACCTCACCCAGCTTGGATCGAGAACCAGCTACACCCCTTCTAACCCCAACCTCCAAAGATATAGTAACCTGGGCCCAGTTGATACATCATTGTCTCCACCACGAAAGCACCCAAACACGAAAGCAGTTAGTAAGGCAACTGCAGCGCTCCCAAAGCACGAGGACCACCACTCCAACCCCAAGTCAACGCTAAAGCACAAGAAGAATTTTTCTCAGGTCAGGTTCCGTAGCTATGATTCATACTCCTTTGCTCTTGCATAACTATATTTACTCATACCAACTAATTTCAAATTTGAAGGATGCAATCAAACTCCAATGACGCACTGTATGTTTTAAACCCTGCTTTTAACGTGTTTTCTGTAACTTGCTCTATGTTGATTTCAGTTTCAATTGAATAAATAGTTATTTGTTCATGCCATGCACATTACAAGTGTTGTTATTGCTGTTTAGTTTCCCACACTTATATTTTGTCTATGCTGCTTTGTCTTAAATATATATGATTTAACCGCTTCTATCTTTATTTGGCAACATAAACTAGAATGATATAGACCATACAGTGACCATAAAACATAGATATATGTTTGTTTCATGTTGTTATATTGTCCACCTTACTACTGAACTGGTTTACCAAAACGAGTTTCATATACAACATGGTAAATCTGTGATGTGTTTGTTTGTTTCTATTTTAGAACGCGGATGAAATATTGGAGAAGGTTTAAGATAGTTAGACATCCCTGTTGGTCTCCAAGAAAGCTGATAAAAAGTATATTGAAGACATTGAGACAACCCCAAAGTCCTGCCTCGATGTAGTGTTCGAAAGCATCGGTTATTATCGTGCAGCCACCAGCTCTTCGAACTCGCCGTCAATCTATTTGGCTTATTGAGTCTCAACTTCGTTGAAAGACATCGATCGATGTTATGCGACAGAAGTCAAGGACTATGGAAGTCCCTGCAGATTCAGATGCATACTTTCTGTGCAACAAAGAAGTGCCGGAGGATTTAAGCGCCAAACAAGAGAAAGTTAATAAGCTTACTAAGCATCCCGCCAAAGATTATGGGTACCTGTGATATTGTTTCTTGAGCTCTTTTGAAGTGGTTTCAGTTCGACATGTTTTTTTATGGCGTTATTTGCAACCGGTCGCCAACTTGACAACCAAAGGTATGTGATATGTCGCTTTGTTCCCTATATTTGCACCGGTGGCAACTTTCATGCCCAAAGGATGTAATATGTAATAGTCGTGATAGCCTAGCGTGAATTTGCTTGTTTATTTATTTCCTTGTTGTCTTGTTTATTTGTTTTCTTGTAGTCGCAGCTTCTTGTTCCACGGTTTGCTAGTGGCCGTAATAACCTATATTTTAAAACTAGGCCACAATAACCATGGGCTACATATTTACCGTAGTGACTCTGGCCTCCTACAGTGCCGTAGAAACAATTGGCCTTCACGGTCAGAGAAACAATGGGCCTCTCTACGGGCCATGGAAACAATGGGCCTTCTACGGTCGTAGCATCAATGGGCCTTCACGGGCCATATGATCGATCGGCCAAACATAGGCCAATAACAGTATCGCATTATGGCCGTAAACGGGCTAGAGTTGAATTGACCGTTTGGGTCGATTATATTCGGCCGTCGTTAATCGGTCATATTTGATGACGCTATGAAAACGACCCAACAGCTTAACGGGCCGCAAAAGGGCCGATTGTAACCACGGGCTGAGTTTGGACCACAAGGAGAAAAGGCCAGTAACGGGCCATAAGTAACCGAATGCTGGAAATGAGCCCAAGAATAAATGGGCCCTGAGAAGGCCGAAAGATAACACGGCTTGAAAACGGCCCAACCGAATAATGGGCCGTTAATGGGTATAAAGTGGTGCAATGTTCATTACGGGCCAGTTTCACCATGGGTCGTTAATGGGCCAAGAGTTACAAAGGGCCTCATATGGGCCGAAAGACATCATGGGTGTGACGCCCTCGATTCAATCGTACACTAATCATACACGCAAATGTGTACGATCAAGATCAAGGACTCACGGGAAGATATCACAACACAACTCTATAAATAAAATAAGTCATACAAGCATCATAATACAAGCCGGGCCTCGAGGGCTCGAATACAAGTGCTCGATCATAGACGAAGTCAGCGGAAGCAACAATATCCGAGTACGCATATAAGTTAAACAAGGTGCCATAAGATGGCTAGCACAAACCGATACAGACGAAGAGGAGCAGGCCTCCTGCCGGGATCCTCCTAGGTCACTCCCCGGTCGCCGCTGGGCTGCACGTAGTAGTAGGCGCCCGAGTAGTAGTCGCCATAGGCGGCGCGCTCGCCCCTGGCTCCATCGTCCGATTGCAGCAATCGAGTAGAGATAGGGGAAAAGGGGAACAAGGCAACTGTGAGTACTCATCCAAAGTACTCGCAAGCAAGGAGCTACACTACTTATGCATGGATATATGGGTAAAGGCCATCTCAAGGACTGAACTGCAGAATGCCGTAATAAGAGGGGATAGTTAGTCTTAACGAAGACTACGCTTCGACACCTGCCTTGCATGCATGTAAGAGGACAACGGAAGTCCTCCAAGTAACATCATATAGCAATAATCCTACCCGCAATCCCTGCTCATAACCCCGAGCGAGAGCGACCACCGTTGTATCCGCACTTGGAAGGGTGTGTTTTATCAAGTATCCGGTTCTAGTTGTCATAAGCTCAAGGTACAACTCCAAGTCGCCCTGTTATCAAGATCACGCTATCCTAATAGATTAATCACCGCAGGGTGCACCATCTTACCAAAGACGCTTGATCCCATTTGGTCGACACACTTTCCGGTCATGCCCGCCGCAGAAGATCAACACGCCGCAGCCCCACCTAGGCACAACAGAGAGGCCAACACGCCGTTCAAACCTGCCGCAGGGTCTGGGCCCATCGCCTCGAAAGCACACCTGCAGACGCTATGCGACGCTGCCGAAGGCATCTAGCCCAGAAAGCGCCCAGCCCAATCCGCGCTACCGCCTCCACACCGACGCGCTCAAGTATTTCGGCCGATACCACGACGCCGGATACCCATAACTACTCCCGCAGAGATGGTTAGTGCGATAAGCTCGTAGCCAACCCGCATCAAATACCAAGACCTCGTTGCTGCAGCAAGTATCCATGACGCCGAACAGGCCAGGCCCACTCTCTCCTAGGCGGTCTCAACCTGCCCCGCCTCCGCCACAATGATCCACTCATGGTGCTCCATCACCGATTCGACTTTAGTCTCCACATGTATCATGTATAAGTATATAGATATACCCGTGATCACCTCCCGAGTGATCACGCCCGATAGTATAGCACGGCAGACGGACAAGTATGAAAGGCCACAGATGAATATACTAGCATCCTATACTAAGCATATAGGATTGCGTAAGGTAACAAAGGTTACAAGGATGCTATGCAGCAGATAGAGTAACCGAAAACAAGAATATGCTATGCTACCTAATGCAAGCGGTGTAGATAAGAGTAGGCGATATCCGTGATCAAGGGGGGGGCTTGCCTGGTTGCTCGGCAAGAGAGAGGGGTCACAAGACCGTAGTCGAACCGCTACCGCAATACGGGTCTCGTAGTCTACCAAGAGAAGAGGGGAAGAAACAATAATAACACGGTAATGTATGCATAACGATGCATGACATGCCAAGAAGCGATGCTAGGCGTGTTCTAACGTGGGTAAGAGGGTACCGTTTAGGGGGAAACATCCGGAAGTTATCCTGCTTCCGGACGCCTGTCGATGTGATGAACCGGAGGAGAAAGTTTGCAGGTTCGATAGGTTAGAGACGTGTGGTGGACGAACGGATCATGCGATCCGGATTCGCCTCGCCGCTCGAGCAACTTTCGTTGAAATTATTTTAACCGGACACGGATTAAAAGATATGATTTATAAAAGATTTTATTAATTTCGGAATTTTAATTAATTATTTAATTAATTTCTAATGGCATTTATGACATCAAGATGAGGTCATGCCGACGCTTATCACCAACAGGTTGACTAAGTCAACCCTGACAGGTGGGTCCCGCCTGTCATTCACTAATGACTAATTAATTTAATTAGCCTAATCAAAGTTTAATTAACCTTAGTTAATTAAGTTAATTAATAATTAGTCTTAATTAATTCAGAATTAATTAGTTTAATTAATTATCCAATTAATTTAACTAATGATTAGGTTTAACTAATCCCGAATTAATTAGTTTAATTAATTACTCAATTAATTAATTAACTAATTACTTAGTAATTAATTTAATTCATTTCTATTTCCATTTTAGTTTCTGTTATTTAAAACGCTTTGTTTTTTCTTTTTTATCATTTGGGGTGGGGCCCTGACGCCGCTGGCCCGAGGCCAAATCGGCGCGGGCGACGCGGGCGATGCCCGAACGGGCACGAACCCGGCTGGCTGGGGCGCGATCCAGTGGATCGGGCCACGGGGCCGGGCGCTGGTAATACACGGCGTCCACCACGCGCTGGCCGGCGCGAGGCGCAGGTGAGGCGACGGCGGGTGGTGGTTCGGGCCGACGGCCGTCACTGGGGGGAAGACTGGGTTCTGGTCTGGAGGCGGGCGAGGGCGCCGAACGGGGAAGAGCGAGGGTCAGGCTGGGCTGGGCGCCGGAGAGATCGCCGAGGCCACGGGAAGAAGGGGAGGGGCGAGCGGGCTGCGGCCGGGGTCGGTCTCGAGGCCGGATCCGCCGGGGGGGAGGAAGGAGAGGATCGGGGATGGGGGCGCCAGGCGCAATCATGCTGGCGCCCGAGTTGGCGACGGGCAGGGCCACGGGCGACGAGCGGGGTGAGAGAGGGGAGCGGGGGGACGTTCGCGGGCGTGGCGGGAGCCGGGTCCGACGGGGGGAGGGGGGGAGAGAGGGGAGCCTCACAGGGGAGGCAGGGACTAGGCGGGCGGCTCGACGGGAGGACGACGATCACTGGGAGGCGGTCGGGGAGCGGCTGGCGACGGGAGGGCGGTTAGGCCGAGCCATGGCGGCGGAGGCCGCTGGCCTGGGGGCGACGGAGGGAGAGGAGGGAGCGGTCCCAGGCGGCGCGGAGGAGGAGGGGAGGTCTGGCCCAGGGTGGCGCGGGGTCGGCGCGTAGGTGGAGGACGGGGTTGGGTGGTCCGGCTGGTTCTCCGCCTCGATCCAGATCGGTCGGGAGCGAGGGGCGAGGGGCGCGGTGGGGGGGCGATCATGGTCGGTGGCCGCCTAGGGTTACCGGGTGGGGGGTAAGTGGGGTAGCGGTTGAGGGTTGGGCCGGTGGCCGGCCGGGGGAAGGGGGGGATGGGCCAAGGCCAAGTGAGGGGGGGCCGTCAATGTCGGGCCAGGGGTTATCCTCTCTCCTGCTTTTATTTTGTTTTCCTTTTATTATTTTTCTTTTTGTTATTGGTTTATTTAAAATGCTCGCATTTGTAAATATTATTGCACCCCACCAATATTAGGTTATGTATTTTAGAAAACCCCAACATTTTAGAACTTATTTTCGAACTCTTTATCGCTTGTTTTAGTTTTAATTTTTGTTTTAGGACGGTTCAATTAACGAGAGGTTAATTAACTCAACCGGGATGATTATGCTGCATAACCACCCAAGCATAATTCTCCTCCATTACAAGAAATCTCGCCCCGAGATTTAGGAGGTAGAAGGAAAGAGTGCGGATATTCATCCCGAAGACGCATCCTCGCTCCTGTGTGGCTTCATCTTCGAGTGATTCACCATCGGACCTTGAGGAACTTGATCGACTTCGACGCAGCGGCGCTCAGCTTGGTCGAGAGTGCGGACCGGATGCTCTTTATAGGAGAGGTCCCTGTTGCATTCGAGCACTTCATGGTCCATCGCCGATTGGGTCTTTGAAGCAGGCCGGAGTTGGGACACGGAACACATCGTGAACTCCGAGAAAGGTTCGACGGAAGCTCCAGCTTGATAGGCCACTTTTCCACGCTTTTCCGTAATAGTGAAAGGGCCAATATAGCGAGGCGCTTAATCTTGCTTTTGATCCCGAAGCGTGAGCACCCTTCATTGGTGTAACACGAAGATAGGCCTTTTCGCCAAAGTTGGTAGACCATGTCTTTGTGATGACGGTCATAATTACTTTGACGAGACCGAGCAGCCTTGAGATTCTCGCAATAATGCGGACTTGTTCTTCGCATGTTGATAATATCCGACCAAGAGTGGACGCTCCCGCTTCTAACCAGTTCAGAGGGTTCGCACTTTCGTCCATATAACACTTTCAAGGGGCCATCTTCGACTAGCTTGATAGCTATTATTATAAGAGAACTCAGCATACGGGAGAGATTCCTCCCATTTCGCCGAAGGAAACGGACACAAGCTCAAGCATGTCTTCGAGAATTTGGTTGACACGCTCAACTTGCCCTTGAGATCATGGATGAAATGCAAGATCGAAGATAAATGAGTCCCCATAGCTTCTTGAAAACTTGCCCGTAATCTTGAAGTGAATAAGCTGCCACGGTCCGAATCGATAACCAGTGGAATACCGTGAAGTGAAACTATTCGACATATAGAGCGCTGCAAGTCAAGCTAGCAAAGGATCGCTTCTTCGACCGCCGAAAATGTGCAACTTTAGAAAGCCGGGTCAATGACGACAAGAATAGCATCATTACCTTTCTCGCGATTTGGGAAATCCAGGACAAGTCCATTTCAACATGGTCCCATTTCCATTCGGAATAGAGATAGGCTGCAGAGTTCCAAGAGGCCTTTGATGTTCTCGCTTGATACGACGGCAAACGTCACACTCGTAAACATAGCGAGCAATGTCCTGCTTCATATTAGACCACCGTAATCTCTCGATTTAATGTCTTGATACATCTTTGTACCGCTGTGGTGGATACATAGAGGCGATCATGAGCTTCTTGCATAACCTTCCGAGTCATATTCAGATTTTCCTTCTTACATCGGCACCACTAGGCGGCCTTTGAAGTACAAGGCGCCATCATCATCAGCAATAGTGAAGGATGAGGGATTTCTTCCGATGTCTTGTTTAAGCTTGTAGACTTCAGAGTCAAACCTCGCATCGCCTTTTATGGTGCCCACGAGATCGGGTTCAACAGCCGTGGTATAAAGGGAACCTCTGGGGAACAACACGGAGATTCATCTTATGGAACTCCGGAGGAGGGGGAGCGAGTGCACCCGAGGAACAATATGGAGGTTCATTTTCTCAATTCTTCAACAAGTGGGGCTGAACTTGGTGAACTCAAGGTGGTTGCGTGAAGATTTGCGCTCAAGGCATCAGCCATTACATTAGCCTTGCTCGGCGATAGGAAATACCCAAATCAAAGTTCTGCAATAGCTTCCATCCATCTCACGACGAGAGGTTCAGGTCTGGCTGAGTAAACAGATACTTCAGACTTTGGTGGTCAGTAGATCTCGCAACGATTACCGAGAAGGTAATGTCGCCACGCTTTAGCGCATGAATGACCGCAGCAAGTTCGAGGTCATGAACTCGGGTAGTTCTCCTCGTGAGGGCGAATCGCCGAGAGGCATAAGCAACCACTTTGCGCTTCTTGCATTAGGACACCGCCTAAACCTTGACGAGAAGCGCCGCAAGAAATGACGTAAGTCCTTCTTAGTATCGTGGAGGAGCTAGCACTGGGCGAAGTCAACTTGTCCTTGAGTGCCCGGAAACTTTCCCGACACTTATCTCGCCCATTGAATTTGACGCCTTTATGCAACAAAGTTAGTCGAGGTCTGGCAATCTTGGAGAAGTTCTCACTAATCGACGGCAATAGCTGGCGAGACCGAGAAAACTTCGACTTGCTTAACGCTCTTCGGAGGAGTCCAATCGAGAATAGCCTGAACTCTTTCGTGGTTGACGGCAATACCATCTTTAGAAATGACATGCCCAAGATAGGTTACTTCGGAAGCCAGAATTCACATTTGGAGAACTTGGCATAGAGTTGATGCTCTCGTAGCTTTTCCAAAGACAAGACCTAAGATGTTCAAGATGTTCTTCTTCATTCTTGAATAGATCAGATATCATCCAGATAAACCACGCATTTAACTTGTCGAGGTAATCCATGAATATATAGTTCATCAAAGTAGAGAAGGTGGCTGGAGCATTGGTTGCCGAAGACATGACGGTGTACTCGTATGAACCATAACGAGTCACAAATGCGGTCTTGGGGATATCCTCCTCACGAACACGGATCTGGTGGTAACCCAACCTTAAGTCGAAGTTTCGAGAACACGATTTAACCAGCCAATTGATCATAAAGATCATTGATCCGAGGAAGAGGATACTTATTCTGAATGGTAGCTTGATTTATAGGACGGTAGTCTTGGACCAATCGGTTTGTCCCATCCTTCTTCTTGACAAGAGAGAAGGTGCTCTCAAGGTGAGCAACTTGGGCTAATGAAGCCGCTTTGAAGAGATTTGTCGATTTCCTCCTTTAGTTCAAGGAGTCTGCGCGCGCATCTTGTAGGGTCGCTGGCTATAGGAGTGGTGCCTGTTTCAAGTCGATGACGAATTCGACAGCTCTAGCAGTGGGGAATCCTGGAAGTTCTTAGAAAGACGCCTTGGAAATCGCAACGATGTGAATGTTTTCAATTCCCTCGAGGGGTGCGGCGCTCAATGCATTTAATGCATAGAGCCTTGCCTCGCATCTTGAACCGCATTTAGCATTGTAGCCACGATTTCATCGAGGGTGCAGCAGATGGACGGTCTTAGTGGCGCAAACGATTGACGCCGATGCGCTTTCAACCAATCCATCCCCAAAATGAGATCGATGTTAGACGCCTTCAGATAATGGGGAGGCATAGAATTCCAACCCTTCGATTTCCACGGGACATCGACGCCAACCATGGAGGTTTGACATTGTCCCAATGGGGTTTTTACCATATCAAGAGTTCATCTTCACACTTAACGCCGTGCTTGTATGCAAAGTCTTCGACATGAATGAATGCGATGCTCCTGAATCGAATAAAACAGATGCGTGTACTGAATTTACGAGGAGTGTACCCATCACAAGAGTGTGCTGGTCTTGAGCTTCGCTCAGATCAACGTGGTTGGCCCGAGCTTGCCCATAAGACTTACTGCTGTTGTTGCGGGTTCGGTGTTTCCACGGCCAGCCACCGGAAGGCCGCTTGATTCTCGGTTCTGTTGCATTCTCTAGCACGGTGCCTCGTTGTCCGCACCAAGCATAAGCCATTATTGGGAGGGGAACAGGAGCTTGGGGTGGTGGAGCGGAAGCTTCGCCGCTTAGTTGTAGGCGCATTTAGGTGTAGCATAGTTCGCTTGGAGCAGTGTGCATTCTGGCCGGTACATGTGTTGGGAATCCATATCTTGCGCTTTCGCGAGGACGGGTTCAAGATGAGCCCGTGTCACGGTTGCGCTCGTTAGAGCTCTCGTATTCTGCACTCAGTTTCGACATTGATAGCTTTGTTCACCAAGGTATGCGAAATCAGCAAAGTCGTGCACTAGAAGTGCGAAGCTTGATGTCGCCTTGAAGACCGCCACGAACTTCTTGTCTCAAGGCATCGCTTGCAATATCCTCTTCAAGATAGCGAGACAAGTCCAAGAACTCTCGCCGATAGGCTTCAACAGCCTTGTTGCTCTGGGTGAGGTTGGCGTAACTCACGCTTCTTCCGTCCATGACCCTTGAGGGATGAAGCGGCACGTAGGCAGCCTGAAGTCCGCCGTGATGAGTGTTCCAACGGGCAGAGTACGCCGTGGCTGTCCCACCATTGAGTCTGCGGGTCCCTTCAGAAGAAGGAAGCAAAAGTGACATAGCTGGCAGGGGCTACATCAGCAGACTCCATCTCATAGGTGATGTCACGGAGCTACCATCAAGATCCAAAGGCTGAGTTGAGCTGCGGTACACACCGGGTTCAGCGCATGAAATCCTCGCAGAGTTGTCCCGCTTTGGGTGCCGGTGCATATTCTGCGAGGGAACTGAGCCATCATGTTCTCCATGAACTGGCGATTCATCTCGAGCTGTTGGATCATACCAGCCATGTACTCAAAGCGGTGGTGGGAAGTTGGCACCACGATTACGCACCTGCTGGTTTCTAACCATCCCGCTATTATATAACAGGGTAGTTCAAAGATTTGAGAAAGTAAGCAAGAGACAGAATCATTCATGATGAAACATGCATAATGAAAGTAGCATGATGGGAACTACATAGTAGTTGGTATATTCACAAAAGGAATCATGCATAGAGTTCGATACATAGAGTCCAAAGACATAGACTACTACATCATAGGCGTACACAGTGCTCTCATGCAATTACAACAATGCTAACAAGCAAGTCTACATCAGTCCCACGGTATCGGCGGAGGTAGTGAGAAATTGAAAGCTGATAGTGCGGCAGGATAGTCCTCCACGCCGCTGACTGGGGCCGCGGATACTCCGTGCTGAACCGACGCCCGTGTGGCGAAAAGGACCAAGTGCGAGAGTAGACTCATCGCGCCCGCCAACCGACACCCCGGGGCATCACGGTCCCGCTGGGTAGATCGCAGAACCGCAGCTCCCCGGATCGACAAAGCAGTGCATCAGCCGAGCACGGTAGAGGTGCCGACGGGTGATGTACAACTCGTATGCGAGAGCTCGGTTAGCTCGATCCAGCCCATCAAGATGCGTAACAAAGTTCGATGGTGGAAGGCCTCTCGGTGACAGTGGTGTAGGCAGCAGGTAGTAACCTCCTCACCAACATCGACGCGATAGCAATGTGCTCAAGGAGGTGTCCAACTCTCGATACTCGCACGAAGACGGTCGAGCAGCATAAGCAGCATCGTGGACTGCCATATCGATAGTCACTCCAACACCATGTGCGGTGTGCAGCACAAGAGGTGGACCAGCATTCCGAGAGTAGAGGTGACGGCGGCGCATCGCTTCCTCGGTTATAGTCCCGTACTCCTCATAGACGGTGTAATCAGGGGTGCCAGCGATAACCCGTGATAGGTCATCATCTCGCTAGCATCAAGCAGTGATCCCGAGGCACCAATGGCCGCCGTGTGGCGCACGACCTGCCTCGTGGGTTCCATCTCAAACAAAGACGCTTCAAAGGAGTCAATGACAAAGGTGGAAATTGCTCAAATACAATTCCAAAACAACTAAGGCTATATCTAGCTTTGGGGTGAATGCGGTCACGGAACCTAGTGATAGTTAGTAAAATCGCTTAACCCGAGTAGAAGAGAGTTCAGAGCCCTGTGAGTAAAGGTCGAGGAGTAAAAGATCCTATATACCACCTGGCATGCGACGTTGCATTCTGTAAGGCACACAGCCAAGTTAGTAAAAGTTTGCAATGTCTAGACTCGACTTCGCCAAGGAGTTGGAAAGGATTCCTACAGCAAATGGGCTCGATATCAACTTGTGACGCTTCGATTCAATCGCACACTAATCATACACGCAAATGTGTACGATCAAGATCAAGGACTCACGGAAGATATCACAACACAACTCTACAAATAAAATAAGTCATACAAGCATCATAATACAAGCCGGGCCTCGAGGGCTCGAATACAAGTGCTCGATCATAGACGAAGTCAGCCGAAGCAACAATATCCGAGTACGTATATAAGTTAAACAAGGTGCCATAAGATGGCTAGCACAAATCGATACAGACGAAGAGGAGCAGGCCTCCCGCCTGGATCCTCCTAGGTCACTCCCCGGTCGCCGCTACCGGCTGCACGTAGTAGTAGGCGCCCGAGTAGTAGTCGCCATAGGCGGCGGCGTTCGCCCTTGGCTCCATCGCCGATTGCAGCAATCGAGTAGAGATAGGGGAAAAGGGGAACAAGGCAACCGTGAGTACTCATCCAAAGTACTGCAAGCAAGGAGCTACACTACTTATGCATGGATATATGGGTAAAGGCCATCTCAAGACTGAATCGCAGAATGCCGTAATAAGAGGGGATAGTTAGTCTTAACGAAGACTACGCTTCGACACTGCGGTCGCATGCATGTAAGAGGACAACGGAAGTCCTCCAAGTAACATCATATAGCAATAATCCTACCCGCGCAATCCCCGCCATAACCGAGCGAGAGCGACCACCGTTGTATCCGCACTTGAAGGGTGTGTTTTATCAAGTATCCGGTTCTAGTTGTCATAAGCTCAAGGTACAACTCCAAGTCGCCCTGTTATCAAGATCACGGCTATCCGAATAGATTAACTTCGCAGGGTGCACCATCTTACCCAAAGACGCTTGATCCCATTTGGCCGGACATTTTCGGGTCATGCCCGCCACAGAAGATCAACACGCAGCAGCCCTTACCTAGGCACAACAGAGAGGCCAACACGCCAAGTTCTAAACTTGCCGCCGCAGGGTCCGGGCCCATCGCCTGAAAGTGCACACTCAAGACGCTATGACGCTGGGCCGGAAGGCATCGCAGCCCAAAGAAGCGCGGTTCAATTCAATCCGCCAAGGCCGCCCGTCAGCCGACGCTCAAGTATTTCGGTGCGATACCATCGACGCTGGATACCCATAACTACTCCGCAGAGATGGTTAGTGCGATAAGCTCAGAGCCAAACCAGATCAAATACCAAGACCCGGGTTAAGACCCGCGCACAGGCCCACCTCTCCTAGGCGGTCTCAACCCCCCCCCGCCCAAATGATCCACTGGGTCTATCACCGACGATTTAGTCTCACATGTATCATGTATAAGATAATATACCGGATCACCTCCCGAGGTCACGGCCCGATAGTATAACACGGCAGACAAGATGGGGATATATACAGCATCCTATACTAACATATAGGATTGCGTAAAAGGTAACAAGGTTAAAGGACAAAGGCGCAGAAAGATAGAGTAACCAAAACAAGAATATGCTATGCTACCTAATGCAAGGAGATAAGAGTAGGCATATCCGTGATCAAGGGGGGGCTTCCCTTCCGCAAGAGAGGGGGTCCAAACGAGTCGAACCCACCGAGCCGGCTCGTAGTTCATCAAGAGAAGAGGGGAAGAAACAATAAATACAGAAAAAGATGCATAACGATGCATGAATGCCAAGAAGGGTTAGGCGTGCTAACGGGGTAAGAGGGATACGGGGGGAAAACATCCGAAGTTATCCCTTCCGACGCTCCCGATGATGAACCGGAGGAGAAAGTTTAGGTTCGAAGGTTAAGACGTGGTGACAACGACGATCCGGATTGCCTGCTGCTCGAGCAACTTTCTTGTTGAAATTTTTTAACCGGATTACGGATTAAAAGATATGATTTATAAAAGATTTTATTAATTTCGAATTTTAATTAATTATTTAATTAATTTAATGGATTTATGACATCAAGATGGGTCATGCCGACGTTTCACCAACAGGGATGTCAACCCCGTGGGTCCCTCATTCACTAATGACTAATTAATTTAATTAGCCTAATCAAAGTTTAATTAACCTTAGTTAATTAAGTTAATTAATAATTAGTCTTAATTAATTCAGAATTAATTAGTTTAATTAATTATCCAATTAATTTAACTAATGATTAGGTTTAACTAATCCGTAATTAATTAGTTTAATTAATTACTCAATTAATTAATTAACCAATTACTTAGTAATTAATTTAATTCATTTCATTTCATTTTAGTTTGCTTTTATTTAAAACGCTTTTGTTTTTTATCATTTGGGGTGGGGCCCACGCTGCTGGCTCGAGGCCAATCGGGCGGGCGACGCGGGCGATGCCGAACGGCACGAACCGGCGTTGGGCAAGCGATCTGGTGGGGATCCATATTGGCCGGCGGCACACAAGGCCACCGGCCGGCGGGGAAGGGAGAGGCGAGGGTGGTGGCGGCGGGAAGGTCCAGGGAAAGAGAGGCCTCGTGGGAGGCCAGGGCGCCAACGGGAAGAGCGAGGGTCACCATGCGCCGGAGAGATCGCGAGGCCACGGGAAGAAGGGGGGGGGCGGGCGCTGCAGAAAGGCGGGCCGGGCCTCGAGGCCGGATCCCCGGAGGAGGAGAGGATCGTGGGGGCCAAGAACCACGGCGCCGAGCCGGGATGACGGGCGGGCCACGGCGACGAGCGGGTGAGAGGGGAGCTGGGGACGTTTCACAGGGGCGGGAGCCCCGGGGGAGAGGGGAGGAGAGGGAGCCTCACAGGGGAGGCAGGACAGGGCGGGCTCGACGGGGGACGACCCTGGGGGGGGTCGGGGACGGCCACGGGGGGGCCGAGCAAGCGGGGGCTGCTGGGCTCGGGGCGACGGAGAGAGGAGGAGGTCCCAAAGCGGGAGGAGGAGGGGGTTGGCCGCGTGGCGGGGTCCGGCAGGTGGAGGACGGCGGGGCTGGGTGGTCCGTCTGGGCCTCCGCCTCGATCCAGATGGTCGGGAGCGAGGGGCGGGGCGGGGGGGCGATCATGGCGGTGGCAGCCTAGGTTACCCGGGTGGGGGTGGGGGTAGGGCAGGGTTGGGCTTGCACGCCTGTGGGAAGGGGGGATGGGCCAAGGCCAAGGGGAGGGGGTTATGCGGGGTTATCCTCTCCTGCTTATTTTGTTTTCCTTTTATTATTTTTCTTTTTGTTATTGGTTTATTTAAAATGCTCCGCATTTGTAAATATTATTGCACCCCACCAATATTAGGTTATGTATTTTAGAAAACCCCTAACATTTTAGAACTTATTTTCAACTCTTTATCGCTTGTTTTAGTTTTAATTTTTGTTTTAGGACGGTTCCAATTAACGAGAGGTTAATTAACCAACCGGATGATTACTGCATAACCACCCCGTTACGAAGACTACTTTTTCAGGATAAGTTGTACTAGTTGTCCCTTTAAATTGGCCTGTAGGCATCCCTTCCTCCTCAATATTTGGGAAGAGGACTAGGGCCTCTATAAATAGGGCTAGCCACCACAAGAGGGAGGCAATCGAGTCTCAACTCACCTCTCCTTGACTAGATCCAGCCCATCCTTACACCCACAAATTACCAAGCACAAGAACACCTTCCTCAG